>CM021250.1:31902597-31979318 GCA_010577795.1 Isatis tinctoria
CCTTTGGAAGAAAAGAAGAAAAGTAGCTAAATATATTTTTTTAAATTAAGCTGAAGCTTTAAAATTAAAAAGGATCATATTCTTTCCTTTTTGGAACAACAAAGTGATAGAAGTGCTTAATTGATTTTGAGGTAGTTTTATATACAACAACGCATATGGAACTGAAAATAAAAACAACAAAATCGTTCTTAAACTTGCACAGCTTGAGACTCCTTTGCTTCTCCGGCTTTCAAAAAAGCTGAAACAATAAACACACAAAAAAAACAATGCTTTTAGTTTTTTAGCTTCTCTATCTTTCACAATGTTTTGCATCTATGGATTCTAGTTCCTTACCTCTCTTCTTAAGCTTGTTCCTGAAACCTCTTTTCCTGCTGAATGCAGTTTCCTGAATATTTCATATAAACATAACATAAGAATGAATACACCAGAACGAATATGCTATTGTTTATTCATGTGAGTTTGATAGAATTTATACCACTGGCTGACCCGTCTTCACTGCTTCACGGATTGCTTCCACTAAATCACGGTTAGCCTCTGTGTATAGACTTGTCACCGTTCCATATTGCCCAGCTCTAGCTGTTCGACCTATCCTGTGAAGAAAATCCACCGCACAACTAGAAAAATCCGCCTACAAATCACACGATAGTTTTAGAGAGCTGAACACTTCGAAGTGTGTGTGAGAGTTGAATTACAAAAAGCAACCTGAATAACATGTGAGACGTTAGGAACATCAACTCCACGTGCCGCGGCATCAGTGCAAACAAAGACACCGCCGTTTTCTCTGAAATCCGCTAATATATTAGCACGTTCTTCAAGTGTATGGTTCTTGTGGTAACGATAACATTGGATACTAGCTTTCTCCAATATATCAGCTACTGCTTCGACCGCCTCAACGGTATTTGCAAACACCATCGTCCTGTCTGTGCTGTCACTGTTGTTGTTTACAGCCTCTAGAAGAGCATCAACTTGTGTGTCTACTGTGACTTCAACCCATTTCTGCTTTAGTCTAAAACATAGCAAAGACAATCACAACTCTGAGTTCGAGTGTCTTACAAACTAATACTATTAAGAGAATATGAAAAAGAGAGAAGCTTTCACCTAGGACTGTTTCGGTGAAGAAAGCTTCCGCTAACCCAAACAGCATCTTGAAACATATGTTTCAACAGGCCGCCTGCAGTTTTCTTCCCGTTAAGTGGAAGTGTGGCTGCAATGAATATATACTGCTTGCTACGGCTATAGATTTTTCTCACTCTTCTCCACCCCTTCTTAATGTCTGGACCAGTTCCATTTTCAACGGTGGGGATTTGTGTGGTATCATCAAGATACTCGAGTTCCTCTTCCTCTTCGTCAGAGATAGACCCGTCTTCAAAATCTGCATCATCCTCATTCTCTGAATCAGACTGGGCTAAAGAGTCAGCATCAATCTCCAACGGTTTTCCGAATTTGGAAGTAGCCCAACGAGAAACTTGTTTCTCATCGAAACGCAGCATGTTTATCAAACGGATAATCTGATTCTGAAAGCTTCCACACAGGAGCATATCAGCTTCATCAAACACCTGCAAGGTGAGCCAAACACTCATTAAGAGATCCTCAATCCCAAAAGTGATAAGAACACAATACAACACAACTCTAAAGCTAAACAAAGAAACCATACCACATATTTGACAGATCGAAGAAACTCCACACGCCTATTTCTTTTTGGCTCAATGTTATTCAAAAGAGCAGCAGGCGTCGAAACAATAATATCAGGCTGTTTATCTGGCCAACCCTGTAGCAAAACACAACTTCCCATATTTCAGACATATTCAAACAGATACAAAACACAAAGACAGAAAAAGATATTTGCTTCTTCGACGTGAAATTTGTTACCTGTGACCCACAAACAGCTTCAACACTGAGAAGTGGGTTACCATCTTCTCCAAGAAGACCATTAACCATCCGAACCACTTGTTCACACAGCATCACGTTTGGGCAGAGAACAAGAGAGATATTCTTAAGTGGAATCCGCCTTTCCTCTCCATTTATAACGTCGGAATCAAGAGAAGTGTTGGTTAACTGATCAATTATTGGAGCAAGATATCCATGTGTTTTACCACTACCGGTTTCTGCTGCAACAATCACATCTTTCCCGGACAATATCGACGGTATGCACACAGCCTAACAGGTAAAACAGTAGAGAATCAGTCTCAGATTCACAATAATGGTTGCTTTTGAGTATAGTAGTAACAAAGATTCTCACTTTCCTTTCACAACTTATCAACCTCAAAACTTGATTGTAGACAGACCAAAGTAACAATAATTATAAGCAACTGAACCACGATTCCATTTCAAAACGTCGACTGATTAATACAGAAATCTAGGAGACAAGAAAACCGTAAATTTCACAAAAAGCAGCAAACTTTAACTCATCATTGCACAATCAACAAGTGTTTCACCAAGTTCTCTGTTAGGTTTCACAAAATTTGAAAACTTTACCTGAGTAAGAGAAGGTCTTCCGAACCCAGAATCTTGTAGAGCCACAGATATCTTATCCGACAACCCAAGAGACTTCCAAGAAACGGCTTGGTCCGCATAAAACGTATCATTACCCTTTCTCTCTACTTCTGCTTCAGTAGCAGACGCAAACCCACGAACCCATTTCGCTTCAGATCGGATGAGCGAGATATGACGCAAAGACGCAGAAGAACCATAAGCGAGAGCGAAGGAGACCTTAAGCTTCTGGGACAAGAGCTTCGGCGCCGAGGAAGCTCCACACAAATGAAGAACAGAGACGGAGCGTGAGAGAATCATCGGTAATCACAAGCAAATCTACCAGATATGTCTCATGAAATGGATTCACGGCGGATAAGAGGTAGAAACCTAATCCAAAAGGGTTTAGGGTTTAAGCAGAAATGAGATTCTGATTCAGAGAAGAAAGAAACATTTGTTTCAGTATCTTCTTCATCAGTATACTGTTGAGATAACTAAACGATGACGTATGGGGGGCATTAGTACGTTGAGCTTATAAACGGCGACGTATGGATGTGTTAAGTTGTTAATTTCGTCCCACATCGGTAACATAGAGAGAAACTGTGTTGTTTATATATGGTAGAGTCGAAGCTTTAGGTCACGACCTTACTTGAACAGGATCAGTTCTATAGGTTCGTACCTTTGTATCCTTGATTTCTAAGGAGACAAGCCCTAAAACCTGGTTGATGAATCATGACCGTGCGATCTGAGTGTGATTAACGGCTACGATTCTCCTTGGAGTCTCCGCGCTGTAGAGGATCGCTATCCGGTTAGGTGTTGACCTCTCCGGGGTGGTCGCACGGTTGTCTGACAGGCTTCCTTTTTGCTGTTCATTTGCCGCACAACTTTTAAATTTTTTCATTTCAACCCCATATAAGTTCTATCAGTACAAAAAAGACCCCGTCTGTGTCTTCCCTTTTTTTTTTTTTCTCTTGTTTCAGACCTTCCAATTCAACATTTCCGACCTCCTTCTCGCGTAGTTCCTTTTATTGTTTCATATATCACTTCACCGATTATGAATGATGAATCAATTTATTCAAACGGTTAGATTGTTTGCTTCTCACTTTGGTATAAATCATAGTAGAAGGGATGATTGTCGTTAGAGTTTTGAGTTGTGTGTCCTGCTAAGTTCAAACTACAATCTTGGATCAGAGTGATGTAGATTGTTAGTTTCTTGCTTAGAGTTATTTGAAGCTGTTTGGTTCGGACCAGTGGATAAGGTCAAAAAGTGTCTTTCTTATCAATGTAACATCTTTTAATTTCGAGAGAATGTTAGGAGCTGTTTGGTTTAGGGAAGTTAGTATGCTTGTAACTAGCTTTCAGGGCATAAGCCTCGATAGAGTTCATTCGAATCAATGCTGAGTTATCAGTTTGTTTGCAGATAAGGCTCTCGGTGATCTTCTTTGGGTGTCTTGTTGAAAGGAAAAAGAGATTTATTTTGTACTTTCTGGGAAAGACTCAAACAGTTTTGCGTTTTATCATTGTGATATCTTAACAAATTTTGAGACTTTCTTGCAGTTCCTGGTACACTCTTGATCATATCCTTCATCGACACCACAGACAAGTACCGTGAGGACCACAAGCCGCACGAGTGAAATGGGCACATGATCATGTAGGCAAGTGGACTGGTACTGATTAGTTATTACCAAACCTTAAAGCATAAAAATTTGTTGATCTTTGAGTCAATTGGTTTCAGTAGGCTCAAAATGATTCCACAATGTTGTTGTCTCATATCAATATTTAATTTCCATGTTTACTCGAATCAGGAAGTGTTATAGATATAGGGTATTTTGAGTTTTTAGTTGGGCAAGTGAGAATTTGGTTTGGTGCTTTTGCGTTCTTACAAAAAAAATGAGCTATGGATTTGAGAGAATTTGGAGACTCAGTTTTCTAGCTTAGAGTGTAATGAACTGTTTGGCTGGAACCTGAGAAGGCTGTAGGCTAAAAAAAGTGTCTTGCATATAAAAAAAAAAACGTATTTTGATTCCTAGAGAATGTAAAGAGCTGTTTGGTACAGTACAGATAGTATTGTTGGTCCTATTGGGAATAAACGAGTTTTCAAGGGCATGAGCTTCAATACATAAGTATTAGTTCACAAGAGTGACTGTATTATTGAGTTAATCAGTTCAGTTGAAACATATAATTCTGATGTAATAAAGCTCAAAATGATTCCACAATGTTGTGGTATTGATATCAAAATTTCTTCCCTTGGGCTAGGTTTACTCGAATCGCCCGACCCTCCAACTCAAATCCATCAAGCGATTCAAGCGCGGTTTCCATTTCTGCTTTAGAAGAGTAACATACAAAGCCATAACCTCGTGACTTACCCGTGTCTCCGTCGTACACAACTCTAGCACCAACCACATCTCCACACTCTCGAAACGCTCCAGCTAATGACTCGGAAGTGACTGTCCACGACAAGTTACCAACAAACAGCTTGTGCTCTGTTTCTGGATACAGAGGTTCTTTGTTAGGTTTTGGTTTATCTGCAAAGTTCACCTTCAGAGTCCGACCAAGATACTCCTGAGAGAAGAAACAAAAAAACAATTCAACGAAAAATGTGACATTTTGTTGTAAAGTCTCAAACTTTTTAAGTCTCACTTACAGTTCCATCGAGGTTATCGATAATGACTTTGCAGTCTTCGACATTGCTCATTGTTACAAAAGCGAATCCACGACTCTGTCCTGTGTCTCTGTTGTAAAGAACCTCGACAAGCTCAGGGTTAGCGAAGTCTTGGATGATCTGAGCGAGAGTTGCACTGTCTACATTGTAAGGCAGGTTCCCAAAGTAGAGCTTAGTGTTACTGGTCGCAGGAGGATTGAGATGATCATTCTCCTCATCTTCCAATTTGACGGCGATGGTCTCCGGCAGGACTTTGAATCGCTGAGAACCGTCACGTGAGGAGATTGAGAGAGGTTTTGGAGGTGAAAAATGGAATCTGAGAAGTGTTTGGGGAGATAATTTGTAGCAGCGAAGTTGAAGGTTTGGTTGATGACGGAGTTTGAAGCAGGGAAGTGTTACTGTTGAAGCGGCCATTTCTCTCTGAACACAGAGACAAAAGAGAGAGACAGAGAGATTGGCTTTAGACAGACGATTCTACCCACAATAAGATATTGGATAAGGCCAAAACAGTGATTGGCCTATCATAACATCTTTAGAATCAAATGGTTCTATAATCAGCCACTTGGTTATAGGAGGTTCTTTCGGTTTACTATCGATTGTTCGGTTTACAAGAATATTTCTGGTTATAGACAGGCTTTGGTAAGTTTGATTTTGGTTCAAAACATTCAAAAATTTAGAAATTTGATTAGTTGTTTCATTACACCTATTTTTAGATTTAGATACAATTTCAAACATTTAATTATTTAGAAAATCCTGATTTTGATCAATATTTTCTTGGGTTTGTATTTGTAAATACACAGTTACAATTAATTTTGACAAAGAAATATAAATGTTTATACAAAAATTGGCTACATTTTGTATCATAAATCAATGTGAAAATTTTGTTATATTTACAATTGTAATATTTTAAAAAGTTTCATTGATGTTAATATATATAATTTTATTGGTAATATATTTGAGTTATTATCATATTTCAAAAATATTGCCAAAAATATAAATTTATTAAATGAAATTGTTTATATCATAATTAATTTGATGTCATGCCACAATTTTATAAAAAATCATGTTATTTTGTGAGAATAAATATAATGATGACACATTATGAAATTTCCAAAATCACTTTAGTGAATATATACAAATTTTTCGGAAATGGCTTCTCAAATGTTTAGTGAATATATACAAACTATTCAGAAGTCCACTTTCTCGCTATAAGAAAGTAACACAAACATCCAAAATAAATTTGCTTATTTAATTTTCGTAAATAGGTTTCCCATAAATGCTTGAAAGGATGTGTCACCTACCAATGATCATTCCAACTCAATGCCATTCTTACAACCATTTATACTTCACAGACATCTAAATCAAATGTTTTTGGACTCATTTAACAAATGCGTTTGAATAATATTCTCTTGCTACCGTTTTATTCGAAGAACATTGCCTACCATAAATAAACTGTAAGATAGAAGCAGCTCGCTTCGTTGGAGTGATGTTTCTTACAATCCTTTTTCCGATCGATTTCTTCATCTGGAAAACTTATATACATTTGATGAGACAAAAAAAAAAACAGGACACAGTTCTTAATCTCTGCAGAGGTTTTTACAGCTTTCGTCTCCTATGTAATTAACCAGAGAAGAACACAACAGAAGAAAAGAGTTTATTTAGAGAGGAGAGAGTTTATATCACTTTTCTTCTTCTCATGATCTCACACAGAGACTCTGTTTCTTGTCCCTCAAGCAAAAACTTAAACGAACATCAACTCGTAGCTTCAGAGATGCTCTGCAATGATGGCCTCCAGGTTTTTGATTTCGACGAAGCTGAACTTGTTAACACTGAATGTTGTTTGTCTTCTGTCGTCTCCTGTAAAATAGAAAGGACAAAGAAAAAAGAAACCATTTAGTATCAACAGAAAGAATAGAACACTAATTTACTGGGTTTGAGTCAAGAAAGAGAGTGAAAAGTTTGATTTTTTAGCTTTACCCATATCTAATTACTTTAAAAAGTTCGATTAAAGCTTAATTCTTTATCTAAACCCATATCTTAAATTCGAGTAATTTAATATTCCTTACCAGATGATTCTGATTCTTGTCAGGTTCTTCATCAATCTTCGTCTCCAGTGATGGCATCTTCTTCTCTTTAGTTGCTTCACTCTGATGCTTCTTTGTCTTTGCATACTTCTTCGCTCTAAGAACCTTCATAACCTCTGAATAAATAATAAACATTAATTTTTCCCCAAAAAAAAACATTAGAAGAAGAAACACAAAGACACACACACACAACTAAAAATGAGTTCTATGTTCCAAAAAAAAAAAAAAAACCAAACCTTGTGAAGTGATGAGACGGTAAGCATGACCTAGTACAAGATTCTCAGTTGGTCGGAGAAGTTTCACGCGCGTGAACCTCACGACCCTTCTCTGACTCTTATCATCTTCCACCGTCGTAGTGGTCGACGCCGGAATATTCTTCTCCGGCAAAGGAATAATAAGAGAAACGTAGTGACCAGGATACATACGCATGACTTCGGCGACGGATACAGAACCGTAATATCTATCGATTTTACCGTCGGGATGTTGTAGAACTAACGCCGCCGCATCAACCGCCTGACAATTTCCCATCTCTTCCTCAAAAGAAAAAATAATTTTTTTCTTTTTTTTATCTTAAAAAAAGTTATGATTGAGAGAGAACAAAAGAAAAAAAAAACAGAGTAGAGAATGAGTTTGTCTGTGAAAGAAGAAAAGAAGAAGAGAAGAAGAAAAGAGTCTTTTTCGAGACAGCGTGAAGGGTTAGGTCCACCACACAGAGAGAGCTTTGCTTATAAAACATGTGAAACCCAAAACTCATATCATTAAACTCACCATTGGTATAATTTTAGAATTTTATTAGTTTATGATGTTGTGATTATTTTATTGGATTGTCATTTCGGGTTTTAATAATAAAAGAATAATAATTTAATAAAGATTTGTAACCATATTGTTTGCAGATTTGACTGTTGTTGCCGGGGCCATCTCTGACGTTTACTTTTCCTTTTTTTTTTTCTTTTTTTGTTAGTTTTTGAGTTTAAAATTTAATGGAATAGAGTAATATCTAGGATGGGCGGAAATTAAATAGTTGATTGGAACGGGTGGGTCGCACCGGAGATCGGGGACCGATGATTTTGACACTTTTTTGTTTTTCTTACGACTGTTTTCAAATAATTATCTTTTTATTAATTTGTTGCATTTAATTTTGATTTTCTTACTATTCTAAAAAAATCATGTGGTTTATTTAAGAGTTCTGCGATAAGCCAAAAACAATTGCGAGCATTTCATTAGCAAATGTTACAGTGTTGACTTTTTTTAGGACTTAAAATTATATAATACTACAGAGTACACAGACTAACCAACCTTTCCCAAGTTAATCATGAAACATTTCTTTTGTGTAATTAAAAAAATCAATTACGTAAAAATGCATTTGCAAAACTTAAATTTTTGAAATGTATATTTTTGTTCGTAACGTTTGATTAATCGAGTGTAATATTAATTTCAAATGATAATTGTTCAATCGGTTTGAACAACTGTCCCTTAATATATATATATATATATATATATTATTTGATTCTTTTTCACATATAACGTTTTTTTTTGAAATGTTAACTTTGATTAATCAACAAAAAAAAAGGTACAAATTTTTGAACACAAGTTCTGTTCAAAAATAGTCTTAGAAGCGCTTGGAAAAGATTTGTTTAGTAAAAGAGTAGGTAAAGGATATCTCAAGAAGTAAAAAATGTGTATGTAGATTTCCTGCGAGTGGTGTGGACGTCGTCGCTCTCCATCCCATTATCTGGTAGCTGAGATTTTAGGCGTAGGAGGATCTCCCGGTGGATTGTGTTAGCTAGATGAAGAGAAGATCGTGACTGGTTGTGGTGTCGTCTTAAATTTCTTTCCCTCCACGTCCAGTAAATGGTTGCTTAGAAGGCCATTTTTACGAGTTGTAGATCAGTCTTTGATAGTCTGTTGCTTCTCAATTGACTAACCGTATCAGACCAGTCAGGGTTTATTCTTGATCCCAAGATGTTCCCCATTAGATAGTTCCAGACAGTGAAGGAGAAAGGGCAGGCGAAGAAGAGATGGTCACGCGTCTCTATAGGCTCTCCACATAGATAACACGGTCGGGTATCCCCCCATCTAGCAGTTCTGTCTCCTGTGTCTAATCTGTTTTGAAAGGCTAACCATGTGCTAAAGCCTTGTCTTGGAACCGAAAGTTTGAACCAGACGAGGCGATGCCAAGGAACCTGGTGTCTCTGGGATCTCAGTAATTTCCATGTATGATGGGAACTGAACCGATCTTGGTAGGCTTCATCGTTCTGCTTCCATAGGATTCGATCGTCCCCTGCATCTGATCGTGGGATCCTTTTTTGCTGAATTATTGTTACAATATGCTGTAACGTGTGAGAGCGAGTTCGTCTTAGTTTCCATGCTCCTTCAATGACCGCATCCGCAGCTTTTGCATGTTTGTTTATTCCGAGCAATTGTGGTCCAGTGCTTCCTGAGATGCGAATAAGGGGGCCAATATGCAGCCAAGTATCATGCCAAAAGAAAGTATCTTTACCATTCCTGACTTCTGTTTGTACGAAAGTTCTCGCCAGAGGTCTTAACTTGAGAAGCTTTTTCCACATCCATGACCCTCGTGTAGTTGTCTCTTTGATTTCCCAGAAAGAGGAACCACGAAGAAGGTAGTTCCAGGTCCATGCTCCCCATAAAGATGTCTTGCATGTGAGTAATTTCCAGATCAACTTCAGAGAGAACATATCTGACGTATCACATAGCTTACGAATACCTAGTCCTCCCTCGTGTTTAGGAGTGCAAACATCATCCCAAGATATTTTTGCCTTAGTATGGATATGAGGAGTACCTGACCATAGGAACCCTAAGGACATCTGATCAATTTTGCGGAGACACTTTTTTGGAAGTCGAAAAGCAGAGGACCAGAAGTTGATGATGCTCGATATCACTGACTGTATTAGCTGCATCCTCCCAGAATATGATAAAGACTTGGTTGACCAGGCAAGGTACCGATTTCGGATGTTGTCAATCAGTGGCTCATAGTCAGTCTTGGTCATGCTTTTAGTTGTCAATGGTAGGCCAAGGTAGCGGATTGGTAGATGGTCAATAGGAATACCCAAGCTTGATGTTTTTTCCAGAAAATCCTGTTCGGTTTTACCTGCTACATATAAGGCCGATTTGCTCATGTTGATAGCTAGTCCCGATTCCTGTTCAAAGTCCCTTAAGACCTGTGAAATACCATTGATAGATGATGCAGTCGCAGTTGCAAAGATAATCATGTCATCTGCGAAGCTCAGATGGGTTAGCTCGACGTCCTTACACTTCGGATGGTAGTCAAAGATCTTATTCCGAGCCGCTTTGTTCAGTCGATGAGTGAGAACATTTATAGCAATGACAAAAAGTAACGGGGAGAGAGAGCAACCTTGTCGCAGTCCTCTAGTGCTTCCAAAAAATCCCTCTTCACCATTGATGCTGACTGAAAAAGATGCGGTCGTAATACAGCCTCGAATCCAGTGAATAAACTCTTGTGGGATTCCCATTGTCTTGAGTGTTCTTAGGATAAAATCCCATTAACTGTATCGAATGCTTTTGTTATGTCAATCTTGAAGGCACAACGAGGAGATATTGCATCTTTGTGATATCCTTTGACTAGCTCTGTTGCGAGCAAAACATTCTCCAAAAGCAGTCTCCCTTTGATGAAGGCACTTTGGTTTGGTTTGATAGCTTCTGGCAGAATCTGTTTGAGGCGAGTTGCAAGGATCTTTGAAATGACCTTGTACATTATGTTGCAGCAAGCAATCGGCCTGAAGTCCTTCATCGTTTCTGCGTCTTGTTTCTTTGGGATAAGAGTAAGAGCTGTTGCGTTAACCCCACTTGGCATGTGACCATTCTGGAAGAAAGATTGAATAGCAGTCACAAAATCCTCTCCTACAATTGACCAGGCGGCCATATAGAATTCCTTAGTGTATCCATCTGGTCCCGGAGTCTTCCCTGATGGCATAGATCTCAAAGTCTGGTGAATTTCCTCCGCCGAGATGGTGTTTGTTAACATTGATTTCTCCTGTACAGTACATCTGAAGTCGATCAGCTCGTCCAGGTCGTCAGCAAAAAGAAAGGAGTTCTGTGTTTTCTGCAGAAAATTCTGATAATGTTCAACCGCCTGAAGTTTAATCTGTTGTGGGTCTGTAATTATTTCTCCTGTTTCCTTGACCAGCTTTCTTATAGTGTTCTTTGCTCGTCTTGTTTGAACCATTCAGTGAAAGAAAGCAGTATTGTGATCCCCCAGTTTAAGCCATGTGATTCTGGATTTCTGCCGGAAGAAACTCTCCTCTACATCTGCATAGTGCTGCCATTGTCTTGCCGCATGGGTTTCAGCTTCAAAAGTTTCATGGCATAGGTTTTCTAGTGCTTGCCTCTGCCTTTCGCAAAGAACGTCGAAGGCAATCTTTGTTCTTCTGGTAATATCACCATACAGATCCCTATTAAGTGCTCTGAGGTAGGGCTTTAGAAGCTTGAGCTTTTTGTGGAAACGGATAACTGCAGTTTTTGAGTGATGCAGCTTCTCTGTTGTTTCCCAGAAACTTGCGACAGTCTCCAAAAATCGGGGACTTCTTGTTAAATGATTGAAGAATTGGAAGTGGCGGTGCTTTCTTCTCACTGAATTGGTCAGATGCACCACGCTTCGAACATGATCTGAGATTCCATTAGATTCGAAGGAAGCGAAGGCTTCTGTGAATTGATCTCTCCAAGCATTATTTACTAGAACTCTATCTATCTTCTTGCCAATGGGGTCAGCGCTCCTGTGGTTCCACCATGTCAGTTTTGGGCCTGTATATCCCAAATCCGCGAGCTCACATTCCGCTGCTAGCTGCTGAAAGTCCAGCATCCCAGATTGATCTTCCAATCCCTGAGGCAAATTGGAGTGCTCATCCGAGGACAAAATGACATTGAAGTCCCCAAGAAGTACCCATGGAATATTGGCGTTGATATATGTATGGGGAATCTTACTGATTTTTTCCCAGAGTTCAAGCCTATCAGACCAGAAATTTGAAGCATATATACAAGAACATAGGTAATTCCCACCTCCAGAAGACTCTATACCCACCGTTATCATTTGTGAGCTTTTGTATATCACCGTGACCGCCACGGCGGTTGTCCATACAAGCCAAATCCGGCCAAGCCTATGATATTCATAATTTGTAACGAAATTCCAATCGGGAAAGACAGTAGAGATTATTTTCTCACAGTTCTCTGGTTTCACTCTTGTTTCTAAGAGACAGCCGAATGTTGGAGAAACTTTATTTACCCAAGAGCGAACCTCATTATGTTTGCGCATTTCGTTGAAGCCTCGTGTGTTCCACGCAAAAAAGGACGCCATGATCATTATATCCTCCGTGAGGAGGATTTCTTGTTTTTGTTGTTGGAGGGACACTGTTTTTGGTCTTTTGGGATTTGATGTTGCTTCGACCCATTTCGTTTCTTCTTTTTCCCCGGAGTTGAAGTAGCAGGTAATGTTGGAGGATGGGATGGAGATTCTGTCTCTGAGGAGGAAGCATCATCTACTTTTGTCGGCTCAGAGCCAACGATTTCTCCTTCTTCTTTGTCTGCCTCTTCTTCTTCTTCAATTCCAACTAGAGCTGTGAAGCGAGAGGAGGAGTTGATAGTTCCTTTCTGGTGATCTTTCTCAGGATTATTAGGCTTTGTCGCTTCATCTCCAATCTCAGGTTTTCTTGTCGGACTCTTGTTTGTTTTCTGAACAGTTGTCCAATTCAGGTCAGTATCATCTGTTGCCAAGGTGAGTTCATCCGTTGTGAGTGGGGCCTCCTTTGCAACAGCTTCAATCATGTCTGTACCCGTGTCCATGTGAAGGAGGGATACGTTCTCTGAGGAGATTGTTGTATGTCCTGAGCTCACAAGTGAAGTTGATTCGTTCCTCATATTAGCACAGTCATCTTCCTTATGACCCCAAGAGTTACATCCAGAGCATCTTGAAGGGAGCCAGGGGTAGGTTATGGAGATCTTTGTTGCTGCTTCATCATCTAGTTCAATCGAATGGAGTAAAGGTTTCTCCAGATTGACCACCACAAGGATTCTTGCCACATCAAGTCGTAGACATCTGGCTGTAGTAGGGTGGAGCTTTTGAAATTCGCCAACAATGTTTCCGAGAAATTTTAAGCCTGCATCGGAGAATAGGTAGTCAGGGAATCCTTTGAAGTCAACCCACACCGGCATAGCAGAAAGGTCTGGCTTGTGGTTCAAGTTTTTTGGACTCCATTCTTGAACAATCATAGGAAAGTCTCCGATGTGCCAAAATTTTCTCTTCAGGATTCTCTGACGCGTATCAGCATCTTCGATTCGGAAGAGAACCATTTTTGGATCCAAGAACTGTACATCAATCTTAGAGGTCTTGTCTCGCGATGCCCAGATCCGATTTACGGTGGCGTGGACTTTTGCGATGTGTGGAGCTTCATCAATGAAAAACCCAACGACGTACCTTGTCCAGAGAGGCTGAGACTGCTTTAGAACTTCCACTGGGAGAGAGGCCTTTGCTATACCGTCACAGACTTCCACCTCTGCAGAGAAAGGTAGATCTGGTAAGGGGTTGTCTGTCACAATTTCAGACCATGATTTTTTGGGGGATTGATTCAGCTGTGGAGGTGGAATTTCAGGGGAGGGGGAGTTGGTAAAGGTGAGATTGTTCATTGTTATATCCGGTAAGCGAGTGTTTAGCGTCTCTTGATCATTGATTTTCACATATAACGTTTACATCTATCCAATAATGAGTAGTTCGATTTAAACATAGTATATACTTTGACAATATAGGATGTCATGGTAAAGTTTAACTATGTGTGTGTATTTTATTTTATTTTTTTTTTTATTTTTTATTTTTGAAAGAAATGTGTATTTTATTTTGCTCAGCTTGTATAGAACATTTTATCTAATATTATATTTCCACGTCTAGCACACTTGAGCAGTGAAGTTATAAAGATGGATACGAAGTATTATATAGGTCATACTGAATTACTCTGCATATTTTCAAATTCGGTCGAATATAACATTTAATGCACGTTGAACTTGGACCATGGACAAAAGGTAATCGTCTATGGACTTGGACGAAAATAAGAAAAAATATATATATAAAAACTGAAGATAACCTAACTAATAGATCCAAAAAATCAATTTGGGTACCACTCGTGACAAGTCTAAAAAAAAAAAACTATTAATATTCTTTAGAAATTGCAGACATGATATGATATCTCAAAATATATATATATAAATAAAATAGAAATATAGATTGGGTGGACAAGAGATACTGCAACCTTCTTATCTCCTTTTTCTCACTTTCACAGACTTAAATGCTTTCTCTTGACATTTTATTTTTGTTTTAATTTACTTTTGTAAGATTCATTCGGTTAGTACCGGTTTGGTTCTTTTGAATGATACGAGTAGAATAATACGCTCGGATATGTGGCGTGTTCCTGATTTATTGAATGTGGCGTGTTCCTGATATATTGTTTGTACCCATTCGTTCATCAACGGACCCATATGCTATACGGCAATGCGCCATCTGGAATGGTCAACTGGCAAATTGATTAGTTAGATTGAAAACACAAAATGTGTTATTGAAGAATTATATTTATACCAGACTTACCAGTCTCTCTTCAAGTATGAAGTTAGAAAATACATTGATTCATATAGGCATAAAAAGTAGCTCTAAACTTAGCACACAAAAGTAGCTCTAAACTTGCTATATTCATGAAGTTCAAAAAAAAAACTTACTATATTAACAAAATAAATCTTGCTACAAGATAAATACAAATAAAATAAAGTATACACAAACAGAACATAATAACTAAATTTCTAAATAAAGTACTAAAATATATATAGAATTTTCATTATTAGATATATTGGTTCATTCAAATAGTATGGTATCCTCCTAGTTAGCAAATCTTGAAATCTCTAACTATTATATCATAAAAAGATATTTTGTACAAAATAAAAAGTAATAAAATGGTAAAAAAATAAATATTGTTTGTATTAGAAAAAACTTAATTTTTCATAAATAGTTAATGGTCAAAATTGTGATTTCTTCATACTAAGTTTTAGAGCAAAAATAAATACAATAGAATTGTTATTCCATTGATAAATAAAGTTTTTCTTTGGAAATATTTTACGGTTTTATTGTTTGTATTCTATTTAGTTTAATTTATGTGTGTTTTGTAGTTAGATAAATTTGTATAAATTTGTTATATAATTTGATTGTATAAACTCTTATATCCAATTTTAAATTAATAAATAAATCAGATAGTAAAAAATGATATCTGTTCGTAATATTGTTCGATCTAAATTCAGGTTAAACCAATTTTTCTAAATATATACTTTATAAGAAAACCAGATATATACGAAAACCAGATGGTGACTACTAATTACAGCATGATTATTGGGAGTTCTTGAAGGAAGTTCTAAAAAAAACATTAAAATAAATTAAAATAAGTAATGATTTTTTTTTGGTGAATTTAAAATAAGTAATGATTGTAAAAATAGGTTTTAGAACATATCTTTAAAACCACATGACATTTTATTGGCTGAAAAAACAAAATTTAATAAATCAAAATTAACTAATTAAATAATAATTCAGAGTTTTTAGTTTTAGTGGAATTATTCCAATAATCATGCTCTTAAGCTTGACAATTAAAGCAAATACTTTAATTTTTCGGAGGTTGAACGTCACTTTTTAATCGTTGCACAATCATAATTCATAGTTATTTATATGTTTTTTTATTTCTATAGGTTTTATTACATCACTATCTTCTTTTCCTTTTTAAACTATCGTTATCTTTTTCAGGGGAAAGATATTTTACACCACTTTAATGATGACTACCTATGGAAGATATATGCTAGGATTTAGGGTTAATTATAAGACGACCTAAAGTGAGATTTCAAGAAATGATTAGATACCAAATTAGATATAGTCTATTAATTAAGAGTGAAAGTTAGTGGAAGAATATTGAGAAATCTATAAAGTACATAATTCCGTCTCTATTGCCACAAATTCTGTAATATATTCGATCAAAAAAAAAATTTCTGTAATATATTCTTTAAATATGTTGGTATGGTACATTGATACTATGTAATAGTGGAAGTTTCTAATTCTTAGTCCGATGGTTGACTAAAAAGTTTATTAATGTATTTATACTAAAAGGCTTTAAATTCTGTTCTCATAAATATACTTTCTATAATAAAAAATTAGCAGAATACAAGAAAAAGAAATTGTTTGTATGATCCTTAGTAAATAAATATAAAATTTTACATTTTTCAAAATTTATGGTGAATGATTCTAAAAAAATCATAACTTTAATTCGACTAATAATAGTGTAATAGATAATTTTTATTTAGCTCAAGAGATCATTCATCTTATTAGTAAGATTCATAGTTTATACATATTTTCTAACGGGTAAATTTTTCCCTCTTTAAAAGATAGTAATTATGAAAAAAAACTTTTAAACAGCATAAAATTTGATTAACATATAATATAATAGTATAACAGTATTTAACAATAAATTATGACATTTCTTCAATAGTGATTGTTATTGACGGAAATTTTGTTGTTGTTGTTGCATATGTTAGTATTTTTCTTTCTGCCGTTTTAGACTGGAATTTCTTAGTTGAAAAATTCATTTGCAATCTAAAACTTTAATTTTCTCTATACAATTAGGAAATTTGGATCTATTAAATCTGATTTTTTTTTTTAATTTAAGATTAGTGATACATTTGAAGTTACTGCTCTGTCTAGAATCAAGAATATGCAAATTACTCACATGACTTAATCAATTCCTGTAATAAGTAGGACCGAAGATTCGGATATCCTAAGGAAACATCCTCATGATAAAGATTATTAATCATATTTTTCAATATCTGAAAATTTGTTATTAGCTAGCCACAATAACCAGACTCATGATCAGTGACTCAGCCTAGTGTGTGTCCGTCAAATCATATTTAAAATTGCGAAAAAAAGAAAATTAAAAATTAAAAAGGGTGCTCCTTCGTGGATACATCCCTACGACCCTACCTAATATATCTATCATTCATTGATTTTGTACTTAACTTTATTGTACAAAAATTAACTAAAGTTAAAATTCAGATTTGCATATATACGGAGACCTAATCACGTTGACGTTTGTACGGCGAACAACACGCAAGAAATCAAGATTTTCGATCGCAAATTGTGTTTTTTGGTTCTTCATCCACCCAACATCACAAATTATAATAATCACGTTAAGCACAAACAAAACCAGCTACTTTCCAGAGCATCTTGGACTTGTTGGTGAAAAATCTTGGGATAATTAAATAATATATAGGAATAATTAAACAGGTAATTAACAAATTGAAATTCCGAGGATTTAGATAATATTTACACTTAAAAACTTTAATTTGTTGACATGTGTGTAACACATGATCTGATACAACGGTCAGAGAGTGTGTGTGTGTGCGCGCCATGTGAAGGTGTTGGGAGGTTTTTGGTTTCTCAACTTATTAAATGTGTTTCACGATTGCAACTTCTTGGTCAAAGACGATTGTAACTTCATATTCAAGTTTGTTCACTGCATCGATTTAAATGCACATCCCAATCCATCACCGAATAAATTTACTAATGGCCAAATAACTAATCTAATCACTGAAAAAATGGTAACATTTTTGTAATTGTCTGTCAAATCGACTAAAGCTGGCACAAAACAAAATTATTTGGTCTTCACACAATTTGTTTTAACAATGTCGAAAGGAAAAATTTGAACCGGAATCTATTAGTGTTGATCCAAATTCACTGAACTTATTTGATGACAAGATACAATGTGTATTAATTATTGTACTAGATCCGGACCTGCCCGTTCAGTGCGCGGGATATGATTAATAATTTTGCTATTAAAAACATACATTTATTTTATTTATAATTTTTTTTGATATAACTATAATTTATAAAAAAAATTTAAACTATACTTTAAAGTTATGATGTGAATTCATAAATTATTTTGTCGTACTGTGAGAGCACGGGATGATTTTCGTGGAAATTTCAAAAATGCGCTTTCTTTGGTACACTTTTCAGTTTTGTACTTCTAAAAAAATCATTTTCATTTTTACACTCTTTTATAAAGCTTTATAAACTCTTAAACTTTTTTTAGGACAAATCTTCCATTAGGGTAAACAATTCGGAGTTTAAGTTTTAGGGTTTACAATTTAGGGTTTAATGTTTACGATTTAAGGTTTAGGGTTTAATATTTAGGATTTAGGGTTTAGATTCAAAAATCCTTAAGATTTAGGGTTTAGGGTTTAGATTCACAAACCCTAAACCCTAAACCCTAAATCATAAACCTTAAACTCTAAATCTTAAATCGTCTATTTCGTAAACCCTTTAATTATATAATCGAATAATATATGTATTGAATAATTTTAAATATTTTACTTTTATTAAACTGAAAATATATCAATCTAATTTCTAATAGGAAATGAATGCAGTTTCACATTTATAAAAGTAAAATATGTTAATCAGTTAGTTTAATATGTTATGTATCAAATATTTATTTCTAAACTAGAAATATATATTAAAATTTATGAAATATATCTATATATTACAAAATCTAATATTAAAATTATTTATATATAGTTAAATCTTGTTGCATAATTTGTTTACCATAATATCTAAAATCTAATTTTTCTACTATAGATGTATCGTATGATTTAATGCATTTTATCCCATTAGCGAACAACTTTTCTATTTTTTTCCGTTATTTTAACTCACTTTATAGTGGTATACAACATTTCCACGTTTGATAATTAACAGTGCAATAAAAATCATTTCGTAAAAACATCAATCCCAACCCGTCCATCAGATTATCAAATAACGTAAATATTGAATAATTTATAACATTTAAAATTTATTAAACTAAAAGCTTTTATCTAATTATAAATTTAAATAATTTGTGTACTAAGTTATTTTATTTACATTTACCACTTGATTTAATAATTTAACCATACTTATGAAATATATATATATATATTATAGGATTTCCATTTTTCGTTTTATAGATATATATTTATTTTAGTATTTTCACAATTAATAGTATTTTGAAAAAAAATTAAAAATATGAAATATATGAAAGATATTTATTTTAGATTATGTTATAATCTCAACCCGTTCAACTGAAACAAATTTTATCCCGTTAGCGAACAACTTAATTTTTCTACTATAGATGTAACATATAATTTACTATATTTTATCCCGTTAGCGAACAACTTTTCTATTTTTTTCCGTTATTTTAACTCACTTTATAGTGGTATACAATCTTTCCAAGTTTGATAATTAACCGTGCAATAAAAATCATTTCGTAAAAACATCAATTCCAACCCGTCCATAAGATTATCAATTAACGTAAATATTGAATAATTTATAACATTTAAAATTTATTAAACTAAAAGCTTTTATCTAATTCTAAATTTAAATAATTAGTGTACTAAGTTACTTTATTTACATTTACCACTTGATTTAATAATTTAACCATACTTATGAAATATATATATATATTATAGGATTTTCATTTTTCGTTTTATAGATATATATATTTATTTTAGTATTTTCACAATTAATAGTATTTTGAAAAAAATTGAAGAAGATGAAATATATGAAAGATATTTATTTTAGATTATGTTATAATCTCAACCCGCTCAACTGAAACAAATATTAATCCGAACCCATTAATTATATAATTGAATAATATAAATATTGAATAATTTTTTATATTTTTTATTAAACTGAAAATATATCAATCTAATTTCTATTATGAAATGAATGCAGTTTCACATTTATAAAAATAAAATAAGTTAATCCGTTAGTTTAATATGTTATGTATCAAATATTCATTTCTAAACTAAAAATATATATTAAAATTTACGAAATATATCTATATATATCTATATATTACGAAATCTAATATTAAAATTATTTATATATAGTCAAATCTTGTTGCATAATTTTTTTTTCCATAATATCTAAAATCCAATATTTTTAAAAGGAAGTTTCCATTTTGTTTCATTTAAAAAGATATCATCTGATTCAGTTTTGATTTAGTTTTGATTTATTTTTGATTTAAATTTTAAGCATAATCAATAACATAATTAATACCTAATGAATTGGTCCAAGGGTCCAAACAACCTTGTTTAGATAGATCTATCCTCCCTTAATAGTATAGATATATAATTATCGATCCTAACAGATATGGCCTCCAACTTTTTGTATCATTGTTTGTTTGGTTGTTTTTTTTCTTTTTTTAGACAGCGTTCTGTATTATTGTGTATATATAGAAGACGAAAGTGGAAGTGTCTTCAAATAATTAATGATCTAAACTCTGATAAAGATATTTTACGCAATCGACTATACTAGGGTAGTGGTTAAAATTCGACCGGAATATCCATCCTCAACACAAAATTTACGTATCCACTATAAATCAATATTTGTTTGAAGTAGTATATAGTTGTATATATATAAAATATTTTGGGTTTGAATACAAACCCGAGTAAGAGTAATTTACTCGAGAAGTTAAAGTTCAGGTGAGGCGTAATCATCTTTCTTTGTTTTCCGCATGGAAGATGTTTTTAAAAAAAATAAAAATAATTATATGCATGCCCCAATGATATTGTTTTCGTAATGCTTATTTTGCTTTATGCTTAAGTTGTTTCCAAATGTCACGGGTGGAGGAGTTATTCTTTCCTTCAATTCTACCCAATTTTGTATGGGTTACAAACTTGGGTTACAAACTTGGCTGTCATTGAAGCCTTGGGTGTTGATATAGTGATGGAAAATCTCCAGTGACTATGGTGACAATTTTTTATGGAGAAGAAGACAATTCTTGCTAAGACTTTTTTGCTTTTATCATCTATGGATTAGTATTACTTAAAAGTCCAATACAACATCAGACCATTACAACATCAGACCTCTGAACAAGAGGAACGTATTCCATAAGAGCTAACAAATCGATATTATCTGGATTAAACAAACAGTCCAACCCAAAAAGATCTACACTTCAAAGCCAACTCTCCACCATTCCAACAAAAAGAGCTTGAGCAAAAAATTTAACCATTCATAGGAAAAACAAATAAGATAGTCTGCAAGCACCACCGTCTTTCTAGAGACGAGAGCCGCCAAAAACCACCGTCCTTCCAAAGACAAGAGCTGGCAAGGTGACAAAGCTACACAACCTTCCGGAGCCAAAAACTTAAAGACTAGAAATTAAAACTACAAAAGATTGATGCAAATGAAAAATCCTAAGCATCACAAACAAACCAAACTAAAGCTAAGGCACCTTAGTAGCGGACCCAGAAAAGTTTTTTATGGGGGCCAGAACATAAAATTTGGTATAAAAATTCAAGTTAAGCAGATCTGAAGCTAGTAAAATCATTTGTTCGGGAATTCGTTAAACGCTACGCGTACGGTGGACAAGCGCCTAGCGCGGAATCAACTAGCGGAGATTAATCGTTGATATACTTTAATCTATATATTAAATAGTTGCAGTGTTTTCCTAAGATTATACTTTAGTCCAGTGGTTTCCTGCATTTACATTAGCCCAAGAACTAGAGTTCGAAGCCCATCATGTTAGTTTTGCTATTATTTTTCATTTTTGTTAAATGAATTGCGAAATTACAAAAACATCCTCGTCTTCCTCATTTGTTCTGCAACTTCTAAACCTAAATACAGCCGCCTCCATTATTTCTTCAATGTATATGGTCGATTTTGTTTATTTTTTATGTGATTTCTAGTTAGTTATGATCCTTGTTCGGGAATTCGTTAAACGCTACGCGTACGGTGGACAAGCGCCTAGCGCGGAATCAACTAATCGGGGATTAATCGTTGATTATGTGGGGAGTAATTTTATCTTTAAATATCTATATATTAAATAGTTGCAGTGTTTTTCTAAGATTATACTTTAGTCCAGTGGTTTCCTGCATTTACATTAGTCCAAGAAGTAGAGTTCGAAGCCCACCATGTTAGTTTTGCTATTATTTTTCATTTTTGTTAAATGAATTGCGAAATTACAAAAACACCCTCGTCTTCCTCCTTTGTTTTGCAACTTCTAAACCTAAATACAGCAGCCTCCATTATTTCTTCAATGTATATGGTCGATTTTGTTTATTTTTTATGTGTTTTCTAGTTAGTTATGATCCTTGTTCGGGAATTCGTTAAACGCTACGCGTACGGTGGACAAGCGCCTAGCGCGGAATCAACTAATCGGGGATTAATCGTTGATTATGTGGGGAGTAATTTTATCTTTAAATATCTATATATTAAATAGTTGCAGTGTTTTTCTAAGATTATACTTTAGTCCAGTGGTTTCCTGCATTTACATTAGTCCAAGAAGTAGAGTTTGAAGCCCACCATGTTAGTTTTGCTATTATTTTGTCATTTTTGTTAAATGAATTGTGAAATTACAAAAACACCCTCGTCTTCCTCCTTTGTTTTGCAACTTCTAAACCTAAATACAGCAGCCTCCATTATTTCTTCAATGTATATGGTCGATTTTGTTTATTTTTTATGTGTTTTCTAGTTAGTTATGATAGATCTACAACCTAACAACTAATTTCAAGCTGTTAGAACCCAAAAAATGAACTATCATGATATTTTCGATTTATTGACCGAATAGGTTGAAAGCGCCACGGCTCACCGCCGCTAAGCGTATAGTCTCCGGTTAACCGGCCACCACGACCGCATTTTCGAACAAGGGTTATGATAGATCTACAACCTAACAACTAATTTCAAGCTTTTAGAACCCAAAAAAATGAACTATCATGATATCTTTTATTTATTGACCGAATAGGTTGAAAGCGCCACGGCTCACCGCCGCTAAGCATATAGTCGCTGGTTAATCGGCCACCACAGCCGCATTTTCGAACAAGGGTAAAATCTATAAGTTATAAAGAGAAAATCAAAATTTATGGGATGTCATTTGACCCCTCTTCCTCTCATGTGGGTCCACCACTGTTCACACTATTACCCGTCACAACAATCTATCGCAACACTGAAGAGCTACAACATTATGAAGCTGGACTTACTCAATCCTAGAAGAATCGAAAAACATGTGAAGAGAAGGAAAGAAGGTGGAGAATGAGAGCTGGTGACTCCTTTTACCTCGCTGAAAGAACCCAAAACCAGAATCGATAAACCAACAAACCACACATCTAATCTCGACCAATCCTTCACCACAAACAAAACTAAATAATTGAAACATCATAAGGACCCAAATCCGAGAAGATAAACAAAGGCTAGCCACCAGATTCCACACACCCTCAAACCATCAGAGACCCTAAACTATTGATCGGAGAACAAGAGCACTACATCGCCACAGCACCAAGAACACCAAACTGAAAAGACAGAAGCAGATCTACAAAAGCAAACAAAATACAAAAGAGAGGGAACGGCTGTGGCGCCAAAGGAGCCGCCACGCGCCGGTCACCGGCAACTGAACTTTTGTTAAAAAGAGAGAAGAAGGAGAGCTTTTATTATAAGAGAGAAAATATTTTTGTATGTAAAAAAATTTTGAAAGATTTTTTTTTATAAAAAGAAGTATTAAAATTCTAAAATATATAAAAGAATAGAAAAGAGAATTAAAAAAGATAAATAAATAAAAATGGTGAACGAAAAAATAAAAAAGAGATAAAGAGGTCTGATTGTGTAACACACAATAAGAGTGCTTTTGAAAAAAAAAGATAATTTTTTTTTCCTTATTTTTTTGGAATAAAAAAGATGTTTTAGAGATCTATAAAGACTTGAATACAAAGTTTGATGGCTTAGATTCAGATGTTCATAACGAATTTAATATTTGAAAGTACTTGGCTTGGATTCATATAAGCTTAAATCATAAACATAAGATTTTAGCTTAAATCATAAACATAAACATTATCTCTAATACCATATAGAAATGAATGAGTACTTAAAGATTGAAAGAATTGTATATTAACTTGCACAAAAATGATTATATTACATACATTTATATACTAAAGATATTTTCTAGACTAGATATATACAAATATGTAAATATCTCCATATACAAATATTTAACAATAATATCTATGACTATCTAGATCTTTTTATATCCTTCTACAAATATTCTAACCGATTATAATCACTATTTTTTGGCGAAATTTTTGAAAGGAGAGTTTTCAACAGTGGGTCAATGGCCAGCATGATCGGAAGCTTTGCGTCAATTTTATGTATGTTTAAGCGCATAGGCGGATGCCTAGGCGGAGACTAAACCAATTTTTGAACATTGGATTTTTCAGTGTATAGAGCATATATTTGGCGAGTTAAAACTGAATATCTTCTGTCGTTGTTTTGTGCTTACGTTTAACTTTAATATTGCATTTTCTGACCTTTACTTTCTAGTCTTTACAAGGCAGTTCTGTAATTCCAACCTCTGTAATTATGCATTTTCGGATATGTATGTTTAGATATGATTAAAATATATTTATTAAAAACACAGAACTAGTTTCACTCTTAAAATATTATGCTTTAATTTTTGATCATATTTCAATAAAATAAATATGATGAATTTCTTATTCGTCAAAATTTATACCGCTAAAAGGAATTTTTTGTCAATTTCTTTAGATATGAATCCCACACATTCTTCAATTTTTCTCGTATTTTAATGAAGAAAGTTTGTTTACCTCAGAATTTGATAGGAGTAAGAAACAATTAAGAACATAAATTCTTACTTTTTCTTTATTATATATTTGTTCCGATGGATTAAAGAAAACACTAAAGAAGAGGAGTAGATAGACGTAGAGGTCACTACTCCCAAGAGTTTCCTTTGTCGATCGAGTTGCTTTCAATTTCCAAAGAAAAATACAAACTTTCTTGTACAACATTTTCCTAACTCTATATAACATCATAATCACCTTAACCGGTAGACTCTTTAAGCAACATTAATCATCGTAATCACGTGATTGACCAGATACACTAAAATAATTCTTGCAAATCCATCTATTGATTGTATTTGTAAGTATTGTTTTATATTACATCGTGTTTTGATTAGTTGTCATTTTAAAGATTTTTTGGTTTTAAATTAGCTAACGTTTTCAAATTTCAATGCAAAATTTAATTATTTACAATCATTTGCATTATGTACAATATTATACTATTGGTTGAATTGTGTTTAAGTATATAAGTAACTAGATTAGGACAAGCGTGATACGCGGCTGTAAAAAAATATTTAAAATCTAAAATTGATAACCCGCATAACATATTTATCTTATATTTTAAATTAAAATTTGCGTTAAATTATTTAAAACTATATTTTGTAATTCGCACTTGAGATTTTCGAGAACCATGTAGAAACAATTTTTCTAAATAAAAAAATATTATATTATTTCTTGACCCAAAAATATTATATTACTTAGCAAATATTTTAATGAATTAAATATAGAAAAAGTTTTCAAATTTTTGAATCTTAAAAATGAAAATAGGTTTATGTTGAAACTTAAATTTGTTCATATATAATCATACACAATAATATTGTTATTATTATTAATTATTTTCAACCAGAATTACTTGAAATTCACCATAGGTTATAAAAAATGATACTCATTTTACTAATTTATAAAAAATATTTTTTTATTTATAAAATATATTTTTTTATTTCTTTATCAACAAAAACATGAATATAATGTTTCTTTTATTTAATTAGAAAAATAAAATTATTACATGTCAAAATTTGATTGACTCACTGAACATATTTTATGATCTTGTAAATTATGATAAAGCTAAGTTCTTTATGTAGACATCGTAAATATTTTCAAGATTTTAAAAACTAATAATATTTTTTCTTGATTTTTCCTTTTTGTTGATGATATTTCCTTTTTTGTTGAAAAACTTAAAATCCTTTTCTTTTAAAAAATAATAATAATAATAAGCATGTATCCTTAGTTATCTTTGAAACTAACTGAACAATGAATATTTTTGTATAGTTTCATTTTCAATTTAGAGATTTCATTATGTCAATTTCTTTAGTTTTCTTTTAAATTAATCGTACAATGAATAATTTTCTATTTTTTCCATTTTGCTTCAGAATTGAAATTTTTTTTCTATAATTCCGTTTTTTGCTTCAGATTTTGTTTCCTGAAATATTATATTATTTTTTCTCTATTTGACACATGTTAAAATAACTCAACTATTACTTAATTTTTTTCCTTTTCTGATTTTTTATTTAAGAAAAACTAATTATTAGACATTTATAAAAGTAATAATTAGTAATTATTTCAACCGGAAATCTTTGAAATTCAGCTACGGTTTATAAAAAAATGATTAGAATTTTCCTAATTTATTGAAAATACTTTTTTTCTTTCTTTATTGACAAACTGATTATAATTTTTCTTTTATTTAATTAGAAAACTAAAAATTATTACATGTCAAATTTGATTAACTCACTCAACATATTTTATGATCTTGTAAATTATGAAAATATAGACATCATAAATATTTGCAAGCTTTTAAAAAACTAATATTTTTTTCTTTATTTTTCCTTTTTTTTGATTATATTTTTTTTGTTGAAAGGCTTAAAATCCTTTTCTTTTTAATAAAATTTTGTTGAAAGCCTTAAAATCCTTTTCTTTTTAATAAAATATTAATAAGTCTGTTTTTAGTTATCTTTAAAATCAACTGAATAATGAATATTTTGTATAGTTTTCTTTTTAATTTAGAGATTTAATTATGCTATTTTCTTTAGTTTTTTTTTTAAAATTAATCGCACAATGAATATTTTCTATGTTTTCCTGGAATATAGTATTAATCTTTTTCTCTATTTGAATCTTTTTCTCTATTTGACACATGTCAAAATCCTAAAATAAGAAAATGACACATGGCATAATCTTGTTAATTACTAACTTTGAAAACCATACTTTATATAATAAGATAGTGTTTTTGTATTGAAAAAATAACAAATTAAATATTTCCTTAATATGTGTGCATCCTTCTAAAATGACAAGTAATCAAATTTAGAGAGAGTATTATATAATCAGAAAATTAATTAGCTTTTTTAGTATTTTGTTTTAGGAAAAATGTCAAATTTTGTAAACAAAAATAGTTTAAGTTGGGCTGGCTGCATGGTATAGGTCAGCTGCTTTGACACCTCTACATGTTGGTGTTCAATTTAAAGATTGACTGCTTAAACACACACACGAAATCGCTCGAATTCTCTCACGGATTTACACATTTTTAAAGAAGATAAAGAAATGGAAGAAATGAGATACAGAGAGGTAAGTCTCTGCTTATTCCTATGCAATAGCCCAAATAATAGCCCAATATAAGCCCATTTCCCCTCAGGTACTGGGCGTTAGGCCTGGGCGTTCGGATATCCGTTCGGATTCGGATCGGATTTTTCAGATTTTCGGATTTTCGGATCTAGAGATATAAAATCCATTTGGGTATTTTAGAATTTCGGATCGGGTTCGGTTCGGACCCATCCGGATTCGGATCGGGTTCGGATACCCGATTTTATACATAAAAAATGAAATTGATTAAATTTAAATAAAAAATTAGTAAAATTTTGACAAATATAGCTAAAACTTTTCGAACATTTTACATATTTTTGATATTTTAGTTATTTTATTCTAAAATTAATTCATATATTCGGATTTATAATTGTAATTTTTGATAAATAGGTTATATTAACTCTAAATATAATTAATATTTCAGATATTTCGGATACCCATTCGGATTTCGGTTCGGATCGGGTTCGGAGTCGGATTTTCGGATATAGAAGTTTAGGATCCATTCGGATATTTTATCAATTCGGGTTCGGATTCGGATCGGATTTTTCGGATAGGATTCGGTTCGGTAATTCGGATTCGGGTAATATGCCCAGACCTACTGGCCGTTACAAGTTAAATAGAGAGCCGCAGATGCAATAGCAAAACATTGCTCTTTCTTTCACTACTTATGAGTTATGATGCTATAGTTTCTTCGATGATACCGAAATGGTTTTGGTCTCTTGTAATAAGCTTTTTTTTTTTTTCCCGGCTAACGAAACGCATTTTAAGAATTCAAAGTTAATAGATACACAAAAGGTTATACAAAGTAGAGTCAGGGTCAAGCCATTGAACTCTTTTACGCATGAATTTCAATATCACATAGAAGGAAAATACTTGTTGAGATTGAAAGGCAAAGAGTAAAACTCTTCACTTCTTGTATCCGATTTAAACGACATGAAACGATCCCACCAGAACACCCCTCGATCTTTCCTCGTCGCAGTGTCTTTAGATGACAATGTTACATCAAGAAAGAACGCTAAAACCCCAGCAACAAAGGCTTCAGAAGAGAATGGAACATTGATCATATCATTGAACTGTGAAGAACACAAAGAATCACATATCAGCATTATCGTCATAAGCGAGAGACGTCGAATAAAAAAGGATTTATGTTTGTTTGTTTGTTTCTTACCCATCTTGCTTTTGTGTGAACTGGTCCATACTTGTTGATAGCTGTATACTCGTTGAAGTATTGTGGTATCGATAATCCCATGAAGACCGAGAAGCCGAGTATGAACTTTGTTCTGAAGCTGTTTAGATTGCAGAACTGAAGTAAGCTTAGACCACCAGCACCTGCAATGTTTATTCATTTGGCAATGCTCATTTCAGTTTCAAAACGTAGCTTTTTAATATAAAAAGACATTTCAAGAAACGTACCAACATATGCAAAGAACAGGCAATACATTGCTGCAACAATAGGAGCTGGAATCGAAGCAAAGACGGCTCCAAATTTTCCAAGAATGGAGAAAAAGATCATGAAACCAGCTGAGATTTGGACTACCCTTCTGCTACCAACGCGTGTTAGCGCTAACAAACCGGCATTTTCTCTGCAATAAACATCGAAATAGTCGTTGAGAGTTTGTAGCAAAGACTTGTTGTCGGGTCAAAATGTTCTGTTTCCTTTTACAGGGCTTACACCGATACAGATGCTCCATTTCCTGCTCCAAATAATCCACAGAGAAGAACTCCAACACCCTAAACAAAGATGCATTTGCTTAAATATACAATCTAAGATGTGACCAATGATATTTGACGTTAATGTTTTTACAAAAATTACCTGCCAACCAATTCCACGGCTGAGAACAGACGGTGGGGGAGGAGTTGCACTTGCATACCTCGATACAACAATGTAAGTCCCTGTGGACTGTTTCCATGAATCACAACAGTAAGAAAATATGAACACTTTTGTCAAGTGTTTAGTGTTTTTGAAAAAAAGAAAGAAAGAGTTTTTTAACCTCAACAAGGGAAACAAATGAAACAGCCATCATAGCAAAAGCTTCACCGGCGTGAAATGTTGGAGGTCCCCATTGGAAAGGATAAGGCACTCTTATCCTGGCATCATCAAGAACCATCAGATTTGTAAGAAGTGTAAGCCTAGTAACATCACTAGAGAATGCACACAAAGATAATGAGATATTTTCATTACCATGGAGCGCCTCCAATTAGGCCAGAACGGTCCGTTCTGCAACTTGTCTGAGTCGTGGTTCCTGTGTTCTTATAGGCACCACCAATGGTGAGGAAGTACGCGTAAATCCAGACAATGACCACAGAGAAAATCACAGCAAATCGATGGAAGACATGTCTTTCTCCTCGCATGAGATGAGGAATGTACTAAACAAAGAAGCCACAAAAGATGAATCTGATTAAGAGATCTCTTTTGAAAATAACGAGAAGAAGCATCTCGCGGAGATCTAACCTGTGAGAATATAAGTAGAAGGATGATCTCAGGCAATCCAATCTCAATGCATTTGGCTAGCTGCAAGAAAAATGAAGAAACTCAGTACTCAAAGAAAATGCTATGAAACCTTATGAGAGATCAGTTAAAGCAATAACACACCAGAGGGAAACCAAGCTCATAGAGTCCAAAACCGGCGAGTGCAACCAGAGGAACTGCAGAGAGAGGACTCAAGAGCCTATAGAGGAAGCAACAATAAACATCAAAGAAGTACCACAAGAGAATCTGTTGGTGTGAAGAATCATCTTAGCTAACCTAACTACATTGCGCCAAAGACCACTGAAGCCAACAACGATCTGAAGAATAGAGGCAACGATAAGAGCACCTTGGATGCCTCGCATGATCCTCTTAAACTTCTGCAAAATTTTCACTCAAATCAGTGTCTATATCTGACAGAGAAAAATATTAGATTCTCAGACTAACCTCTTGAGGATCCATAATGTCACTGTAACGACCAGCCAAGATGATCGAAAGCGTGGTTGGTACATAAGAGTAAGAGGCTCCAATAACGGCAGGAAGACGAGTTCCAAAGAAGCTTTGTAATAAAGTATTAATTCCAGAAACAAAAAGCAATGTCTGAATCATCTTTGCCTTCTCCTCCTACAACAAGTGAATACACATCCAAAGACATAAACAAAACAGAGCTTTTCAACAGTGTTCATGGGTTTGATTTGTCTTACAAAAGAAAGACTTACGTTTCCTCCACCCATTTGTGGAACTAACGATGTGGGAATGAGAACCGTGGTCCCAAGCATCACCAAGTAGTGCTGAAAACCCAAGAGTATCGCCTCCGCTGAAACAATGATCTTTAGTTGTTAAATTACAGAGGACTTTGCAAAAAATGATGAAAGATGTGAAATAAGGAGAGAAGAGGGTTACGCCAAGGAGGAGGGCTAGTGACGCAATAAGAGACCGAATGTAGTTGATCTTTCACCGGATGTGGCTGAAGCTCATCCTGTTTAGGCGGCGGCGCCGCTCCTCCTCCTTCACCACCACCGGCCATTTTCTTTCACTTCTATGAAACTCAAAAGCAACTCAGGAGAGAAAGAAAGGTTGGAGCTTTAAAGAACAATTTGTCTTTTGTAGAAGGCTACGGAGATGAAATGAAGACTTAAAACACCGAAAGTGCCGTAAATGTTGTTGAAATGAGGGGAAAGTGAAAAAGGGTTTTAGGAATGGAGAGAGTGAGAAAGTGAAAGAAGAAGAAGAAGAAGAATGAAGTGAGAAAAAGGAAAGACATTTGGCGGGGAATATATGTTAAGAAACCGTCAATATAAAGCAAGAAACGTCAAAAAAGTGGATTTTGCGCGTTTTTGTTAAGACCTTTGTGAAGAAAGAACCACTTGGAGAACACGGAACCTATGAAAAAAAACAAATGCTTGAGTGTGAAGAGGAAGAGTTAAAGAGCCATTTTTAAAGTACTTTTAAATTTTAGATGATTTAATTGTAGAAACTATGAGTGGAATTGTCATCTCGGATATGAGATCGCTACGAAAATTATGATATATGTGCATAGAAGGTCATGAGATTTACCGGATCTATACAAAACTCGATCAATATATACTTTTAATATTATTTATAATATATTTAATATTTACGCAAAATTTTATTTGTTATAATAATTTTATATATTTTCGAAATAAATTACTAATTGTGAAAAAATTATTATTATTATTATTACTTTTTTAATATCTCTATTTTACATTAGTTTAATTGGTTTATTTGTATAAAATATATTACTTAAATGTGTTTTGTTTATTACTTTTTAGTTAAATATGTAAAAGACAAAACAAAAGCGTAACTCATATTCCCTTTAAAATTTATTGACCTTTTGATACATCCCTTGCACTAAGAAAAAAAAAAGAGTTACAACAAGACTTTGGTATATATTTGTTCTTTCACCACTTCTTCTTCTTCTTTTTTAATCATTTCCATTTACATAGCGTTCATTGTTATATATAGCACGAATTAATAGAACTAATTTGCAAACAATCCCTTTGGATTATACTTGATCAACATCACCATTTCCAAGCAAAAGTGGAGTTGTCTGATCATCTGAACCCAATTGATGGTTATCTTTTCCCTCTAGCATTTCGTTTTGGTCGTCTCTTTGAACTTGACTCCACATTATCAATAGATATCCAATTCCTGCTATTGCTGCTCCTAACACACTGTTCACAAGAAGTTTAACATAATAAACAGAACCAATCAGAATAGAGTCGACAATGGATACGAAAACCAAATCAAACACAATTGTTTTACTTATTTTAATTCTAAAGAAAGAAGTCAACAGAGAATCTGAAATGAATCAAAACTAAACCAAAACTTCGATTTCCATAAAAGATTAAGATATAACTAGTTTATAATTAAATCTGAACCGGAATCACAACGATATCAAACATCCACGTATGATCCGGTTTTTAAGCACCTTTATACTATAGTTCTAAAACAACAATATCAAAGCCGAATACAAGATAGCAAATTTTTTTTTTAAACTTGAATTAAAAGAAATGAACGTTACAGTTTATGTAAGTTTTGTAAATTGTTTTTGTAATTTGTTTTTACCTTCCATAATGAAGACTATTGACAAAGAAACTTGTGCCGAAAATGGAAGCCCAAAGGATTCCAAATGGCTTAAATAATGGCACATAATAAGGCCCCTTCATTTTTGAACACTTTACTTGAACACTTGTTCTTATTATGCTCCCAAATATTCCCTATATATAAATTAAAAAAAAATGTTTAACTATGGAAAATCCCAAATTAAGGAGTACATATTATATGATCATTTATATGTACCGTGGCGATAATAAGATATAGATCCATGTTAAGTTCCAGTTTCCAGGAACTTAAGTCTGGCTCCATGAACGCTGAGAAGATTGCACATTGGATAGTCCCGGCTAAGCTATAGGCCGACACTACTTTCATCACTTGAGGATATTTCTGGACTGTATCCAACTGATATACCAAACCCAACAAAAGAAAAAAAAAATTAATGATCAAAACTTGTATATATCACATAAGAATTGATCGTTTAGTACGTGCATGTATATATTTAGCTTTCAATTAATAAGATTTTTAAAAAAGTAATTTCAGTACACCTGTATGATATTCCAGATGGAGATAGAGAGCGTGGCACAAGCCAGAAGGACAGAGCCGAGAGCCCAGTTCTCAGAGTTCTTGAAAAAAGTCAAGTAGTGTGAGATTGTAGTGAGGAAATTGGAGTTCGGAGATGATGAAGGAGAGGGTCTAATAAAAGGGCCCAAGTAAAAAACTTCTACAAAGGCCCCTGTGAAGCATATCAACGTGCCTATCACTCTTCCTCTTGTTCTCTTACTTTCCCATCCTGTCACTCCTTCCCTGTTTATTTTTATATTCAAAATATATAAAAATCAGATAAAAAACGTTAACGTGAATTAGAATTCAGCTTAAAAAGAGTTATAAAAGTAAAGTTGTATATAAGAGAAGTAATTATTTTACCCAAGAGCAAGAGAGAGCAAGAAGGAGAAAGCAGGTGACTGCAAGCCCATGGCACATACCACAATTGGAGAGCTATAACTTAGCCCCAGAAATGCCAAGTTTTGGTACATAAACACCCTGTTCAAGAAAAAAATAATTAAAGAGTCTAAATTCTAATACGATTATTTTCATTACTCAATATCTAATACAATTAAAGTTCAAAAAAAAAAATCTGATACAGTTTCGATATGTATTTAGTTGTTCCTCGGAATTTGGGAGAAAAATATGAACAAAGAAATATATCAATTATAATTAGAACTTTAGACTAACCCTGTAAAACCGAGTAGGAAGATACGAACAAAGGAAGGCTTCGTGAGGAAGGGTTCATCGTCCCTAAAACCAAATTAGAACATATATATCAACATAAAACATCTCAAATTAAGAAAGACATATACGTACAGATCATGACTTAATTCAACCTTTCATCTCTATGGAAGAAGAAAGAGTAAGGGACGAGAAGGATAGAGCCAAGAGCATTGGTATAGACGATGAACACAAAAGGGCTCATGCCACCGGTTAATGCGGTCTTAGCCAAAATGGTGAGTGCAATGGTACATGCCTCCATCAACGCCATAGCTATAAATGGAACTATGGTTTCCCATCTTGCAGCCATTAATCCCATATTGTTTGTGCACGGCTTAGGAGTATATGTAGATAATGCACGGCTGAAACCGCCAAATTAAAAGATGTATCAAAAAATATATAGGCCAAGAAGAGTCGAAAAAGTTTTTGTTTTCTCCCTCGGCGAAGATGAGAGACTATGTCCACAGCACAACTGTGTTAGGGTTGTCTTGGAATGCAATACTTTGGTGACTTCATTTATATATATATATATATAGGTGTGTTTGCATGTGAGTGGAAGGCCAAATGAAGAAGAGAGTTTTTATAGACGTGGAGAGAGAGTCATTAGTTAACCTTTCGAGAGGAGAGTAGCTAATAATACGTTGCGCCTCAACTCTTACGCTTCTATATCTGAATAGTTTTTGTTGGAAGAATGGAAGACATACGAACATTTCATCATATATTGCCAAAAGATAAATAACACAAACTCTCTAGAAATTTGTCTGGATTTCAGTCTAAAATTTTCTAGTTATAAAAAGGAACCAGATACAAACCCGTACTAGCATATTTATGTTCAAAAAAATAATTTTGCGATAATTCAATATTGAAAAATAATTGTTATGAAAGTGATCTTATGTTAACCTTATTTATATTTTCTTTACGGAACAATATATATTATATATCTGTAATCCATGTTTGTGTTTAACGTTTTCATAATCTATAATTTTATATAAATATAATTATAGATTAACGAAAGTTAAAATGAGGTAATCCATTCATTTAACTTGTTAAGTTTTTTAAATATTTTATTAACTAAAATTAGTAAACCCTTCTTTTTTACCTGTTTTTAAGTGGTTGACGTTCATTATTAAATTTTATAATCAAAATAGGTTAATATGTCATTTTAATCCGTCTTACAATGGTTTCAAATATTTTGAATGTTTTGATGGAATAACCCATAATCATAAGACATCAATCATAATCCATCACACCAAATAATCAAATAATAAAAATATTAATTAATCTCTAATATCTTAACTTATTTATCAAATTCAATTATTATTTATAATATTTATATCAATCTAATTATAATATTTATCTTAAGAACTTGTTTAAGCTAATGAAACTTTAAAATTTGGTCATCAATTAAGTCATATTTTTTTACTCTTACGATTTTTTATCATGTATAATCGTTTTAAATTTTTTTAATCATTACACATATATTCTAAGAAAACAGATTTATTGCATATATTTTATTTCTTTATTTTAACGAATATAAGATAGTAGAAAAATAAGAAATTTTAATAATTATTATATTATAATTATATTTTTGGTATTTAATATGTATAATCATATGTGATCAAATGGATGATACTTAATATGATCCATACTTTTAAATTGTATATTTGTTCTATATTATCCTTAATAAAGTTCTAACACTTTCACTAGTTTCTAATGGTAATTTCAATAATATAACATGTAATTAAATTTTAGTTTCATATTATTATTATGAATTAATAGATTAGATAGTAATCATAAATTAAAATTGTATACGCAATGCTCCAACGCAAAAGTTTGTACTTTTACAAAAAAGTGCATTTGAATATATTGTAAAAATCAATAATAAGATAAAAAATTTTATCAGATAAGAAACTTTGGCTATGATTGGTATAGCTGATAGTAAAGCGGTAGCAGTAAGCAGCAGAAGCAGTATGCTGCTGAAGCTATATATTCTGATTAATATATATTTTCAAATGATTGGCGCAGCTGTGAGAAATTATATATAAAAATCGAAAAATATATTGAAGATATTTATTTATAGTATTATATATATTTACCATGTAATTATCATAATACATTTTTTATATTTAAATTTTTTTTTTTTAATAATTATAAATATAATAAAAATAATTTATTTATAAATATTAATTTTGAAGTCTAAAATTTACAATTGAATATAACTATAATTTTTTGTATTATTTAACATAATAAATTAATTATATATAATTATTTCAGAATTTTTAAATATTTAAAAGGTAAATGCTCTACAAAACGCTCCATCCGAGAAGATAGAAGTGAGGGCATTTGGAGAACATTAGCAGCTTCTAAGAGCATCTCCAACCCATACTCTATATCTTCAAATTTGAAGTTTTTTTCACTCCAACTCAATACTCTAAAACTTCAAATTTGAAGTATTGAATAGTGATACTCTATATTTGGAGTATCACTTCAAATTTGAAGTATCAGTTTTTTTATTGCACTTCAGTCCTGTATAAATTATATATTACATAAATAATTTTTATAATTTTAGATTTTATCATTTTAATCTATATCAATTTATATCTCATAAATATTTAAATATATATGCCTATAAATATAATTTTGTATATATTTATATGAACACTTTTAAAAATAAAATTAAAAAAACATTTAAAAGTTTATATTTTAATGTAATATTTTATTAAATAATATTTTATAATATGTTTTATATTCTTTTTTAAAGTTTTATGCTTTAAAGTTATTATGATAATAACTGAAGGACTATAATGCAAATTGTAGAATAGAAATGAAGTAAAATATAGAGTATTGCATTGGAGAAAAATACATTCGTACTTCAAATATAAAGCAACTCATACTCTAAAAATGAAGTATGGGTTGGAGATGTTCTAAAAGCTTCTCTAAATGCTTTATGTACAAAAGTGGATTGGCTGATGAAAAACATAATGCTATAAGAAATGCTTTTCCAATCAAGGCAAAATCAAATCGTGCAATTAGTTGGTTTAACTGAATTAAATATTTGGTTAGAGTACAATTTTCGTGGAAGAACTGGGCTTTAGTATAATATTTTTTTTTTTTTTTGCTCTAGTATAGTTAGAAGAGACATTTTCACAATACAATATTTGAATTACCAATTTGTGCAAGATCAAGCTCAATCTTTGGAATTTTTTTTTTTAAAGCAAAAATCACCCATATAGTAAAAGCAACAGTATGGTCATGGACTAACAACATTAGTTTTCAATGGTGGTGTCGGTGGCAGTAGTGATGCTTGATGATAGAATTTGTAATGTATGTCGAACTGGTGCAATTTGATACCAGAGGTCAAAGGTTCGATTCTCCACACACACAAACATTGTATTTACTATGAAGTTTAAAGCAAGTCGTTAACGTTAATGTTTCGACAATAATCTAAGTTAAGTGCTGTTTACTTCGGACAGTCAAGCTGCACAATTTTAATAAAAAGTTTTGTTTTTGCATTTTCCATAAATTTATGTTAGTTTCGCATAAAATTGATGATTAAGTCTGCTTATTGCAGTTTCTCCTTTTCAAAAACATCGTAACCTAAAAAAAAAAAAAAATTGGAACTGGTAACATTACAGAAAAAAACAACAACTGAATTCGTATAGTATATGAAATTATTAATTAGAACAATTTGGCCAAGAGGATTTTAGAAAGTATATCATTAAGAAAAAAAAGAGAGAAGATCTAAAATTATAAAATAGAAACTTATAAAAACTCCATGAATAATCATAAAACACTTGTTTTCTTTTAATTGATTTATTTTCATTTAAATCTTTTAAATTTTAATTATATAAATAAATTGTATTAAAAAATTAATTTTATTGTTTAAATACTTATCTCTAGATATGGAAAGGCTTTTAATTAGAACTAAGACGACACACATAAAAATATTTATGGCCAAGTGAAAAGTAAACTTCTGAAATAAAACGTTATGGAAGCAGGAAGCCCTAATCTCAATAGCGGTCTTCCAATCCATTGTCATATATATTATATAAAAAAAAAACAAATCTAAATAAAATAAGCGACTCATAAAATAATGATAGATTTTGAATTCTTCTTGATCGATAAGAGTCGCATTTCCTTTGACGTAGCAGTTGGGAGAATGAAACGTCACCTTGTTATAAATGTTGGGATTAATTTTTTGTTTTCATTCTTTTTTTTTTGACGACGAAATTTTTTTTTCCATTCAAAAAAATAAATGGTGACGACATTTGAAATATTCCCACGATGGTGAGGCGGAAGAAAAAAAAAATATTCTCCTGTCTGGAGTATTTTATATAGTATTTTATATAATAATGTTAACCAGCGCGAAATTTTTAAAAGTTATAAATGTGTTTATTTTGTTATAAAATTGTTATTCTATATCTATCCTAAATATTTTAAATAATAAAAATTACTACAACATACTGTATTAAATAAGTATAAAATTTGAAAAAAAATATTTTACATATTAGGATAAAACTATAAATTTGTAAAGTTTGTTGAAATATATATTTTGATTTATGAAAAAGATATTCATAAATGAGAGCTTTATCAAAAAAAGAAACGAAATTAAGATAGAAATTTGAATTCATACCAAGTAGATAGACACGATTAAACTGACGCGGTCAAATTCTGTATCGATTTTAAGTAAACTGAAAACTGTTCACTTATAAAAAAATAGTACATAGTATTTATTTTTTCATATGTAATAATTAAAATTATGAAAAATTTAATATCAGTAAATCATCTTATTTTATACAGAAATTATCTTATTTTATGCAAAAATAAATAAATCACCTTAATTAAAATGATTCATTAATATAGTTAAGGTGGATTTTTGTGTAAATAAGATTGTTTATTAATATAAGAAATTTTCTAATTTTAACTTTTACATATGAAGAATTTTCATATTGTAACACAAATTTTTTTTTTCAAAATAAAAGTTCATATTAACATGTAATTAATTTTTGTATACTCTATATATTACTTATTGATTAGTCTCAGTTTCTTAAATTAATAATTTTCATAAAACTGTAATCTTAAACTTAATTAATATTTAATAATCTTTGATTCCTACATATGGCGTGAATCATCATCATCCATTGCTTTAATATATATAGGAGAATCGGCAAAGACATGGACAGCTACTATATGGCTCCAGAAAAATTGTAAGAGGATATAAATGACTCCTAACAGAATGTTTCTTCTGTATTATAAGAGATGTTAGTTGCTGTTAAATATTAAGAGAGGTACTATTACTTTAATAATGTAAGAAGTCCAATGGATTAGTCAAAATTTATCTTAACAATGTATATAAGGCGTGACATATTATATATATTGATATCACAATGTGACGGTCAAATCTCAATGTCTTATACTATTTCTCTGTTCTTCTTTTTTCTAATTTTCATACTATATGCTTCTTCGGATTTTGAAAGGATAAAAGTTGTTTTACAAATACTTCTCCAGTCTCCACAATGATTGTGCGTTTCGATAAACCAAGTCTTCTCTTCTAAATTATTAATATCCTTTTTAATTAATAAAAATAAAATAAAACGAAGATTTATTTAGCTATATCATTTACAAATTTTAGCAGAAAAAAGATATATCATATATTCCAAAAACAAACGAGTAGATTGACTTATCTTTTTCTCATTAGTCATCTTCGGTTTAAGATTTTCTTAAAAAACATTGTATAGTCCAAAAATAAATGGGCTGAAGCCCAACCAACGAGTATATCTAAGGTCACACTCATCCATGATCCATATGCAGTAAATAAAAGGAAGAATATATTAATAATTTATATAGTTTTCATTTTTGTTGTAAAATATAACTGCCTATAGCTAAATCTTTCAAAATTCTCCTCTTAAAGAGACAGAAGACTGATACCACTGATACTACTTGCAGAGGGTAAAATGTGAAACAAAATAGTTATATTTTATGAATTTGTAAGATACAAACAGTACTTTACCAAATTAGTATTTTGTTCGTAAAATAAAATATATGTATACGTAATTAAGAAAGAGAACAGTTTCTTATGAATTACAAAACTCCAGAATACAGAAGTAACTTGTAGCTCAAAATATCGTTCAAGATGAATCATCAAGACAAATATATTTCATTCACTCTGAACCATAACTAGCCACAAAAATTTGAGCACAATATGTAACTTGTAGCTCAAAATATCGTTGAAGAAACTAGCTTTATATATTGTCTACAGTATCGCAGGATTCTCTCTTTTTACAACGATATACTTATATTATAGTATGAATTTTAATCTAGGTGTTGATTCCAAGATATCACTAACACAAACTAATAACTTATTTATTCGATCCACATTTATGTGTGTTACTAATAAATTCATAATATGATTATGGCCTATAAATGATTTTCGTTTTGTTAGTTGATGATTGAAATTGACTCTCACTTGGTTCACCTAATAGAAAATAAGGAAAACAGGTTAATGATACGGCATGTAAAAGTATATATATTTTGAAATTTTATTCTTATCAGAACTTAAACTGAGTTTTCGGTGGAATCCATCGTGATTTAAAAATGATTTTTTTTGGTACGAGATTTCTTCATCAACGAGAAAATTAAACTAAACATCTTATGTTATATATGCTATAATTTGCTTTCGTTTTTATTTTCTTGATTTATTTTCATATTTCATGGAATTTAAGCATGTTTTGGATGGAGATGGGTTTGATGAGAAGATAGAATGGACGAGGATATTGCCTACACTGTGACCATGTCTCCCATGTGCCATCCTTTCTGTAAAGAAAATGGAAAATTAATAAATATTTTTTTGCTAATCAAAGTAAATGGAGTGCCACTGTTTTCACATTTGAAATGACACTTTGGTTTTTAAATTTAGGATAAATATTAATTTGATAAAGTGTTGAAAAATATGAGAGGGTATCTTTAGGCTAAAGTCCTTGGTTGGTTGTTAGGGAGAAGAAATGCTTACCGAAGTATATATATCACTAAGCTTTATTTGGCCCTTTGAGGAGGACAAAGCATTAGCCACAACTAACTTTCTATTCATATTTTATATATACTTTTAATTCGAATATTTTTAAAATCGAATTATTCATCAAAAATAATATTACTCCTGGAGTATATATATACACAGACATACACGCAGAGAATGTATTCTACAATACCTATAAACAATATTCTGGACCCGCGCGTGAGCACAGATGTAATTTTATGAATTTTATTGGAGTAATTTAAATTTTCTAATTTTATATTTAAATTATTTAATTATGAAAATTATTGAATATTATATAGTCAAAAAATAATAATTGATTTAAATTTTTATATTTGAGTTTCTGATAAATAGTTATTAACCTGCAATTGACATCAATCGTAAAAAACATATTAATCTATGCACTATTTCAATATTTAATTTTTTAATTAAATTTAAGATGTATCTGCCTAATTTTTAATATTTTTAATTTTATCGAAATAGCCGACATCATAATTAGATAAGTTGCTTTTGTGTGATTGAATCAAATTTTCTTGTTTTTGTGGGGCTTTAAACTGAACCCAAAATCCGAACCAAACCCGATCCTAAAAATCTGAACCCGAACCCGAATTTTTTTTGTTAAAAATCTCAAACGGTTTCTATTTGTATAGACCCAAAAACCTGAAATCCGAAAAACCGACCCAAATCAGTAAATAAATATATAATAGTTTTTAATTTTTTAATAAATAGGAAATAGACCAGTCTAATTTCTAATATTTTTATAGAAATATAATTAAAGGTTTATATGTATCATTTATAAATCAGGTTAATCAATTCTTAGAAGAATAGTATTTTTTTTCTTTTCGTTTTTATGTTTTTAATACAAAGTCAAAAGTTTAGATATGTTGATTTTCAAAGAAACTTAATTACTCGGTTCAGGATTTTAAACAGTGCTAATTTACTAAAAATATGAATATATAATGTTTTTAATACTTTTTATTAAATAGAAGATAGACCAGTATAATTTCAACTATATTTAGAGAAATATAATTAAAGGTTTATATGTATCATTTATAAATCAGGTTAATCAATTCTTTTAATTATCTTACAATATTCAAAATTTTGTTTAGTAACTGAAATATGAAAATTTGTTCTTTCTAACTCATTTGAGAAAATAATCCAAAATAGATATCGATCATAAAAAAAAATATTAATCTTAACCAGTCTACAATATAATCATATAATATAAATATTGAATAATTCTTAATATTTGTATTTTTATTAAATTTAAAATAGATCAGACTAATTACTAGTATTCTTAATTTTTAACAAAGTAAAATTTTCTTTTGGTAGTTTCAAAAATAAACATTATTAATTTGAATATTATGAAAATAATATTCACGTTTAGAAAGTATGTTGAAAAAAAATTGGTGTATGTTTTTCTAAATTTATTTTATGATTAATAAAAATATTTTAAAGACAAAAATATAAATAGATTTTTCGTTTTTGAAACTATAAATTAAAATTTGCTAATCAAATATTTTTTTCATAAGATTTTCTTTTGCACAAAATCTAGATTCTAATATTTTAAAATATGTTTATAATGAAATAGATATATATCTCAAGTTACCTTGTATTGTTTATGGAAATATTAGGTAAGACCAAAAAATTATTAGCTAATAAATAGATCCAAACAACTTTTTATAAGTAGATTGTAACCTCATTTAATAGTATAGATAAATATTTTGTTTTGGTTTTCAAAAAGAAACGCTCTTATGTAAAAAATATAGTACTTAAAATCAGAAATTTTTTAAGAGGGCTTGTTAAATATTTTGTTATTTTCATAAACTCTGAAATTTCTTGTCGTTCCGAAAAAAACATATTATAGTTGTTCTTTTTTTATAAAAAATTATATATATATATTAGATAAACTTTTTATTTTATTTTCTAATTTGGGTTTGAAGCGCATTGGTGCAAATGCCCGAATGAAAAGAAGTGGGAACAAAAAAAAGAACTAAAAGAAAGAATCAAATCAAAAAGGAGAAAGAGTAAGAGAGAGAGAGGAAAAGAAAGAAGTAAGATAGTAGTGGAAGTGATGGATCCAATTATAAGTGTCTCTATCTTAAAAGGAGACCCCACATTAAGAGATCTCAGTCATATTGTCCTCCAACCCATAGGAGCTTTAAGATGTTTGTTACCCCTTTTCCTTTTTTCTATCATTGTTAGTCCCTTTCATTGATCTATTGATTTCACATCTTATATCATCATTTCGCCCACCTCTTTCTCTCTACCAGGCCACAAATAATCTTTGAGTTATATGAAAACATTAGCATGATTCATCTTGCATCATAAGTATATACTACTAGATATTCACATTTTCTCTGTGTATAAACCCTAGAATATTAATTACTGTCCCGTTTCAACTACACAAATTCTTATTTGCAGTATCAGATTAGTCGATATTGTAGTAATGGGAAAGTTTATGGATTAATGAATTGAGTCACTCTTTAATCTTGTAGATTTGATTTAGCTACGCTCTTTTCAGTAAAAATATCTAATATGCAATCTATAATTATTCTGGTTATATTATTTGTTTAAAATGCAGAATAATCGATGTAACTGTCATGTGAATGTGATTGAGTAATTAATGGTTTAACCTTAACAAAACCACATGAGGGGGATTTCAATGCCAAAAGATAAAGCCTTTCAAAATAAAGATTTATACAAGTATCTACAATTGATTTTTTTTTTAATAGATATTGGACACTATAGATCGGTCATAGTTTCGATGATGCTCATTTCATTATCTGTAAAACATTCCTCTTTTAAGAGAAAGTAAGTATCTATAAAATTCCATTTGTGACAAAAAAAAAAGAGATCGTTCATAGTTCGTCCTCTATGTATAGCAAGTACTCACACTGTAAAACGTACATACATAAATTCCGATATATATTTTGTATATCTATAGGTGGACACCGTTGGTGTCGCGCATGACTTTGTAGATTCCAATAATGTTTTGATGCATACTGCTCCCAATCGCATGCTTAATATTTGTTTTTGCTGTCATGCACAAATGAAATAACATAACAATAATATATATTGATAAAAAATTTCTTCCACACGATAACAAGTCTATTAATGCTTGGACCAACTTTGATTCAGAGTTGTCTAATTCAAATATTGAAAATTACGGAAAGTGGGTGTTCTCCAATTCTTTTTGATAAATCGCTTTCGCTTTGGACCTTATAAGCCAAATAAAATTATTTTTTCTATGTTTTCTTTTCCTTGTTTGAATTAAAAGAGCCAAACTATTCAGTTTCTTAATCTCATTAGTTATGCGCCACAAAAGATCAGAGGAAATGTAAAATTTAGTATAGTCCATCTCGTGAAATCTTTGAAATTATTTGTAATACGAAAATAAAACTCTAACATTTAAAGTTTTAAACTTAGAATATCTTATTCATTCTTTCTTGTTATCGATTTGTTTTATTAACTGAGAGCAGAGATCTATTTTCATTGTACAGGATAACTTCTTCGGACTAGTTGTAGAACAATTAAATACTGAAATAAACTTAATCTTGTATAATAGTATGCATTTCAATTCATAATACACAATATTATAATCAAAATTTGCACCAAAAAAAAAAAAAAATTAAGATACTCCACGTACACGCTTCATATAGACAGTGATGAAAGCACGCTTAGTTATTGGCGATACTTCGACCAAAAAAGAACTTATTGGCGATACTAATAAACGGTAAGTTTTGAGGAAATATGCTTCCACATAGCCTAAGATGATCTCATTTTTTAATCTAGACCAACTAATTTAATTCAAAATATCAGTTTTGTGTTTTTTTGATTAAAGTTAGTATGTTGTGTGGCTATCTCATTTAGAATATAGCTAGAAGAAAAGGAGGACAAGAAAGGCTTCACGTGCTGCTTGGGGACTTTTACCATCTGCAACTAAGCTTCAATTCCTTACTGCCTTTCTTACACTTGACCAACTTCTTGTCCACAATAAGACCTCTCTTCATTCAATATAAATTCATTTTATCTTCTGTCTTTTCTTTCATTCTTATTGGTAATACAGCTTGTAACCATTATTCATGCCAATTCTAAAAAATAGTGGCAGAGAACATCTTTTTTCAATTTTTTCCTTCTTGTGGGCTTAGGTCCTTCTCTCTCAAAGAGAGTTTTTGATTTTCCTTTATGTAGATGTGTAATTACGAAGAATGTCCTTTTTTCTGCCGGGAAAAGATTCAAATTTCCATCTTTGTTTTTTTCCAGAAAAAAATTGTGTGGAGGAGTCTAGGGTTTATCATAAGGAAGAACTTTCTGACGGTGGTGCTATCTTGTGGAGATGGAAAAAGAGCAAAACAAGGCGCTTCAAGCCATGTCTATCGAAGATGATGCACCGTTGGTCCTTTAAAATCACCAGAAATTCCGTTTAATTGATAAGAACGTGTTAAATATCATGGGTCGTCTTCTCAACCTGGAATTTCAGAACATGAAAGGTGCCATCTGGGACCTACCGAGAGCATGGGGCATATCTGGAAGAGTCCGAGGAGTAGCGCTATCAAGGGATAGGTTCCAGTTTTTCTTCAAGCACGAAGAGGACATTGATTATGTGCTAAAGGTTGGTGTGTGGACGATTGATGATTGGTGTGTTACAGTGGAGAGATGGGTGGAAGATCCCCCAAATGATTTTCTCACGATACTACCAATCTGGATCCGATTACGCAAGATCCCAGTAAACTTCTATACGGAAGATACTATTATGGAGATCGCCGAAGGAGTTGGCCAGGTTATTGATCTGGCTTTTGATCCCACTAAATCACGAACTAGGGATTACGTGAGGGCACAAGTGCTGTTTGACATATCAAAACCCCTCCGTAATTCGAAGACGGTGCAACTACCGTCCAGAAAAATCGAGTATGTAGAGATTGAATACAAGAGAATCCACAAAAGTGTTTCTAGTGTCACAGATTAATACATGACAAGGCTAGATGTCCTATGAACCTTGGTAATTGGCAGGGTGCTGCTTCGGGTAAGGTGCAACAAGGAACATCGTCTAAAGCCTCCCAAGCTGTAGTTCTCGCAAAGAACGACCCACTATACGGGGTACTGTCTGAGAAACAAATAGATTTGGATCCAAATACTGGAAGACAAAAAAAATTGCAAAGGATGTTCTGGACCATATGCGCATGTATCTGCAGGTCCAAGATCCTGATGAAAGGAAAATTAGGGAGATGCGGTTTAAGAAGTCAATCGAGGATCTTGAAGGAGATCCGATGGGACGGAAATCTATGCTTCGCCAAGAATCTCTGCCAACTATTTCCCGTGATGTTGATAAGGGGCTAGGCAGGATCTTTGACTTCTCAGAAACCTCGGAGAAGGAAAAACCTGATAAGGTGTATACTGATAATGTGACGGGAGAAAACTCCCTGAAAGAAGTTAACATCGCAAGTACTGCTAACTTATCCTTTATGGACTACTCTACGGGTTTTCAAACAGGCCTTTCTGAAGCCAGTTCGTCCGGAGCAGGCTGAGTGAGAAAAAAGTATCGTAGAAGGCCAGATCCCCGAATAAGAAAAGACCAAAAGATAAAGAGTAACGTGATGGGGGGGGGGATGAGATTGCAGCAAACGTGTTTTCTGAAAAATGAAAGGCGGATGAGGAGGTAGAAGGATCAACAAAAAAGTCTCAAAGTAGAGAATACCATTGCGGGTCCAGCGGACCTGCCAAAGCTTTAATGGGGATATTGAGCTGGAGTTGTCAAGGGTTGGGGAATCCCTGGAAAACTCGTCACCTTTGGGAAATACGCAAAGAGCATTTTCACGACATTCTATTTCTCATGTAGACAAAAACTGTTTGGTGTATGGTTCACGAAAAACAAGTGGAGTTAGGTTACAAGCATTTATGAACTGTAGAGCTCGATGGAAAGAGTGGCTGGCTTGAAATCTTTTGGAAAGAGAACATCGATTTAGTTTTCTTTCAGGAAGATAAACATGTTTTAGACGTTCAAGTTACAAAGGAGAATTGCCGATGGTTTCTAACAGGAGTTTACGGAAACCCAGTCGAAAGGAAGCGACATTTGGTATGGGAAAGGTTGATGAGAATATGGGTGAATAGGAAAGAACTCTGGTGTATGATTAGGGATTTTAACGCGATTCTTTCTAATGATGACAAGATAGGAGGTGCGACCAGACATGTTAGCTCTTTCAGAGCTTTTAGGACGATGCTTGATTGCTGTCAGATGACGGAAATGGGAGGAACATTAGATCCTTTCACCTGGAAAGGGATTCAGAATGAGAAATGGGTACATTGCAAACTCGATAGGGTTTTGGGAACCCAACATGGTTCGATCTTTTCCCAAGAGCTCACCAATGGTTCCTTGAGAGGCTCGGATCTGACCACCGACCTATTTTTCTTAAATTCACCGGAGATTCCGAACCTTTCCAAGGCCAATTCCGTTTTGATAAACGGTGGGCAGAGGACCCAAAATTTGTTGACGTGGTTAAAGATACTTGGAGGCAGAGTGAGAGAGAGAAGAGGGGTCCTTTCTTGTAAGCCTGGCGAATTGAAGAAGAAAGACAAGTGGATGGAAGTGGAAAAATATCTTTAATGCCGAGAAACGAATTAAGTAGCTCAAAAAAGATCTCGACGAAGAGGATTCTTCACGCAATCCATCCCTATATCAGATAAGGGGAATAAAAGACCAGCTTGCCGTGGAGTATAAGAACGAGGAGGAGTTCTGGATGAAAAAATCTAGAGACAAATGGATGGTTGCGGGGGATAAGAATACAAAGTTCTATCAAGCCTCTGTTAAGACAAGGAGAGTTAAGAATGCTCACTACACCTTTTGGACAGAGAACGCTTTATAGATGAGGAGAAAGGCGAGGTGGCTGTGTGATTTTTTAACAACTTGTTCAAATCCTCCAATCCCACAGCTCTCTCTGAGATATGCCCAAACTCCCTAGGAAGAGTTACACCATACATGAATGAGGAACTACAAAAAGGAATCACATTAGAGGAGGTGAGAGTTGCAGTGTTTTCCATCAACAGTGAAAAAGCACCTGGACCACATGGATTTACATCTGCTTTCTTTAAGCAGTTTTGGGAGATCGTTAAGGAGGAACTATTCAAAGAAGTCAAGGCTTTCTTCGACACAGGAGTGTTACCGGAAGAGTGGAACCGCACACATTACTTTAATACTGAACGTCACTCCACTGAAAAGAATGAATGAGCTACGTCCTATAAGTCTTTGTTCACTCATCTATAAAGTGGTATGGAAGATCATGGTGGCACGCCTTAAACGGTTTTTACCTGATATTGTTTCCCCGTTACAGTCTGCTTTCGTATCCAAGAGACTTATTACGGATAATATCTTGATCGCGCACGAAGTTGTACACAAATTACTCATGTATAGTCAAATTTCAGAGGAATATTGATATGTATAGATTTTAGTGATTTTAATCTTCATTTGTAGATGCTTTTTTATAGTTTTTACTTCCATTTAGGCATTATTAGGTTGTACATTCTTGCATATGTCTCTATTAGGTCATGGAGTGGCTATCTAGTGGATTTGGAGGAGATAGAGTGGAGATAAGCCAAGAAAGATGAAGTTTTCAGCACATTGTTCCCACAGCGGGGTGATGAACCGAGAAGAAATAGGTCGCTGTCACACACCGACGTGATACACCGAGAGAATCAAGTCGCTGCGTGTTTCGAAGGCTACAAGGTTCCGTCGGCATACACCGATGTGATACACCGGGAGGAAATAGGTCGCTGTCACACACCGATGGGATGCACCGGGAGGAAATAGGTCGCTGTGTTGATACACCAACCAAATTTAGGGTTTTTCTTATGTTCAACTATAAATAGACTTCTTAAGGGTAGAAAAAACGGGAAGCTACCTAAGTTTAGTTTTCTTGATATTTCTCTTTGCTCTTTGTCTAAACTCTTTGCAATCTTGATTTTATATAAGTATTGTTTATATTTCTTCTTGTCTTCTCTTCTTCCAACATGAATCTCCTTGTATTAGAGATAATATCTTGGGTTTTCATGGCCATTAGTGAGTAAACCTTTTTGAGTTCATTGATTGGGTAGATTAAAGGTGATTAGGAGGTGATTAGAGTTTATTGGTGCCTATTTATTTGTTTCCTTCTCTTTAGGTTGATCTTAATGCTAGATTAGAGGCAAAATCTCTTTTCTAGAACTTAGGTTTTCTCTTGCACTAAAGGTGTTTGATGAAATGTCTGAACCAAATCTTTAGAGAGCTTTGCATGCTTAGCCAATGAGAGTTGATGTTAGGCTGCTTAGTATGTTATTAGGACTGGATTTAATGCATGCTAGACTTGTGGTTTCCAATGAGAATTGATGCCATTACTTGTCTTGCATAGAGTCATTGCCATGAGAGTGGATTGATTTGCATAAGTGTTCTTAGGCTTAGGAAGGTTCTTCATTTTAGTATTTAGCATTCTCTAATCACCAATTGATCACCTAAATATCATTGACCTTGATCCATGAGCTTATTACTTCTTTATCATTTTTCATTTGTTTCTTTTTCTTTTGTTTCACTTAGGTTGTTAGTATATATTCACATCCTTATCATTGAGCTTAGATTAGAGAGCTTCATATAATCTTGGTGTTGTTAATCTCTACCCCTTTGGATTGAATCTCAAATACTACAATGACATGAGTAGGTTTGAGTAATTGAAAGTGATTGCAAAATCCTACTATCAAATATATGGCTGTGAAAACTGATATGTCAAAGGCATATGACAGAGTTGAATGGTGCTTTCTCAGACAAATCCTAACAGCTCTTGGCTTGGGGGAGAAATGGATTCAGTGGACAATGAGTTGTGTGGAATCGGTATCATACTCGGTTCTCATTAACGGCAAACCTTATGGCCTCATTAAGCCTGAGAGAGGAATACGACAAGGAGATCCCCTCTCCTCTTTCTTGTTTGTGTTGTGTACAGAAGTTCTTATCCATATAAAAAACACATCTGTTAGAGAAAGGAAATTGTCGGGTATCAAGTTCCAGGAATCTGGACCGGAGATAAGTCATATCCTGTTCGGTGATGACTCGCTCTCTATGTGTAAAGCGAATCATGACTAAGCCTTGGAATTTATGCAGTGCCTGCATTGGAATGAAAGCATCTCAGGCCAACAGATTACTGTCAACAAGTGGACAATTACCTTTGGAGCATAAGTGGAGCAAAATACGAAGAATGAGATTAAATATTTAATGGGAATTGAAACTGAAGGTGGTAATGGCGTGTATCTAGGTTTGCCGGAAAGTCTCAGTGGCTCCAAATCACAACTACTGGGATATATGAAAGATAAAGTTGTGGATCGAACATCAGGATGGCATGCCAAGTTGTTATCTCAGGGTGGAAAAGAGGTGCTTCTCAAATCGGTTACCATGGCTATGCCAGTGTTTGTCATGTCCTGTTTTAAGGTCCCTGTGGATCTATGCAAGAAAATCACAAGCATCATGATGAACTTCTGGTGGAATAGCTCAGAAAATCAAAAGAAAATTCATTGGGTAGGATGGGAGAAACTCACGATGCCAAAGAAGCTTGGAGGAATTGGATTTAAAGATTTGATTATTTTCAACCAAGCTCTGTTAACGAAAAATGCATGGAGACTGATGTATGACCCGGATAGCTTGTTCAGTCGGTTCTTTAAAAAAGATATTTTTCATCTAAAAAGTTTATGTTTGCATCGAACGGTACTCGACCATCATATGCCTAGTGAAGCATCTTGTTTGGACGTGAACCCCTATGCAAAGGGCTTAAGAGAGTCATCAGGGATGGGCAAAAAACTCTAGTATGGGGGGGATAGTTGGCTATATGACACAAAACCACGAAAAGCATGCAGCAAACAGATCCACATGAACATAGATTTAAAATTCAGCAACATCATCAACAGAGAAACAAGAGACTGGGATCCACAAAAATTGCAGAATCTATTCCCTCAACAGGAAATCACCATAATCTGCCAATACAAACCAGCTGTTGATTGTGAGGATACTTATGCCTAGGCTGCATCAATAAATGGGATTTACTCTGTGAAAACAGGATATGAACTCGGATGTAATTCATAAAATAAAGAACTGTTTGTGGAAGCTGAAGCACTACCCTCTATCAGCCCTCTGTACGAGGTGATTTGGAAGCTCCGAACATACCCGAAAATCAGAACATTCATGTGGAAAGCATTGAAAGGGGTCCTCGCGGAGTCGGAGATTAAAAAGTCGAGGCATGTGAATTTTTGATGGCTGTATGGGGGGGTGGTGAAGAGGAAGAAACGATTAACCATATTTTTTTTGCATGTCATGGAGGGAGACAGGCGTGAGGGATCTCTAATTTTCCGGCACCGGAAGGAGGCTTTGGAGAGTCACTTTACGCAAACATTGCACACATTCTTGAAGTTTCAAAGTGGACAGATGTATCTGAAGAAATATCGATGTTACCCCCTTGGATCTTATGGAATCTTTGGAAAAGAAGAAACTCTGCTCTGTTTAAGAATATTATCTACCACACAGATCAGGTTGTACAAAAAGCAGCAGATGATATGAGACAATGGAGCATTACAAACCATCCTTTGCAAAGGGATTCAGGTGGTCAAATGGCTCATCAACGGAGATGGTGTCCGCCAGATTCAAGCCGGGTTAAATGTAATATTAGTTTCGCATGGTCTGAGGCAAAACAATTAGCCGGAGTGTCATGGGTGTTGAGGAATGAAACAGGTTGGGTCTTGATGCACAGTGACGAACATATTCACATATGGGATCTCTAGTGATGGAAAAGTTTAAAAGCTGGGAATGGGCGGTGGAGAGTATACGCAGTCTGAATGTTGAAAATGTAACATTTGCATCCACTTCGATAGACATAATCAAAGCACTTGCAAAGCCAAAAGCGTGGCCGGCTTACCAGGGTTTCCTGACAAAAGTGCTGAGGTATGTCCACGATAAACCTTCTTGGGACATTAACTTGAACATCCGGAGTGCAATACAAGCGCTGCTGCTATCACACGGAGCATGGTTAAAGAACTGCATCTATAATCGTATGTCGCTCAAGGTGAGCCACAATGGCTTCGTGAAGTGTTTGGAAGAGAAATGGTGAATTCCGTAGTGTAATCGTTGTGCTTTTCTACTTCCCCTGCTGCCTTATTTCAGAAAATCGAGCTGCTGGGCTCTTTATTTAATTTTGAATACTGGGTTTAGCACTGTCTTTCTTTCTTGCGCTTTCTTAAGCTTGAGCTGTTGGGCTCGATTTTTTTATGCATTATGTACTCTTATGGTGCCGATGGGTTTCCTCGTTTTTTAATGAAATCTCAGTTTGATGAAAAAAAAAATACAGCTTATAACCATATGGGAGATAAATTCTATCTCATAAGTGAGATAAATCGATAATTTTAGTAACTACATATTATTTGAATGAATATTTATTACTTGTCAAGTAATCTGGAACCAGTTATCTTCTTTTTTTGTTATGACCATTTCTTTCAATGATAATATTTACAACCATGAAAAGTCAGGCGGAATAGATAGAACGGAATATACCTTTGAAGCTTTGAAGACTTCTTATCTCGGTGTGATTTTTTTATCTAACATATTTTGGTAACTTCTTCTTTTGGCAAGCGAAAGACATATATACCTCAGCCATTGTCATTTCGACCAAGATATTTCCAACTGTGCATGGTCTGACCTCTTCTCATCTGGTCGATGCCACTACATGCACGTTGAAGGTTCAGAACAAAGACCTCAAATAACCTACTTCAAATCCCCAAAGAGAAACTGTATACATTTTTTTAGGTATGATAGATGTTTAAGAAAAACTATTTCACCATCTGTAAGGCCATTTATCTTCTGAGGCAGAGATTGGATGCAGAAATGTCTACCCTGAATTCCAAAGACCTAATAACCTCTTCGTTAGATATGGAACTATTCAAAGCTTATAGAGCCGAATAAGATTTTCGGAAACAAAGAAGTGATTAATTGTGGCTTAATTTGGGGGATAGAAACACTGGCTATTTTCACGTGGGCTCAAAAGGGAGAAGAGTAGGAAATATATTCTCAGTTCTTGAAGATACCAGAGGGAATGTCTTCTTTGAGGAAGAACATATTGCAATGGAAATCTCTAAATACATCCAGAGTATATTTACTTTAATTTCTACCATTAGTGATGATGTTGTATGTCAAGATCTATCTCCATGCATTTCACCAACTATGAATGACTCTTTTATGATTACTTTCGATTCCTGTAAAAATTAAAAAAGTCTTATTTGTTATCCACCCAAATTGGTCCTAGGACCTGATACCGAGCCTCAGGCCAAACAATCAATACCTCCAAGTCCTTCATCACTTCACAAAACAGCACGAAAATTGTTTAGGATTTAAATTTACTCTTGATATTGAGAAAGGAGGAGGAGTAGGAAAGTATATCGAACTTTCTGAGAACTTTGGAAGAAGAAAGAAGAATCTATTTACCTCTGTTGTCGACATAATTAAGAACCAGGCCGTTAGTTGGTCTATCCGGTTCCTCTCGAGTGCAGACAAAGTCACTATTCGGAATTCAGTCCTCTCAGCCATAACAATGTATGCCTTGTCTTGTTTCCAATTACTCCTGACCCCCTGCAAAATTATATGATCCGAATTAATTCGTTTCTGGTGGGATCCAAACAAAAACAAGAAGAAAATATGTTGGCTAGCATGACGTGAACTCACGAAAAGCTTCCATGATGTCCAAGTGTTTAATAATTCCCAACTTGCCAAACTATTTTGGAGAATCCTTACCAAACCAAACTGGATCCTGGCTCGCATTAATCTCCAAGGTATGTACTGCCAACTTTCACTGGTACTATTAGTTCTCCTCTCAAGGTCTGCCTCACATGGTTGGAAGAGTTTATTGATCGGAAGATACCTCATAGTCTCAAAATCTTGGTAAAGCCTCACAGCGCCTACAGCAGCGGCCTAGTGCAGGCCACTACGATCAAAAAAAAAATTCCCAACGGCTTTGATCAACAGACTAGTTTAGACCGCCAGCATTAAAAATCTGAAGATTCTGCATTTTGACCAGTCTTTTATCCAATTTTATTTTTGGATTAACCCAAGTTTTCTAGGTCGATCCAACTCGTTTTTTTGTTTATAAATACACATTTTAAGATATGTAAACCTAAACTACCTAAACTTAGTTTTCTCAATTTCTATTTGTTCTTGCTTTAAAACTATATGTAACTAATTCTACCATTTAAACTTTGTTACTTTCATATATACATTTATTTTTCATTTCTCATCGTAATATCTTCAATAATCATGTTAGATCTATTATATGGGTCTTTAGCTGATGGTAGATTAGGAGGATTTGTTGATTATAATTTGATTCTTATGGTAAGTACTAATTAAGTGATTTATCATCAAAAAAATATTTACGTACCTATTATTAGAATTGCCTATTTAATTTTAGCAAGAGACATTTTCACGCACATCAATTGGTTGTGAAAATACCAAATCTACTATAAATTAAAGTAGAAGCATTTTGGTTAATTTTTGCTGATGTGGCAGCACCGTATTTTTCTCAGTTTTATTTTTTCCTTAACATACTGCCAAACACCTAAAAATCAATTATGAATATTTTAAATCTAGTATATATTAAAGGAGAATCATTTTGGTTAATTTTTGCTGATGTGGTAGCACCATATTTTTCTCAGTTTTTTTCTTTCCTTTCTAATTTATTTTTTTATTCTTAAACCTGTTGTCAAACACCTAAAAATCAGTTATGAAGATTTTAAATTCAATATATTAAATCTATTCCTATTAATTTGGTTCGAAATCAAATATATACTATATATTAAAGGAGAAGCATTTTGGTTAATTTTTGTTGATGTGACAGCAGCATATTTTCTTAGTTTTTTCTTTCTTTTTAATTTATTTTTTATTCTTAAACCTGTTGCCAAACACCTAAAAATCAGTTATGGAAATTTTAAATTCAATATATTAAATCTATTCCTATTAATTTGTTTTGAAATCAAATATTTATTATCAAACTAATCATAAAATCAATTACAAAACTGAAAAATTAAAATGATCATTTTGTTATCTATATGTTATATTATAAAAGTTTGTGGTGATTTATAAACATAAAATTTAATATAAAATTTAAATATTATTAATCCTGCGCAATAGTGCAGATACCATCCTATTATATTTTTCAAAAGCAAAACACATTTTAGCCAATGGAAATTGATGTTTAGAGTGTTTTGTAGGGTGTTTGAAATATAATTTTATGTTGCTAATCATTGTTGATTACATGAGAGATCATAGTTAATTAGAGAAGATTAGTGAAAGAGGTTAATGTTAAGGAATTGTATTAGTCATAAATAATGACTTAAACCACTAGATTAATATTTTAATCACACCTTTAGGAAACAAAACCGAATTGATGATCTCCATAGTGACAAACTGACAATCTACCAAGTTGAGACCTATAGACCTTTGTCTTCTTGCATGTTTGTCACTGATTTTGTAGTTAACTTTTAATGATTTTTTTTATTTACTTTTCTACATTGCATTTTTATCATTTATTTTGTTATTGCTTTGTGCTTATGGGTAATCCCTTTGCTAAGACACTTGTTTAAGTTTGGTCAATTGAATTTTTTAACATTTCATTTCATTTAAGACATGTTAGTATTGAATCTAAAGGAAACTAGAGATCTAAGACAAACATCACACCGCTACTTCAGCAGATCATCGATTCACCCCCTGCCCCATACCAAATTTTTCTTTCCCATCAAAACGGGAACATCAAACTTAAAAGAGTTTTCTTTGATCATATTGCAGATTTTCGAAATCTTGACTTTTGATATCACTTGTTGTGAACTTAGGTCAAATCAAGATATATAAAAAAAAATGAAACGTAGAGATAAAACAATTGAGGTGAAATACCTTAAGGTTACTGTCTTAATTATCATGTGAATGATTAACTTACAAATTTTTATGTTTTGTATTTATAAAATCCAAAAGTCCGATATGTACCCAAAAAACTATAATTTTTTTACAGATAGAAAATTTTAAAATATTTAAGAAAAGAAAATTGAAAAGTTTATTTTTAATTAAAATAAACTTAAAGATTTTTACTTTGAATACTGTATTCTATAAAAAATCTACAAATTTTAAAACTAGAAAATAACAACATTGATGATAATATTATGCATCAATCAAAAATTAGAATCGAAAATAAATGATTACTTTATTTAGTATGAAATGATTCACTATTTCTTTCTGTGTCCACTAGGATCTCATGGAGAATAATCCAAAAACATATTATCACTAGCTAATGAAAAATGGCATTAGCATATGACTCACTCGTACTTATTCTCTCTCATCCGAATCTATATATGCTTTATATATGTATGTTACGTATATATACGAAACGTGTTTCATGCTATATCACCAAGAAGAGTGGTGAGTAGCCTAGTGGTGAGTATCGATCGTCGCAGTCGGAATGTCGGATATTAATTAAGGATTTCTCCTTTAACATATATACAAAACGTGATTCAGTTATCTTGTTTTGTCTGATTTAAATGGGATAATAGACAACTTATAATGATTGTGCCTCGAGTGTGGCTGATACACACATTTCTAAACGTACACGCATAACTCTTTAGTTAGACATCTAGATAGTTTGTTTATACACTTTTAAAAAATCGTTGTAGTTATACAGTTCTTCAATTTTACAAATATTTTTAATAAACTTATTTTTATTTAAAACTCATAAAGATACTCGGTCATGCTTATATACATATATGATATAACACATTTATTATATGTTTAGGTGAACGTCAGACAATTCTTAACGGTCAAGTATAAAATGGGATTATCTTCTGGAGATCTTTCAAGTCTTTATGTTACTCCATATGCAATACATATACAATCAGTAAATCAATTATTATATAGCGATTAATCATAAGTCGCAAATTCATCGATGTAAAAGAAATATGTTATAGATTTACAAAAAAAAAAAATTTGAAATATTTTTGATCGTCCATTTTTTTATGATCTTTACATAATTTAACATATTGTATTTAAATATGAATTTGAATTAGCAGCAACTGTATTAACGAATTTGAAAGCATCGCCGTCACTGATCCAACGTTTAGTGCATGATATGTAAACCTCGAATTGTGCCGTGACTATGTAAACATCGAATTATGCCGTCACTATGTAGACCTGTTTGATTTTCAAGTGTAACTTATTTTATCTTCAAAGTAAAGTGTGAGAAACGACGTTCGATTTTAAATTTATTTGGAAGTGTGAAATAAGAACGATATACCACTTGTTAATATAACTGGGTATCAATTAGCCCTGGGCATTTTAACCGAAAACCGAAAACCGAGCCGAAACCGAACCGAAATAACCGAAACCGAACCGAACCGAATTTTATGATTAACCGAACGGTTACTAAATTTCTATAACCGAAAAAACCGAACCGAAACCGAACCAAACCGAAAACCGAATGGATAACCGAACGGATAACCGAATATCCGAAATACGATCCATATACTTAAAAATATTATTTATATTTATATTTAAAATAATTAAATAATTAAAATTAACCAAATATTAGTAAAAGACCGAATTATCCAAATTATCCAAATGTTTTATCCAAAATATCCGAAATTATCCGATATTATCCGAAGTTATCCGGTTTTTTATCCAAATTATCCAAAAAATATAAAAAAAACCGGAACCGAAACCGAAATAACCGAACCGAAACCGAACCAAATTTTATGATTAACCGAACGGTTACTAAATCTCTATAACCGAAAAAACCGAAAACCGAAACCGAACCGAATTTTATGATTCACCGAACGGTTACTAAATATGTATAACCGAAAAAACCGAAAACCGAAAAAACCGAACCGAAAAAACCGAACCGAACCGAAAACCAAACGCCCAGGGATAGTATCAATTATACTTTTTTACAAATGTAAGAATATACTATAAGCGAAAACCCATTTTACCAAAATAAAAACTATATGCTTGAAGTCAATGATGATGTATGATCACAGTACAGTGTACTTGTTGCATCTTTCTCTGTCTCTCTCTTCTCGCATAGAAGCAGAGCCGTGCCTAACGTGTATTAAAAAAGACTTTAGCCTCAGGTTTCCAATAAATATAATGATTTTGAAGCCCCCAATTCGGTAAAGTTCCATATAGTCTAGTGGCTGAGAGAGTAGGTTTTAGACTAACATGTGCCGGATTCAAGTTTTTCAAATCCAGATTTATTTTATTTTATAGAATTAAGTTTTTTAAAGACAAAAATTTATATAATAAATGTCATTATTTTAAATTTTGCCTTGGGTCTCTCTAAACCTAGGCACGACACTGCATAGAAGGCACAATGCATTGAAGGCCACGAAATATTTTTTTATTTTTGTATAACTCAGAGAAAGGCTCCAGACTAATCCCCTGGGGAAAAGGAAAACTCACGGATAGACGCCCCCTCCAGTTTTTCAAATGGGCCGAAAGAAAGAGCTCATATCCGTGTGGATGTCCAAACAAATATGACTTAGTTTCGCGCAGCAGGAATCCAACCCGTAACGTGTTAGCGTCGCGGACCCGTCCCCTCACCACTCGACCACCAGCGCTTGGCCACGAAATATTATACACTAGATTTTTTGAACAAGAGAAATATTAATAGTATATTAACGAAGAGAGGCCAGTGAGGAGCATTTATTATCTAGTTGAACAAAACATTAGTATAATATTTCAAACCATAATGGTCCGAGGAGGAGCAAACACGATCGATGTATGGAAATGTGGGATTGGCACATTCTTATTACTATTTTAGAAAGGTAGATCAATGTGTATGTGGTTTTTGATACCGTCTGATGGTACTGATAAGATATTAGTATATTATTTTTTCTATTTATCACTTCAAGAATGACACTGAAATTTAGGTTTTTGTTTGGACATCACCTCAACCTAATCTAATCATGTCAAATGTATTTAAGACAAACATTTGGGACCTCTTAGTTATTATTAAATGCATAGACTATAATCTACTAATTAATAACTTTTGTTTTTTGTGACTTTGTCCCTTTTATGTTGTGCATGTATAAAGAAAGCAATGAAAAGAAAACATGAAATGTTAAAGGGAGACAATTCAACGATTATATACAGCTTCTTTATCTATTTAACTAGATTTATAATCCCACCCATTACACAGAACTTCAATTTTAATTTGCTATATAACAATATGAACTTTAAATATAAATATCATCAATATACTATTATAAAAATAAAAATATATATATGTATTGAATATAAATGTTAACATAAACAAAATTTCATATTTATATTTTATATATCTGTATTTTAAAATACAGATATTATCGACGATATTTTTTATTTTTATGGAATACTAATAAATCGCTAGGTGTCAAGAACAAATAAAAATTAGTTAATCTCGTAAGTTGAAAAAGAGCATCAAACCATCCTTCAACACTTTATCTCGAAGAGAACTCATCGATATTCAGATTTAATGAAAACATTTATTTTTAAACTTTTGATATTGACTACTCCCTCTTTTTCAAATTATTAGATGTTTTAGAAAAAAGTTTTTTTATCAAAAATATACTCCCTCTGTTCCATTTTATAAGTTGTTTTAGATAAAATCACTACTTTTAAGAAATCATAAATGTGTTTATTTTTATATTAAAATTACTATTTTACATTTAATTAAAAACATAACGAACCAATCATAAAAATATTGCAGAATATCAATAGTCACAATATACTAAATAAATATAATATTTGCATAGAAACTTGTAGAAAAAAACAAAATGGAACAAAAAAAGAGGTTAAAAAAACAAACAAAATGGAATAGAGAGGGAGTAGATATTTTAGGTTTTCTATGCATTTTTATTAATTAATGCTTATAAATTGTAAACTTAAAAAAAAAAACTAATTTGGTATTGAAACACTATTGGTTTAGAGTTATAGAAAATTGTAAAACACAAAAAATGATGTGTTTATAATCAAATTTAATATTTTTTATTAATATGTATGTTTCTTCTAAAACATCTAATAATTTGTAACAGAGGGAGTATTAACCTAATGGTACATTTAAATGCCAACTCTGAACAAAATATTATCTTGATATTAAATGCAACCATATTAAGTCCAAAAATCATAAAATATTTATGTACATATATAACATTTACATCACTATAACAAGTTCGATAGAGTCATTATAGTGTCATTAGAAAACTTTAGCCAGGTCATCAATATCACTATCCCATTTTTATTTTACCTACTACGCTACCAGTTAGAAGATTTTTAAAATAGTATCTTTATTTACGAAAGCTCTTCATTTTAATCACTAAGAATATATGAAAGATTTTGATTTATTTTGTGCATTTTGTAAAAACTACTTTTTTTTTTGTTTGATCATGTTTCATGCACTTGTTTGGCTTTTTTTTTATTTCCAAAGATTTTATATTATTTTTCATTTTTGTCATTTTTGATGCTACATACTTTCACCTTCCAAGATCTACACTTTTTATTTTTTTTCTTTACTAGCTAAATAATTTCTTCATTTTAATTCTCTTAGTGGAATTTTTTTATATTACTGATAATAGACCTGCGGTTTCGGGGAGAAATTTCTTTTGTTGTTTTCTATAATTTGGTTTCGGAAAATTCATTTTGTTTTTTTCTGGCAGAGAGAATAAATTATTTCTATGAAGTTAAGTGTTTTCTTTTTTTTTTTTATAATTTGGTTTCAGAAAATTCATTTTTGATATTTGGCAAAGAGAAGAAATTCTTTGTGGGAAGTTTAGTATTTTATAGTTGTCAAAAATTATGATAAATAAGACTAATTTATTTTATTTGGATGATTAATATATTAACCCGCGAGTCTAGTACTTAACCCGCGTTTTAGTTTTTTCTGTTTTTCAAGATTTTTTTCTGTTCTTCCACGGCTTTTCTATTTTTTTTTTTCCAGGATTTTCTGTTCTTCCACGATCCCAAATTTTGTGTAGGTTGCGTGGGATTTTCTGTTCAAATTCAAGATATTGTAGTTGATTCTAAATTTTCGGATATACCCAAATTAAGCCATGATTTACTGTACTAAATTTCCGGATATAAGTTGAAATATACTCGGATAAGGTAATTGTTTTTAGTTCTTTGTGTTTTTTCAGGATTTTTTCCTATTCTTAAGCGATTTTCTGTTCTTCCAAAAACTTCTCCAACTATTCAATCTAAAATATATAACATGGCTGAAGCAAAAACCTTTAGAATGAGATACATGTAATTCCATCTCGATTTAATATTATATTTTCTCTAAAGAATCTAGTGTATGTGTGTTTTAAATGTCGACCGAGAATCATACGTTCCTACTTCCTACTACTCTTTAACATTAATTGCTAATCTAAACCAGGCTATAATGTTTTCCATTATATCTTGATCAAAAATCTTAAAAAGATGGGATAATACAAGAGAATGGGTGGAGCAGAGATTCCACGTCCTAAATGAAGGAAAGGGATGGGGCAGTCTCTATATCAGTGTACTTATTATCTTAGACCCCAGAATAAATTAATAGTAAATGAATTAAATGCATACAAAATATACGTATACATAAACTAATAAATTGCTCGACCCCCATACCAACTTTTCCAATAGACAAACAATTACTCCAGATGAGGTAAGGGGAGGGAGGGAGGCAGAAAACAGAGAATATTGTAATCTATTTATAAATTATAAATATTATCACACAAACGTCAACGATTCAGATATATTATTTTTACAATTAACTAACCTAACCAAAAAAATGTAGTAAATTTATATAATAAAAGTGATAAAAAGATCCAAAAAAAAATATAATTAAACACATTTATAAATTACTTAGTTTATATCCTAGAGTTTGAAGGTTTTCAAAGAATATTAACCAGTTTTAAATAAAAGGCTTATATACAACCAAATTAATATTTTTAATTAGACAAATTCAGCTAAATATATAAAAAATGAACTTAAAATGATTGTATCAAACCACCTAATTTATTAATATAAATTAAATCTAAATGGTGTTTAACATATCATTTAACCTTTCCACTGAATTAAAAACAACAAAAGAGTAAATATCTAAATACTTTAATGTATATCATATAATAAATGATATATATATATACATATATGTTTAACATCATTTAGATATAAGTCAAAATAAAAAACCCAAATCATATTCATATCAAATATAAATAAAATTTTTAAAATATTTATCATTTCAATAATGACAATGTTTAAAACATGTAAAATTTATGTATCATATGTATTCCATTGTTGGACAACTAAATAGTAAATATTATCACAGAAACGTCGAACATTCAGATATATAAATTTTAAAATTAAACAAGCAAAGCAAAAAACATAATAAATTTATATATCAAAAGTGACAAAAAGATTCATATACAAAATATTATAAAACTTAAAGTTGAATCCTGGATTTTGAAGGTTTTTTACAGAAAATAAAATACTTTTAAATAAAATTGTTACGTACAACCAAATTTGTATCTTAATCAGAAAAATTAAATGATATAAAAAATGAACATAAAATGATTGTTTCAAACCACATAATCTATTAATATAAATTTTATCTGAATGGTGTTTAACATATCATTTATTTTTATAATTTCTACTGAATTAAAAATAACAAAAATAAATATTTAAACACTTTAACATATGTCACATATATTAAATGATATGTTTAACATCATTTAAAAATAAGTCAAAATAGAACATATGCTTTAACTTTAAGATGAACTACTTCAAAATATCAAGATAAGATTTAGAGTTGGAAATATTATTTCTTCTAAATTAGTTTCTCTTTCATATGGATAGTCAACAAAAAATTATATTATAATTTAAATTTGTTGTTGACCTATAAAAAGTAAAAAACAAAAAATTTAGTCGATGTACCAAATAACGGTACAGAGTCACCATTCAAACTCATTGGTTATACAAAATAAGAAGGTAGTGTAAATTACACATATATATATGTTACATATATCCGTGTGTGTGTGTCACTATTGAAAAGTTTTATAGTACTCAAGTGCTTACCTCATCTCGTACAGAGCTTGTCCCTAGTTCTGCTATGGCATCTTACCATGTCGGAAATATTACAATTGTTTCTAAAGAACAAGAAATAATTTACACAGAGATATACAGAGCACAGTAATTACAACTATCTAAGTAAAATAATATCTCTTCCCGTCAAGCCACCTCATCAACACCTCTTTTACAATTGTGACACATCATTACCTCTTTTTTTTTTTCATTATTCATTACCTCATTTTAATAATCCATAATTATTACCTTGATTTATTTTAACAAAATAACCATTTATTTGATTTATTATAAGAATGAATGGTGTCATATGGGTCATTTTGAAACTTTAATATTTATAATAACTACCATCATTAAACATAACAGTTTTTTTTGTACACAAAAAAAAATTGTGTATCTGAATTTTGTATAACCAAAAATCATAAAATAAGAAATTAGAAAAGATCACTATATACAATTTGTTTTAGGAAATTAAAATTATAATTTCAGCATCAGATATCTAACTTAAACTACTTTTATACTTCATCTAAATTAGTAATTTAAAAAAGAAATGTGAAAACAAGGATACAAATCGATATTAATTTTTAAAGCAATATGGTATGGGTGGATTGAAGAAACAAACATTGAAACAAATAATCCAATTATGGATCTTGAATATTAAATGGCTATATTTCTAAAGAGTTTTATTATATGATTAGAATCATGTAAAATAGACAATAAAAAATGTAAAACAGTTATATATGCAAGAGAATATTTTATATGATAAGATAACCTATAATTTAACAAGAATAACCAAATTAAAATTTAAGGTTAATGTTATTTTCAACTAAAAGTAAACTAAATATTTTCAAATATTTGTTAAAATTCAAGATAGAATTTTAGTTGAAATATTATATTTATATTATTCATTCATCTTCTTACCCGCTCTTAGGACGGGTTAACCCCTAGTGTAGATATATAGTTATATAATTTACTATATACATTATATAGCGTTTACGAGACTTTTAAGTTTTCAAAACAAACAAACAAAAATATTGTAGGTGGCAGAATGTTAATTAATATCTATCGCGCTATGATGCTGCCCAGTGACGGTAGCTCACATTTTTAAAGAGATATTTACACTCAGGTGGACTTTTGACCACTTTGTTTACAAAAGGTGCACTTTCCACATGAGGTGCACTTTTGCTCCTCTCTCATGAACAAATCGTTTTTCTTCTTCCCCATTTTGCCCTTCTTCTATTAAACTTTAAGTTTCTTCTTTTCTCTCTCTCTCTTTTTTTCAGCGTTTTTTTCTCATTTCTTTTTTTTTTTATATATATTTTATCATCTCTCCCCTCTATATTCATTTGATTATTTCAGTTTTCTAAAGAAACCTAAACTATTTTTTATTTTATAATAAGAACTATAATTTTGTTTTCTATATTTTGATATCCACTTTGATATACTTAAAATATTTATAAATAAAACTTATGTACACAATAAGCGTGGACACGGACAATCATTCATGCATTTCCCTTTATCAAAGCAAAATAAGTGGACACAATAACCGTGGGCATGAAGAACAATTAATGTGCACTCCTCGAAGAAAAAAGAAGTGGACAAAACAACCATGGACACGAACAACCATTCATGCATTCCCCTTTTTCGAAGGAAAAAAAGTGGACACAATAGCCGTGGACACGGACAACCATTCATGCGCCTCCGCGAAACCATTCATGTTCGTGTCCACGATTGTTGTGTCCATTACTTTTGTTTCGAGGAGTGGAATGCATAAATGGTTTTCCTTGTCCACGGTTGTTGTGTCCACTTCTTTATGCTTCGAGGAGAGGAATGCATGAATGGTTGTTCGTGTCCACGGTTGTTGTATCCACTTCTTTTGCTTTGAGGAGGGGAATGCATGAATGTTTGTCCGTGTCCACGGTTGTTGTATCTACTTCTTTTTGCTTCGAGGAGGGGAATGCATGAATGGTTGTTCGTATCCACGGTTATTGTGTCCACTTTTTTTTTTAAGAGGATAATGTATTAATGTTTGTCGGTGTCCACGGATTTTGTGTCCACAAATTTTATTCAAAAAAACCAAATATATATCAAAGTGGATATCAAAATATAGAAAAAAAACTGTAGTTCTTATTATAAAATCAAAAATATTTTATGTTTATTAAAAAAATGAAATAATCAAACTAATAGAGAAGGTGAGATGATAAAGTGTATAAAAAAAGGAAATGAGGATAAAATAGACAATTCTCATGGTGAAAGTGCACCTCATGTGGAAAGTGCACCTTTTGTAAACAAAGTAGCCAAAAATCCACCTGAGTGTAAATATCTCTTTTCTAAATTGTTTAATTGTCGTTGCATGCTCTCCATTTAAAAGAAAAACAAACCTAATTCAGTCATATATATCTACAAAAAGAAACACTCAAATCATGCTAGATGAAATGAGAACCCAACTATTTAAGTAATTTAATATCGTATGCTGCAGCCCTTGGATTCACTTTGAATAATATATATTGCAACTTATAAGTTATTCAAGAACTCAGAAAATATACATACATGTGTATAAAAAAAATAGCATAAAAATGCATATGACGAAAAAACAAAATATGGGTTGCCAGGGGAAGAAGCCAAGAGAGAGAGTAGATATCGCAATGTGTGTCCCTATCTAGAAAATCTAAGAGGTGTGGACAAATTGCTAGACCTATGAAACATTAAAGACTATGCATGTGAATTACGATTTTTTTTTTTTAATAAGAGGCATCTGCTTCTCAAACTTATACTTATTTTGCTTGCTTGATACCAATTTCAGTAACATAAAATCTAATCAAATTAATTATGAGAAGTAGAACCAATATATGTATAAATGATTAGAGGACTTGGTTGAAAATAAGATGAGAGAAGGTAGGAAGAATGGTCAAAGACAAGAGCATAATGGTCTGCCCAAAAACACTTTCTTGGTGTCAGCCCCAGAGCTGAATTGAAAGCACTGAAAGCTCCTTTTAGTCATCATGTCTTTTTCCTCCAATCTATTTTCATTTTTTTCTTGTTATTTTAACAATTTCCACATTTTTAGTTAATTATTTATATTCGTATTGAGAGAGCTGTGATAAATTAAATGAAGCATCCATTATTATTTCTACTCCAAGTCCTAAACCTAGCTACGTGGGCACAAAATCTTCGTACCAAAATGATAAAAGTTTCCGAAGTACACGGTTTTTTCTTATATATTTTATTTTATTGTATTTGGCCTCATATATATGCCTACGCTGACCCGTAAGCTTCATCGAGGACATAATTTATTGAGCTGATAGGGAAGGACAATGTTCCAGAGCTAGCTTAGTTGTTAATGTGAATTATCTAATGTTTTTCTGAGAAATCAAAGTCTGCATGGATGGACTAGAGAAATTGTCTTTGATTATATTTAGATTATTCATAGTAAATAGCTCTTTTTTAACAAAAACTTATTTGCAAATCTAACTATGATTTTTTTTTTTTTGGGGTCAAATTATGATTTTTTATTAGGCAACATTAAACCTCAAGTCGGCGAAGGAAAAATAAAATAAAATATTACCTCTATAGCTGAACTAAATAACATGTCACTTTTTTCTATTACACATTATTTTATCTGATAACACTTTACTTTTCTGGATATCACATTTTTGTCGTGGTAAACAAATAATATATCATTTTGCCTTATGATGCACGCCGTCGAAAATCAAAATTAGAATAAAAATTAACAAGCCACTATTAGAATAAGAGAGTTGGAACTTTTTTATTTAGTAAACTAGATATAGTTATTGGATCCGAATGATACTGAAACATTTTAACTAATTTTAGGAAATATTGCTTGCACACTACTTTGATTAATTGACTCAAACAAAATTGAGATGGGTTTAACTCTATGGCATATGAGAGTTGATTCATGGGTGATTATGAACATATCGAACCTCCACTCAGTTATTTCTTATTGAATCTTTAACTACCTACGATCATTTAGTAAATTGATCGATATATATATATATATATATCATCGTTATCATGAGAGTGGGTTAAAAAATGTTCCTAGATATAAAGGGACTTGATCGTAAACGGGTCAGGCTAATCCGTTTTAACATCCATATGTGACACCAATAAAGAACATTCCTAGCTACAGTTGGTTTGCATCAGCCTGTATTCTCTGATATGGGCGAAGTTGAAATTGACATCACTTAGACCCTATGGAGATTGATATTGCAAGATGATACAATAGTACTATATATAAATCAGTTTGTAGCTTTGACCAACAGAAGAATAATCATTCGACTATGTTTATATGAAATGATTATATTCTTTAAGTAGCTGTAAGAATACATATATAAAGTTCGAATATCTGTTTCGGTATCATTGTCCAAAAACGAATCATTTAATTCGTCAAAACTATATATAATAAGGATCCATGTGAGATTTGAAGATTTAGCTCTACCGCAAACTGTGGGGTCCTTTCAACGTAATATTCACAAACGTAACATCTCCATATGTAGAGAGATGTCTTATTAGATTCATAAATGTATAATGATTTCGATTTGACTTGAAAAATATCATGGATATTTCTGATTTTGGTGGTATACCCCCCTGTATAGTGTTTTTTTCTTTTCTTTCCTTAGTATCATCAATGAGATTTTGATTCCTAAGACCATCGCATGTGCATAATTTCTTACACCCATGCATGTATATACATGCATGATGCATATTTTCAGTTTTTGTGTAAGTGAAAGTTTTCGAACAAACCAAACAATACATTGCATCTATTTTAAATTGGAATATGGTTCGATGAATGATGAATGAAGTCTTGTGCATGTAACGACATTTTTCTTTACTTTTTTTTTCCTGGCTTAGTTAACGTACACGGTACACTCCAATAAATTGTTGACGGTGTTTTTTAAAGCATGCTCAAAATTTTTTGCTATACTATGGATCACACTATTGTAGTACTTCAGGATAACTTGCAAAATAAAATAAAACACAGAATAATGATGATTTTAACTTACATTAGACATGTCTATACATGCATGTAAACCAATAAATTTATATGTTAGGTATTGACAATTATAACTAGACTGTAATCTGAGCTTTTCTTTAAAAGAATAAGGAAAGAGAAGAGGAGGGTGATGAGAGAGAAATTGAAAACACATGTACAAAAGAATCAAAGAAAGACGTACAGTTTTCGTTAACTGACCACTGAACTGAAAATAAATGAATGTGTTGGTAAAAGGAAACCCCAAACTTTATTTCATAGGATTTGAAATTAACATTTTGACAGTTTTTGTCAGAAGAAAAAAACACATTTTCAAAAATGTATACATTAAATTACATATGATTTCAGGTAAATAGACAGTTTCTCATTTTGCGTAAAACTCAATAATGATGAATATGTTTTCTCTACATTACAGTCAGAATTTATGGTGACATAGTCATATGACTAACAGTAACATAGTCATACCTTACAGAAATTGGTATTCTTGGTATACGATCAAATCCGAACTAACAGTAGATTGTATTTGTATTCAACTTAAAAAAATCATGTGTAGATGAAAAATAATTTAACTGTTAGCCAAAAAAATCGGGCGTAGTTTGATTTTTGATAGGATACAGAATATATACATATGACAATCGACTACAAGATGCATAACATGTATCAAAATCTATCACTACTACATAGTTTACGTGTTGTTCGATTAATTTCTTTTGTGAATACATTCACAAACATAAAAGGTGAAAACTTTAAAATACTATTTACCTGAAATCATATGTAAGTTAATAACTATTTTAACTTTACTCATTAGAGAAAACTAGTGCACATCCACTGTACGTTATTGGAGAAATTCTATAAAAAAGGAAAATGAATACAACATTTTTATGTTGCTATTTCATAATGTTAAAGAAAATAGCATAAATTTGCACCCCGAAAAAATAGCATAAATTTGCACCCAAAAAAATAGCATAAGTCCACCAATATACACGACTTACATTTTGACATGAATTATCAAATTTATATAGTTATTTATATTTTTAAAAAATACCTAATTTACCATTGCCCTAATAAAATTGAGTATAAACTAGTATAGTATATTAAATACTTAATAGGAATATGGGTATTATTCAAATAAATTTTTAATGTGTAAAATTTCTTACATAGATTTCATTTATAAAACAGATGGAATATTTATTAAAAATTAAAAATAAAATAAAAGGGGTTAACAAGAAGAGGGTATTTATTACCTTACATTTCACAGCGATATATTTTTTTTTTTGTTTCAGTCTCTACTATTATAATCAAACTGACTACATAAAAAGTTTCCACATTAAAAAGTAATAACATTTCACTAAGGCAACATTTTACCAAGGCCAAGCAGATGAGTGGCAGCTTAACGCTACAATTTGGACATATACTGCAAGAAAAGGGAGAAAAACCTAATTGCAACTCATAAATAAATGATATCTGAGGTATCAGGTCTGCTTACAGTTTTCAAGCGTCAGAATATTATGTGACTTTTACTTACAAAGAAAAAGTAAAGGAAACAAGAAAAAATAACATTAGCTAGGTAAATGGCCTTAACACAAGGAAATGCCAAATGTGTAAATAATTTAATTTCTTATCTCCATCCAAAAGTTAATAAAATAAAATAAATGAAAAAAAAAGATGCTTTGGGGGATGGATCTATAAGCTTGTTATATAAAGGAGGACAGATAGTGAGGGTTTTCTACCTTCTTTTATATAAAGGAAGTCTTTACACACCAAACAAAAATTCAAAGAGAAAAGAACCAAAAAAAAAAAAAACTTTTCTGAAAATTTAGAATAAATGGAAGAACATCTAAATCCATTAGCTGTGACTCATCTTCTTCAACACACACTAAGAAGCTTATGCATCCACGAGAATTCCCAATGGGTCTATGCTGTTTTTTGGAGGATCTTGCCCAGAAACTATCCTCCTCCCAAGTAAGCTTATGATTAAAATCAACCGTATACATATATACAACTCTTGTTATTCTTTGCACAAACAAGATTCTGAGTTTCTTTTTATTATTTTCCTTTGCTGTTCTTCTGTAGTTTGTTGTGTATTATTCTTTGATTTTTTGGGGCTTATCTTACACAAGTATATATGTATTTTTCTTTAGAAAAAAAAAATGTTCGAGTGATAAACTTGTTCTGATCAGTTCGTATTTTTTGCAAGTAGATGGGATGGTCAAGGAGCTTATGATAGATCAAGAGGGAACAGGAGAAACTGGTACTAGTACAACCACATATACAAACTTTTTTATATCTATATTTGTATATAATGATTTCTTGGTGTACATAATTAATAATAAGGTTGTATATTATTTATTGGCAGGATCTTGGTCTGGGAAGATGGATTTTGCAACTTTGCAGCTTCTGCCGGGGAAGTAACCTCCGGCGAGTGTAGCGGCGGCGGTGGTGGCTCCACGGCTTATGGAAATAGTGAATATCAACAATATCAAGGGCTTCAGCCTGAGTTGTTCTTCAAGATGTCCCATGAAATCTACAACTATGGAGAAGGGTATGTGAGGATAATATACACATTTTTTTTTCTCGACAAAAGTTAATTAAAAGATTTTTACGCAAAGAAGTCTATTTTTTTCCAATTTCTTTTTTCTCATATAGTACTTTCTCTCTTTTGGGATTCGCTTTTTTGGTTAACCGGGTTTTGGACCAGAGTCCATACTATTTCAATACCTATTTTCTTACTCAGTTTATATCCATATGTATGTATATGTAAATAAACTGGTTATAGAAAGTTATGAGTCAAAGTACCTCTTTTTTAATTCAAAGTATATGATCCATAACTGTTTTAAAGTCTTGAGGACAATTTGCGTAGTGTTATTGATCAGAAAGCTGCTAAGAGAGGAGTATTTAATCATACTTTTTTGTCAAGAGGGAGTATTTAATTAATCATTGTCAACTAAATAAAGTATTATTCTAATAGTTGTTAATTAATTTAATTATTCTCTCTAATGATTGAAGTATTATAAAATTTTGTGCAGGTTGATAGGAAAAGTAGCTGCAGATCACAGTCACAAGTGGATTTACAAAGAACCTAATGACCAGGAGATTAACTTCTTATCTGCTTGGCACAATTCTGCTGACTCAGTAAGCATATGCATATATACTTTTTTACACATTTTTAATATGGCCTTTACTACATGCATGCTTATCGGCTTAGAAGAAAGAAAAAAGAATCTATACATTTGAAATCTAACCACATAGATTTATATATGTATATTGACCACACAATAATTAAAATTTATTGTAATACTAATTGACATTTATGTAAATGTGCAGTATCCGAGGACATGGGAAGCTCAATTTCAATCTGGCATCAAGGTATATACTTATGTGTATCCAACTCTGTTTTTGTTACATCAACATATATACATATACACTTCCATATATATGTGCATTATGGTACATTTTAACAATTCAAGTATTTACATGAAAATGTTTTGCAGACCATTGCCTTGATTTCTGTTCGAGAAGGTGTTGTCCAGTTAGGAGCTGTTCACAAGGTTTTTTTTTTTTCCTCTCTCTCCCTCTCTCTATATATATCTATACATTATAGTATATACAAAGCTGATATATTTACATAATTAAACGTTATGTTAAAGTTTGTATATACAAATGATATATTTACACAAATACGCAAAATGTATATTAAAGGTGATAGAGGACTTGAGCTATGTTGTGATGCTAAGAAAAAAGCTGAGCTATATAGAGAGCATCCCTGGAGTACTTCTTCCTCATCCTTCTTCTTCTGGTTACCCTTTCATCAACGCTTCTCCTCCTGACACGTGGCATTTCCCTGGAGTCACTCATCCTCCTCCGTCGCAGCCTGAGCACCACCAACAGCATTTCTATCAGTCTGAACACAACCACCGCTTCTTGATGGGCCATCACCACCAGCCGCAAGTGGTGGGAGCGGTCCAACCGCCTCCACCGCTCTCGATGAAGATAACGCCGTCGATGAGTAGCCTCGAGGCGCTTCTCTCGAAGCTTCCGTCTGTCGTACCTCCGGCGACGCAGGCGGGATACTTCCCGTTTCACCACAGCGCTAAGGAAGAAATGAGTCAAGAAGATCAAAACGATGCGTTTAGGGTTCAACGTGATGATTTGGTTGGGGAAGGTAGTAATAATAATAACAACAATAATTACAATACTAATAATGATATTTATAACTATAACAATAATTGCAGCAATAAGATCGGTGGGTTTCTTAGTGAGGATTATTGAGTCCACCTCTCTTTTTCGTACAATAAGTATAAATTGTACTAAGAATTTTCCTAGTCTGACATTTATAATTCTTAGATGGCAAAATAAATAAAAATTATTTTCTTATAATCTTTGTATTGTAGCGGTATGTATGTCTTGTTTCTGACGTAGTACGTTGATTTAACGGTACTTGTGTAAAAGTTTTGCAGATTCCATGTCTTTGAATAAAATATTACGTAAAACTTTTAAACTGGAAAACAAGTATTTAAAAATGGTTAAAAATAGATATGGAGATAAATAGAGTAGAATTTTCTCGCAATGGAATTTCTAATCTGCTTCAATGGACTTTTTTGGTCAAGAACTCAAGTAATTCTTTTGTAGCTAGCACCAAAAGTTGGGAAAAAATCGCAGTGCCCGTTAGTTTTGAATTGAGCAAATATTTAGATCATGTAGAAATAATAAACTCTAAAAGAACTGAAACACATTTCATTTAAATAACATCTCATAACTCTAAAATTTTAGATAAACATAGATAGATCATAGATATAATGCCAAAATAAAAAGGCTAACAATGACTTCATTAATTTTGATTTGTTTAGCTATATATAGCTACAATAAATGTTGAAAATGAAACCACAATTCATCTGATGGATGTTTTCAAAACCTAGTTAAAGATTAGAGAGCTAAAACTAATGTGATTAAATGGTGAAAGATTTGACATGAGGCTGGTTTACAGGTCTAAATTTCAAATTCGACCTAATAATTTTTTTAATCACGGTTTAACATTTGCAAAATGATTATTTATGAAAGTTTTCTGAGAAGTATTCATATATAGGAACAATAAAAATCAAGAAAATTAAGTTATATTTGAATGACGGACACTCAGTAAATACACCTTGAGAGTTTCTCCCTTTTCCATCTTCACTAAAAAAATCAAATTCCATTATGATACAAACCAAAAAAAAAGAACTTGAAGCAGCAAGGAGAATAACATTAACGACACACATTCTCAAACCATCATCAAAATCATATCCTCTCTCTAAACACGGATTTCACACAAAGCCAATGAACCACACACAAACTTTATATGAATTTTCTTCTTTTAGTCTATGGGAGAAAAAAAAAGATTATATAAGAATATGTATAAGAATCTTGGAATACCTTAATGCTTCTCATAACCCACGAGGGAAATTGTTGATTTGTCCTTCCTCCAACACATCTCTGCCGTCAATCTTGTAGCCTACCCTCATCCGCATCACAATGGGTTTCTGAAACGGTGAAGAACAAACGATTATTCTGAGAGTTTTGCGAGGTTTGTGTCGCTTAGTACTACATAAATCTGGTGAGAAGAGAGAGAGAGAGAGAGAGGAGAGAAAGAAGAAACGGAACTGTACCTTTCCCTGTTGGCTATTTGTAACTCTCATTGTTTGTTTGATGTTTCCATTGGCTGGAAGAGAGTTGCTGCTTGCGGGATCCAGGTGAAGTTGTAGAAACTGCAATGTGTGTGATGACAGGAAATATGAATATATTAGAACATCGTCAGCAAATTAGAAAGCAGATCGTTGTGAAACACTGATTAAATAAAGAATACATATCACGAGAACCTAAGACAGACGCAGATCTTTATCAAAAACAGTTCCATTTTTTGATTATTTAAGTAAGAACTTTGCTAAAACATGAATTTATCATGCTGAGAACCAAGCGTCGCAGCAATTTTGATTAGGAAAGATCGCGTGGCATAAACTATGAAGCGCAAGGCTTATAACATATGCATAAAAACAAGTTGGAACCTGACCTTCGGAACTGCAGCTTGGAAAAGAAAATCTGTGTACACATTAGGAGTAAGATTTGTGAAATTGACTACAATATCTGTTCCTTTAGGGTTTTCTGGTTGCTTTGTGAAGTTGAACTCAATCTTCAAGGTACTGCTCTCAAATGCAACAATGGACGGATATGTTGGAGCCTTGCCCTCTGTCATCGAACAAAAGAGATGCCATAATCACATTCGAATCACATGAATAAATTATGTGGAAGTAAGTTCCCAATGTTTAACATCGTATCTTTACCGCTCTTTGATGGGGTGGGGCCAAATCCATCCAATAAATCCATCATTGAAGAAGGCGCAGTGGCAGAAGTTGATGAAATTGTATCTATGGTGGCTATTGGAGCGTTGTTCTCATGAATGGACAATAAGTCTGTATTCGTTGAGCCGTTTTGCGCTGGGGCAGGACTTCCTATTGACAACAGATCCAAAAGAATATCCGCACCAGCTTTTGATGGCTGCATGGTACCTGAAACTGATAGATGTAGAGGTAAACAAAGAGCCTGGAAGTTTCAATAACACAATGCAGCTTCACAACTAAATATCCCAAAGTCTCTACAAATATAACATTATTTACTTATCTTGACTACACAAGTTTTACAGTTTTCTTCAAGTCATAGTTAGGATTGGTATTTGGTCATACTGCCGCTGAACTTGAAGAAACATGACGAGAAGAATTTCTCTGGCTGAAGAAACGTATATGAACTACGATGTTTATCACCATCCGTCGCAATACCCAAGAAAACTCCTACTAATTAAGTTATTTGTTTTTTGAATGGTTGAATGGAATAGCATAAGGTTGGATCTCTAACCAGGTTGTGCTGAAGGCTGCGTTATATCAACACCAAGAAGATCTTGAAGAAAGTTGGCACCGGAGGAGGTAGGGGCAGGAGCATCATCAGAACTCAGGTCGAGTAAATCTACAAGAGGAGCTGCAGCTTTAACAACACCGTTCGGAATACTAAGTGGAGATTTTCCAGAAGTTGAAACGACTGTCGGTAGAGAACCAGCTCTCCTTCCACTAAACGTTGCCTCATCAAGGACCGGCATTCTTTCAACCAGGGAAGATCTGCATATAGATAGGTCCATTGTGTCGAGTAACGTAGTAGATCAAAATGCGTGGAACCCTCTCATCCAACAGATATGTCTAGTAGCATCGAAAGAATTACCTTATATTCTGATGCTTTTGAATCACTGAACTGAACTCCAGGGATCTTTGTTGCAGTTCTAAGACGAAGCTACCTTTGTTCTGTCCTATAATATTTTTTACCCTCCTGTAAGGAAATACAAGAAGCCCATCACTGCTGAGAATTATCATTGACTACTTTTCATTGCAACCTAATTTATAAACAAAATTACAGCTAATAACCAGAAAATCTACAATCAGCTGAGTAGACATATATAAAGCTAGGTGGATGTTGACATACTCTGAACAAGAAGGGAAACGAGATGAGATCTTTAACAGAGCAATGAGTGCCATTGCCTTAGTTGTGACATCCGTTGTATGATGCTTAATAGCAGTCTCAACAACATCCACTGCATCTGATTCTGTTACCTGATTAAAGAAGCTTGTGAACATAAATCAAAATCTACACTCATTGAGCAACAGTATCTTTAGCATGTAAAGATGATCATTCAAATAGTTGCAGGCAGAAAATTTCAGTAACGAATCTAACCGAATGAGCAATAACAACTGAAACTATTTTCTTCACTTTTTATCAACCAGAAAAGCGAAGAAATGACATTTCCTAGGGTGTAAGGATCCCCAAGCGAATCAGCAGAGCAGAAAAGTGTTACAAGATAGAAGAAACAATCACCTCCAGAATCAGTCACAAAAATAAACCCTTCGTTAAGGATGATGGTACTCACCGTTATTGGATCTTCTAATTCAAGCATTCCAGCATTGTTAACCAGCAGATCAGCATATTCTCCTATGCACCATATTGCAACCCGCACAAGAGTTTCCTGCTCAAACATCACAATGACCGTCTTACTTCTAAACTACAAGATGATCAAATTTGGGAAAATCTCTGACTAAAAGAAAATGACAACTACCTGTTCAGAAGATGCATGTAGTGCTCTGTACAAAGCCCTAACAGCGTACCCATGGAGATCAGGGGCATTTGTTATCACAACAATCAGTGCGTGCCATACATCCTCTTTCACATAATTACCAGCCTGTTATGAACAGAATCAAGATTCGAAATCTCAAAATTGATATTCAACTTATTTTCTTAAGAACGATTTTTTTTTTGTTAATCAAGGAAATCGGCATGTCCATTGGTGCCCCAATCAATGTATGGAAAATCATGATCTCACTACCTGGGTTAAAAATATACCTCAGATAGAACCTTTAGCATTTGATCAATATACCAGATTTTCTCCGGAGCAAACCTAGCCACCAAGGATATACCCAAAGTTAGTCAACCAAATAACCCATCAGGTCTGGTTAACACCATTTATTTACGCCAGCATTCTAATAGAATTATGGACTAATTTTTATTGAGCATAAGTCAATCTTTGTTATAATTTAGGATGTTCAGTTGCCACCTCCTAGAAGAATGAAATCTCATTACATGCTAGTTGAGGAGATGCGCAACTTACTTTTCAACAATGGAGCATATCTTAGCAGTAAGGTCTCCCTTAAAATCTTGTTCGCTTACTTCCAAATATTCTATTAGCTCATTTGCTAGTGGCTTCACATTGTTCTCA
>CM021250.1:31979418-32477502 GCA_010577795.1 Isatis tinctoria
GAGAAATATATAATAATAACTTAAAAGCAGCATTTTGGGACCTGCCACCCACCTCACCTTTTCTGTTTTGTTGACAAATGGTATTTTATCATTGTACTACATTTTTAAACTCGATCGCAACCAAATATTTTACCAAGAAGAACTGAGCGAGAAAAAAAAAAACTACGAGGCCCACAAGTGAAAGGAAATAAGAAAAATTATTTGCTATTTAACGAAGCCCAAATTGGCCCACATTTGTAAAATAAACAACGCCACAAATATAACCCATTCCACTTACCTCTTTGGCTTGACCTATCTCATCTCACTGTCGTCTTCCTCGCTAACGCATCATCTCCCAGAAAAGCTTTCCTTAAAGAAACAAAAAAAACAAACGGTCGTCTTTAACCTTGCCTTAAATAGTGCCCAAGGGCGGAGCCACCGTTACGGTAGGGGGTCATGTGACCCCCATGAATTCTGGCGATTTTTTTTTACTTGAACAAATTTAGTGAAACATTATAAAGTTATCTTATATGACCCCATAACATATCAAAAAAATCAAAATGACCCCAGTGAAAAACGTGGCTGGCTCCGCCACTGATAGTACCGCTTCATATCACACCCTCAACGCTTCACCACCATAATTGCCCACTCGCCCTTCCAATAAATCGATTTCAATGGCCACTAATTGCCAATTCGTACATCCGCTTATCCAACGCTATAAAACCCACCGTTCATCCACCCAGATACACAATTATTCAGACACACAACCGCATATAGTATCATGGCATCGAACGCTCTTTTGCAATCTCCGAAAATTGTTGTTCATCCCAAAAAATCTCCATCTCCCTGCGACCAGAGATAGAATCAAAGAAGTTCAAGTTTAATATCTTCTGGCCTTATCACGTGTTATAATCAGGTATAACACAAACATTTCCAATGACAACAGGTTCATCTCTCTTTCAATTTTTTCGGGTAATCATATAATCTTCTAGATTTATTCATAATGATTTTTTCCAGCATATGCAGACACGGGAATGGTCCCAGAAATGCAGCTATTTTCCTGCTTCTCCTTTGAAATACCAACAAACCTGCTTAAGAAATTGAGGTGTTTTTACAGATTTTTGAAGTTTCCTATTCATATGTCTCATATTATCGTCTTCCTGTCTACGGTTCAGAACAATTTTCATTACCCTCTTGCCTCGTCCTTCCTGGTTATTAAACCTAATCCGGAGTTATTTTTAAAACAATTTGTACCCACTGATCCAGAAGACAAGCTGAAACATCTGTAGAAAATCAATCATCATTCTTGCTTGGTTCGATGGCGATGGGTTGTTTCCAAGGTTCAGAAATACGCTAGGCGCTAGTCGGGCGGCCGACCTGGACCTAGCGAGTTAACAAAAAATCAAGGCGTACTCGGAGACTAGTTTTTAATACAATTTAATGTATTTATAACATATTTAATATATTTATGTACAAAAAACAAATCTAAAATGTTGTACAATTACTTTTATATAAGATTTATCGATAAACCATATAAGATCAAACATGAAATGTTTAAAATAAGGTTATAATACAATCTCTAAACTAAAAAAAACTTAAAAGCCTAAACAAAATTAAATTGGACTTTAGTAAGATTTAACTTTTTTTCTATTTTTTGTTGAAATGTCAAAAAAAAAAAAAATTGAGCTTACTCGGAAACTAGGCGGCTCAACGCAGATTCTAGACGGCCAACGGGGCTTCTAGGCGGTCTAACGCTGAAATTAATCGCCTCAACGCATAATACGCCGACTCAGACTTAATCGGCACGGTTACTGGCCGCCTAGCGCCTAGGCGCCTGGCTAGGCGGCCACGTTTTTGAACACAGTTTGTAGCAGATGATGTGTGAGGAGTTTCGTCTTTTGTTAATATATGAGTCAAACGGAAGACATTGACAAGTTTCCCGAGAGGTAAAATTCTAGGTCAGTAGCTTCGATTCTCATGGGAAAATGTCAAAACACGTGAGGACCATAGAAATCTTATTGAGATTATGTCTGTTTCTTTGTGTGTGTCTGGACTGTGATGATCTAATAAGGTTTCATTCAGTACTATTGTTAGTTTTCTCCATTTTGATATCAATTATGGTTAACTTCATCAAAACCTTTAAACCTTTTTTGTTCGTCGCTGCAGGAGGATGATAAATATGAATTTGCGGAGTATCAAGAACCTAGTGAGAATTACTCTCAGATCGTTGCGTTTCTAATCTATACATGTCAGGAGAAACCAACGACTATATAGGTGAGCAAAACATTTTTTCCCACTTATTGCAAATACAGAGTCTACTAACATTGCAAACGTGATTTGATATTTTGCAACTCCTGGTAGGTTGAAGAGGAAGAACCAGCTATGAAAGAGAAGAAGAGAAACAGGTGAAAATTGTTGTTTTTTACTTTTCTATAAGCTCTCCCTCCGAAAACAAACACTGTCCTTCACTTCTCCTGTTTACTGACATGGCCTTGGTACATGTTTAGTCTCGGGGTGAGCCAAACAAGACGAAGAAGACTACTAAAACTGAGAACTACTGGGAATGGGAACTAGCCAGGGAAACAAGACCGTTATGGGTGAGCCACGAGGGCAAGCTTTTAACGTATGTTTCGTCCTTTGTGATGTTTGACATACTCATTTGATTATTGTTGTCCCTGAATAGGTGTGCAATTCGAAGGAAGTGTCAAAGGAGGAGTACAATGAGTTTTACAAGAAGGCTTTCAATGTCTTCTTAGATCCACTTGCTCAATTCGAAGGAAGTGTCAAAGGAGGAGTACAATGAGTTTGGCTATCAATGTCTTCTTGGATCCACTTGCTCACACACTTAACAACCGAGGTGCTTATGCTTTCCATCACACATATTGCCTTGTCATTCCCTGATCTGAAAAAAAGACACTTCCTTTTGTTGGAACTCGTTTTTTGACGAAATGTTTTTAGATCATTTGTTGGTATGTTTCCGAGCGAGACGTTCGTCGGAATGACCGGACACTCGTAAGCACTATAAAGTAGTGTAATCACATGTCAAAAAACAAAGTTCGTTTGAATGCGAAAGGAAAGCTAGAGGTTAAGTTCCTCTTGTTTATAAATTGGAGAATCTATAATATGGTTTTTAAAAATAAAATAAAAACCGTAAAATACATATGATGTATTATAGAAAGGAGATACGCAAACCGGACTTAGTTTCGAGTTTTAGAATTTGGCTGATGGGCCAACGTATCAAAAGATTATTCTTTGGAATAAATTATTTTAAGATTTTGTTGTTGACAAATCAACAAAAATATCTTCCCTCATCATTGATGTTGTTAACGTGAGTTAAGAGACCATTAAGTTAAATTCAAACTTTGATTTTTGTAACATACAATATCTTTGACTCACTTTAACCATCATAATGAGTATGAATCTCCTTTATGGCTACGTTACCATGCGTACGTACAAAGGGCTAATGTTTGGTTATAAAACCAAGACGTCTCCATCGCATTACAGACATACGAACAACACACAAAAGCAAACAACACTCTCCTTCATCATTAGTTTATTATTTTTAGTTTCTGGTCTTTTGGTCTTTTGTGTCTGAGAGTACAACATTGTTTCTAAGGTTCGTTAGCTTATATTCTGAGTGTTGCGGAATAGTCGGAAGTGTGGTTTTATTCTGGGATTCTGATTGCATAAACACCGTCACACTACAGACAATTTAAGAATTAAGGAAAGAGTGTTTCGACTCCACACAAACCGTTTGTGTTATTGGTATCAAGTGTTGTAATTTTTGTTCCGTTCTATCATTATATCAATTCAATATTCAGTTTTGCTATATCGTAGAAATAATGTTCTTACAGTCTTAATTTTTAAATTTTCGTTATTACACTAACGGAAAACTGATATTTTATGAGTTTTTTTTTATAAAAACAGGTATTTCCAGCGATTTGTGGGTCAGTTAGGATTCTTTTCCACCTGGATCCTCGTTGTGCTGGTTCTAATGTTCTAATCAGCGTTATTGGTTTTCTCTAAATTTTAATTATTGTGGATTATCGTGAATTAGAATCTCTGCAATTTGGATCCGTGAATTGTTTTGTTCTGTTTTTGCGATAATTTTATTTGCAGGGTTTTTGATAGCTTTCAGTTTTGATCTGATTTGCTGGGAATAAATAATTAAATTTCTATTGACCTTCGATTTGGTTTGACTGATTCTGTGGTTTAATCTTTGTTCTGATTTTTTTTTTAAATCATCGTGAAAAGAAAAAAGGAAAAAAAAAACAAAAAGTGTGTTGTTGACGAGAATCATTGGATTGAATTTTGGTGACATTGCTGTTCTAGCTTGTTCTGTTGTTAGATTGCAGAGTTGGTTTAGTTAATTTGGTTCAGTTTAGCTTTAACCGGTTAATTGGTTTTGCTGGTTTAAGTTTTGCAAAAGTTGTTCGTGGGCATGAATCATGCTTATTGTTGTGACATAATCTATTATATTAAAACAAATAACATTTTTGAAACAAACATTTAGTCATGTGTTATATTACATTTTGTCCCATTGTCTTTCTTTTGTTTTTTAAGATTTTCATTAAGGGTAATTTTGTCAATTATCATATCATTAATAATGTACTGTTAAGATTAGAAGTTGAGATCAACGGTTTAGATTAGAAGTTGAGATAAACATTTATCATTAAAACTTTTTTTTTGGTAATGATAAAATTCAGAGTATCTCTATTAAATATCTATCCAAACAATATAAAATAAGAAAGATTTGCTAAAATAGATCAAAAAAATGGAACATTTGTCCCATTACACTTTCTTAAACATGTTTTTGTCCCTCTACACCTTTCATTTTTTTAAATCCCATTGTATCCCTCATAATAAATTAAATAAAAAATCTGAATAAAAGATTAATAGTTTTAATATAAACCTCAATTGTTTATCTAAAAGAAATTAGAAATTAATTTAAAACTATTTCTAAATAAGAATAGCTGTGACTGCAGGGTGTATGCACTGAAATTCATTGAGTGTCACGCGCAAGGACTAGACTTATCTTTGGTGAACGATGAAAACATTCAAGAGGCCCGTCATAAGATTGCAGTTGATCTATGGCAAGCTGCAAATGATAAGGTATTGATTCAGAGGATGTTAAACCATGTACCAACCAAGTATCCATTCAGAAGTTATTGATTTGTAATTCACTTTTTAGAATCCTTAGTAATGTAATTGTTTTTTCAATAGATTGAACATAGTTTTCTGCAGTTTTCAGTTTTTGATGATTTTTGTCAGAATTGAAGAGCTCATATCTTATGCATCTTAGCTCCAATGAATAATCTGTAAGCTTGTAGGCCTTCCTTGCTGCGTCGTTTATCCAAAAAAGTCGAGTTTATTCCATGAAACCAAATTTATTAGTCCGTGTGTTCTCACAAAAACCTAAGATTGAACACAATTTTCTGAAATTTTCTGAAAATTTTCCGATTTTGATGGTTTTTGTCGGAATTGAAGAGCTTATATCTTATGCATCTTACCTCTAATTGATAATCGGTAAGCTTGTAGGCCTTCCTTGCTTATTCTTTTATCCAAAAAAGTCGAGTTTATTCCATGAAACCAAACTGAGTAGTCCGTGTGTTCTCACAAAAACCTAAGATTGAACACAGTTTTCTGAAATTTTCTGGAAATTTTCAGATTTTGATGGTTTTTGTCGGATTTGAAAAGCTCATATCTAAAGCATCGGACCTCCAATTGATAATAAGTAAGCTTGTAAAGCTTCCTTGCTGCGTCCTTTATCCAAAAAAGTCGAGTTTATTCCATGAAACCAAACTTAGTAGTCCGTGTCTTCCCATAAAAACCTAAGATTGAACACAGTTTTCTGAAATTTTCTAGAAATTTTCAGATTTTCATGGTTTTTGTCGGAATTGAAAAGCTCATATCTAAAGCATCGGACCTCCAATTGATAATCAGTAAGTTTGTAAAGACTTCCTTGCTGTGTCAAAAAAGTCGAGTTTATTCCACGAAACTAAACTGAGTAGTCCGTGTGTTCTCACAAAAACCTAAGATTGAACACAGTTTTCTGAAATTTTCTGGAAATTTTCAGATTTTGATGGTTTTTGTCGGAATTGAAAAGCTCATATCTAAAGCATCAAACATCCAATTGATAATCAGTAAGTTTGTAAAGCTTCCTTTCTGCGTCATGTATCCAAAAAAGTCGAGTTTATTCCATGAAACCAAACTTAGTAGTCCGTGTCTTCCCATAAAAACCTAAGATTGAACACAGTTTTCTGAAATTTTCTAGAAATTTTCAGATTTTCATGGTTTTTGTCGGAATTGAAAAGCTCATATCTAAAGCATCGGACCTCCAATTGATAATCAGTAAGTTTGTAAAGACTTCCTTGCTGTGTCAAAAAAGTCGAGTTTATTCCATGAAACCAAACTGAGTAGTCCGTGTCTTCCCATAAAAACCAATGATTGAACACAGTTTTCTGAAATTTTCTGGAAATTTTCAGATTTTGATAGTTTTGTCGGAATTGAAAAGCTCATATCTGAAGCATCGCTACTCCAATTGATAATCCGTAAGTTTGTAAAGCTTCCTTGCTGCGTCCTTTATCCAAAAAACTCAAGTGTATTCCATGAAATGAAACTGAGTATTCCGTGTCTACCCATAAAAACCATGATTGAACACAAGTTTCTACAAATTTCTGCAATTCTCTGCAATTTCTGTTTGTAATGATTTTTGATTGAAACGTTATAACATTCGTATTCTTTGTTCGATTTCTGAAAAAAACTCTTAAAACTGAAAGAAATAGATAGATAGAAATTGTATAATACATCAAACTAAACCAAAATAATGATTTTACCCAAAAAAAAGAAACCAAACGAGTGCTTAAATTGCTCCATCACATGTGGCTCTGTTATGACCTTCAATACCACAGCGGCTGCACTTGTGCTTCTTGGATCCTTGTGAACTTTGTGATGATCGTATCTTGTCTTCAACTGTTTCATATCTTCGTTTTCTTCGCCTACCAGCAGCTCTACGTGATTCAGATGGTCGAATTCGGGCATCTTCAACATGTTATGGGACACGCCATGCATCCTCAGGAACAGCTATTGGATTAATGCATTCTTCATAAGATGTTCTCCATATAGAAGTGGTGTACCTTTCATCGGTCAGTGAGTGGGCTTCCCTGCCTTTAGAAAATCCTGCTTTAATGGCATGTCGACAAGGAATTTTTAACAAGTCATACTTTCGACATGAACATGTTCTTCTGTCCAAATCAACAAGGCAGTCGATTTTGTCGCCTCTAACAAGAAATCTGTTCTCGTTAACCGGATAAACCTTAAATGTTTTACCCTTCTCAATCCTTCTATCAATCTTCTTCTCCACATCAATGGTTAAAGGGTGATTATGCTTCGAGCTTAATGTTCTGCGCTCATAAAACCAACGGGTTAACATTTCTCTAATGCTGTCCAGTAAAGGAATCACTGGATATTCTCTAGCTGATCTCAATGCAGAATTGATCGATTCTGCAGGGTTAGTGGTTCTAATGTCATACCTGAAACCAGGAAAATGACACCGAACCCATTTTGACACATCCGCCTCCAGCAGATAATGTCCAATGGCTGGACTAATATCACAAATATTCTTGAACATCCCCTGAATGCTTTTGAAGCCTTTGCAATTAAGCTAGCCACACCTTTACCCTTGAAATATGTTACCACATTGTTCAGCAAATGGTGAATGCAAATTCCATGGCTAGCCTGGGGGTAAACTTTAGCAACTGATTTACCAATTGAGACATGTCTATCTGTCACAAAAGCCAACCCACGCTCGTCCGCAATAACAACCTTTAGTTGCCTCAAAAACCACTCCCATGAACGGTCATTCTCTGAATCAACAACCCCAAATGCAATTGGATACAAATTAGAGTTACCATCTAAAGTTGTAGCAACTAGTAGAAATCCTTTGTATTTATTCTTCAAAATGTACCATCAATAACAATGACCCGTCGAATGGCTTTGTAGAACCCTCTTATAGATTGACCAAAAGAAAGAAACAAATATTTAAATCTACCATTGGAATCAGTTTCGTAAGAAGAATGAGTACCGGGATTTGCTTCTTTTAGCATATGCAAATATTTTTGTATTTTACTGTAGCTTTCTTCGGGAATACCTCTAAGAGCATTAACTGCATATTCACGTGAGTCCCATGCTAGAGAATAAGATATCTCGCATCCATGCTCCACACGCATAAGCTGGATGATATCGTTCGGTTTTGGACCTTCCTTGACACCCTCATATTTATGCATAATCAGACTGCCAATTGTTTTTGCTGAGGCTGTCCTAGCCAATTTGTTTTTCCCTGAAGGAGCACATGTATGTTCAGCCACATACTTGTTGATAATGAAATATGAAGACCCCACCAAAGACACTGCACGAACACCCGAATTGCATCCATTTTCTGCACAGCGAATTACCCAGAATTTTGTATCAGATTTTAGAACCCTGTAGTCGAAGTTATGCTTCATTGCACAGATTTCCAAAGTTGCTTGCAAAACAGATTTGGTTCGGAAATGTTGATTCTTCTTAACAGCTTCCGGCAATGAAAACCGAACTTTTTTATCTCCTACATCTTCAGACAAAAAAGCATCATCACCATCACTAACATATTCCGGAACATATGGGATATTGTGTTTGAAGTGTTTAGTCCTCTTATCCATAGCTGCAACTTCTTCAGCGTTTCCAGTAAATTTGCCATCATCTACTCCATTACATGAATCCACAGGTGGCTCTTTATTCAGATCAATATTGATTCCATTGTTGCAATTGTCATCAGAAGCTGTAATTGTGACACACAAACTTGTCGAGGCTTGATTCCTTACAAACCCAAGAAAATTTTTCACTTGACAATCAGTTGTAATTTCAACTGGGGGAAACCCTTTGTTACTGATCAAATCGCTAGGTAAATAGCTCAACTCCACATTAACACTGCTCTGTTCGATTATGAACTCCTTTGAAACCATCGTCTTTAGCTCTTCCAAAGTAGTACTTGATTGTAGAGTAAGCAATCTACCTCTCTTTTTTTCACCATCAACAATAAATTTCCACCCATTAATAGCACACGATTTCCACACACCACACGTTACATAGATATGCAACATAGTAACATAGAAAAAGAAAGGATAAACCAAAACTGAGGTAAAAAAACAAGAGAAAGGTGAAGAAGAAGATGAAAAGAGAAGAAGATCGATGAAAAAGAAAAGGAGACGCTGATTTTTTTTTTGGATAGGAAATAGAAAGATTTAAAAAGATATAGTGAATATTGTGTAACCATATTTTCTAGATTTTCTCAGATTTTCGTAGAATATGTATTCTACCAGCGGTAGAACATAGAAGAATGGTGGAAGTCATTTTCTACGGATAGTAGAACAAAGTGGTAACAGTAGAATTTAAATTCCACGCTCCGTAGAATACAAAAGAAACGGTAGAAAACGTATACTACCAAATCTGACTGAACCGTAGAACGCAAAGTAAACAGTAGAATTCATATTCTACGATTGGTAGACTATAGAGAAAACAGTAGAAACTATGTTCTACGATCGGTAGAAGATAGAACAAGTAGTAGAAAACATATTCTACCAGTTCGTAGACGGTAGAATATGAATTCTACGGTTGGTAGAATAGAAAATTATCTTTCATTTTAAAAATCAATTTTTTTTAAAAAAAAATGTTAATGTAATCTCATAAGTTTATTTTCTAATGTTTTGATTTTTCTTATATTTTATGTATTGTAAAAGTATTTATTTTGAATTTATTAGATTTATTTAAATGGCAATGTAGTCAAGTTTTAATAAAATTCAAGAAAAGTGTACGTGGACAAATGTTCCATTTTTTGACCCATTTTGCCAAATCCCTCATAAAATAAAAGGTCCCACTTTCCTTATTAATTAAAAATGAAAATTAAATAAAATCATAATATTAAATTATTAAATCAAATAATAAATATAAGTAAATAATATAACACATCAATTGTTTTTATAAAATACAAAATCAAAATAAATAAATATGTTTTTGAACATACTTCAATTATTAATAAATTAAAACATACATAAATAATTCAAATATAATATTAATAAAATATATTTATAAAATATAAACTTTTAACTTGGAAAATTAAAATTCTTAATTAGATTGATATATTTTAACTTGATAAAATGAAAATATTAAAACTAAGTCTATATATATTATATTATTCAATTATAAAGTGAGGCAAGTTAAATTTTTTAAAATATATAATTACAGGGTTTTTATAGTTTCTATTATTAAAATATTTAAATAACAATAATATGGGTTAAGATATTTAATTGATCTTCTATGACATTAAAAATAACTAATAAATTAACAGATTAGCATATATTTTTTTATAAATGTGAAATTACATTTAAATATAATTCTGAAAGAATCTTTTTTTATTTATGAGTCTAATAGTTAATTAATTCTGAAAGAATCTTTTTTTTTTGTCAACTAATTCTGAAAGAATCAGTTACGTTATTTTTGCAATTGGTCGTTTAAATCAATTAGCTTAAATTATTATTTATTGCATGAGTCAAATTATTTGTGTGATTTAATTTGAAATTAAATTGGTTCTTTCTCAATTTAATTCTGGAATTTAAATTCAAGTTATATTTGCAGTTAATTCATTTTAATTATAATTGCAAAATATTTTGAACTTTAATTTGTTGGATCATTTTTCATAGTTAATATATTAATTTGTTTATTGTTTATTTGTAAACAGATCCAAATTAAGAGTATGATTAACAACACCAACATGATCAACAAAACCCTAATCTTTAATGGATCTAGTGGTATGATTGGTAATGAAATTGGTGAGTCGACGCCCCAAATTCTGTTTGGGAGTGGTCTGTCATCTATAATTCCATCTGCCATAGGAACTGGAATGGCTGCTGATATTAATCAGAGTATTCAGATTCCGTCAATGCTTAACGCAAGTTTTAACAAGATTGACAAATGTTTCCTAGCTGAAAATGACATGTGTGCTATGGTCACAAAGTCAATACGGTTAATAATGACCCAAAAGATTGGTGGTATCATACAGGTGCCACCGCTCACATATGAATTGGTGTTTTACGATTTTGAAATGTTGTCAAAAACAAAAAAAAAAACAAAAAAAAACAAAAAGAAAAACGTTTTAGATAAACGTTTGAGATGACAACAAGATTGGTGAGTCGACATCTCAAATTGAGAATGGTCGGCCACTTATGATCTTATGTGCTTTATAGATTGGAATCTAATGTTTATCTAAATGTTCATATTCTATTTACACTATATGTGGTGGAAGTGTTATTGGTTACAAATATAGTGACAAAAAAAAAAGTTTGAGAAAATGGTGGCATTGCTATCACAAATGACATCTATTATGATAGATGTGTATACTTGCTCAAAGTAAGAATATAGCTTTGAAAATGTTCAAAGCATACAAGATGGTAATTAAAAACCAACTTGAGATAACTATGAATACAGTTATAAGTGACGAAAGAGGCGAGGTTGATGAGAATTAAATTCATTTTCTAAGAGAAAAATGACATTATCCATCGGAAAAAACTGATCTTTATAGAGTTGCATAACCAAAAAAAAAAGTCTAATTCTGAGTTACCTTAGACAATGTGAGGGGGGGGGAAGCGTTGCTTACCACATAAAGTTTTTGGCAAGATGCCACATGAACTTTGAGGAGGTAAAATATTTTTGTACAAATACCTGGAAGTGTGGGGGTGCCTGGCAAAAATTGCAGGACCACCTTCAAAAAAGGTCATAATTGGACTGAATAAGCTATAACTAGAGTATTGGGCCACATGGGATATACTTAAAAGTTATGGGCTGCGTTGAACAATTGAACTCAAATTGAGTAATCTTAACAGATTATATCCAATCAGATGACAACCTAGGATCCATTTATTAAAGGTGTCTTACTAGATCAAATTGTAAAATCATCGTGAGGAATGGGTATAAAGCCTATGCCTTAAGAGGATGTTTGGCAGTAACCCTACCTAACTAATTGACTTAGGTTCAAGGAGAAAACTATGTCAAACAGAATCTGCCCAAAGCACTGTGAGACTCTATGTCTCTACCCAGTTCCTAGGATGATGAACAGTGCTATCTGTAAGGTTTAGAGGATAAGCATTTGCTTTTAATGATTTGAGTCCATTTCTTTGAGATATAAGTGGAGTAGTATAAGATACTCCTTTAAACAAAGCTAATGACAAATCACCTTGTGAGTGTGAAATGAGGCCGTTTCTAGGAGAATGAAGGAAAGGCTATATTCTCTAACTTCACTCATGATTAACCAGGCATGTTCACGGCCAAAATGAACACAATAGAGAACCTAGTTCTATGAGAAAATGAAGCTATGTTATAGCTGTTGTCTCGGTTTACATCAAAGCCCGGGTGGTTCAAGACATCATGTTCACCTCCTGGCCGAGTAAACCCGACAGATATTAACAATGACTGGTTCAAGGCTGAAAAATGCTACCAGCTCAGATATAGTGGATTTTTCGTTTGTACTCTCAAAAGTCCTAGTGTCAGGTCTTGTCGAGTCTTGTCTAGGAAGTTAAGTCTATTGAGTGGTCATGTGTCTAGAGTCATTTCTATTCATGTGGGGATTGTTGGAACTCATTTTTTGATGAAATGTTTTTAGATCATTTGTTGGTATGTTTCCGAGCGAAGACGTTCGTCGGAATGACCGGACACTCGTAAGCACTATAAAGTAGCGTAATCACATGTCAAAAAACAAAGTTCGTTTGAATGCGAAATGAAAGTTAGAGGTTAAGTTCCTCTTGTTTATAAATTGGAGAATCTATAATATGGTTTTTAAGAATAAAATAAAAACCATAAAATACATATGATGTATCCTCTTGTTTATAAATTGGAGAATCTATAATATGGGTTTTAAAAATAAAATAAAAACCGTAAAATACATATGATGTATTATAGAAAGCAGATACGCAAACCGGACTTAGTTTCGGGTTTCGGAATTTGGCTAATGTGCCAACGTATCAAAAGATTATTCTTTGGAATAAATTCTTTTATGATTTTGTTGTTGACAAATCAACAAAAATATCTTCCCTCATTGATGTTGTTAACGTGAGTTAAGAGACCATTAAGTCAAATTCAAACTTTGATTTTTGTAACATACAATATCTTTGACTCACTTTAACCATCATAATGAGTATGAATCTCCTTTATGGCTACGTTACCAGGCGTACGTACAAAGGGCTAATGTTTGGTTATAAAACCAAGACGTCTCCATCGCATTACAGACATAAGAACAACACACAAAAGCAAACAACATTCTCTTTCATCATTAGTTTATTATTTTTAGTTTCTGGTCTTTTGTGTCTGAGAGTACAACATAATTTCTAAGATTCGTTAGCTTCTATTCTGAGTATTGCGGAATAGTCGGAAGTGTAGTTTTATCCTGGGATTCTGATTGCGTAAACACCGTCACACTACAGACAATTTAAGAATTAAAAAAAGAGTGTCTCGACTCCACACAAACTGTTTGTGTTATTGGTATCAAGTGTTGTAATTTTTGTTCTGTTTTATCATTATATCAATCGAATATTCAGTTTTGCCATATCGTAGAAATAATGTTCCTACACTTTTATGGCTGCAGATGTGGTTCGAACTGCTCAAGATTTACGAAATAAATGTCCCTGAAAATATAACACCGACCTACATGTCAGTACTGAAAAGAGAATAGATAAAGTGGAGAGACGAAATCGATATATTAAAACCGATGTAGTACCAATATTCATAAGAAACAAGGTGGAGGATACTGATTGGATACTATGGCAACTCCTGAATGCATCAGCGTCCGTAGACGGTCTTCTTTTTCCAAATATACATATTCAATCAAAGATTACCAAAAAAACTAGATCCGGACCCGCGCGTCGGCGCGCGAGATATGGTTAATAATTTTGCAACTAAAAACATATATTGGATTTTTAAAAACATTATTCTTATTACGTAATTATAATCATATTTTAAGGAATATATCAATCATATTGTTTTTGTAAAGTTTTTTTAAAAAAATATATCAATTATTAGAAAAGTAATAGACATTTCTACAGATTATTCAACATATAAAACATTACACTTATGTAAATATATGTAGAGGTTATATAATTGTTCCTAACCATTTGGGCTTATAGACAACTAAATCAGACTATTTTTAGAGATATGGGCCGAAGTAAACTCACAATTGTTTCATTCTAATTAATCCAAATCGCAAGTCCACTAAATTAAAATATATTTTTCATCCTAGATTTTGGTCCGCCCATTTGAAGCGCGGGAATATATTTTTGATAAAATTTAGATTTAGTAGAAAGAAAATCTATACTTTTAATTTTTAATTTTCTTAATATTTTTTTAATTTTTTTTTTTAAAATAATATATTTATATATTTGAAACATTTAGATGTGTTAACAGTTTTTTCTACTATAGATATATCATATAATTACTATATTTTATCTCGTTAGCGAACAACATTTCTATTTTGATTTTTGTTATTTTTACTCATTTTATAGTGGTATAAAACTTTGCAAGTTTGATAATTAACCGTGCAATAAAAATCATTTCGTAAAAACATCAATCCCAACCCATCTTAAATATTGAATAATTTATAGTATTTAAATTTTATTAAATTAAAAGTTTTTAAATAATTCTAAATTTAAATAATTTGTATACTAAGTTATTTTATTTATATTTACCCCTTGATTTAATAATTTAACCATACTTATGATATATATATATATATATATATATATTATATATATATTATAGGATTTCCATTTTTCGTTTTATAGATGAATATTTATTTTAGTATTTTCACAATTCATAGTATTTTTTAGAAAAAAATTGAAGAAATGATATGGAAGATATTTATTTTAGATTATGTTGTAATCTCAACCTGTCAACTGAAACAAATATTAATCCGAACCCGTTAATTATATTATGGAATAATATAAATATTGAATAATTTTCAATATTTTACTTTTATTAAACTGAAAATATATCAATCTAATTTCTAATATGAAATGAATGCATTTTCACATTTATAAAAATTAAATAAGTTATTCTGTTAGTTTAATATGTTATGTATCAAATATTCATTTGTAAACTAAAAATATATATTAAAATTTACGAAATATATCTATATATATCTATATATTACGAAATCTAATATTAAAATTATTTATATATAGTCAAATCTTGTTGCATAATTTGTTTTTCATAATATCTAAAATGTAATATTTTTAAAAAGAAGTTTTCATTTTGTTTGATTTAAAAAGATATTATCTGATTTAGTTTTGATTTAGTTTTGATTTATTTTTTATTTAAATTTTAAGCATAATTAGTAACATAATTAATAGCTAATGAATAGGTCCAAATTCCAAACAACTTTTTTAAGTAAATGTTTTCTCCTTTACTAGTATAGACTAGAACCGTACCCGCGCGTCGGCGCGCAGAACTATATTTAATTTAATATTGTAAAATGAAAATTTTGAAATAAAAAATGTCTATAAAATATATATCATTATAGAAGTATGAGAAGATAACTAATATCATTTAAAATAACGATTAAGACTATAATTTATTATTGCATTTGGAATTAAAAGTATGTTGTCGATATTAGTATCATATTTGATGTATTCGTTAGAAATAGATAGTAAGAATGTTGTTTTAAACAAAAAGAAGTACAGAGAGAGGAAAAAATAAAATAAAATTAGAGCAATGTATTTAAAATAAAAGTGAGATTAAATATCATATTTGAAAATTTAATATTTGTTAATATTCATTAGTTTTATGAATTTTTTTTTTGATACTAATGTTATAACTGATATTCATATTTGTTAATATTCATAACTATTATGTTTTTTTGTCAAAATAACTCAAACTATAAATAAATTTCAATTCTAAAATTCATCTTTAAAATATGATTTTAAAATACATCAGAATTTAAGCGAGTAATATTTTTTTTATATATTTTAAAATATATTTTGAAATATGATTATTTATTGCTAAGATTTTTAATATATTTTAAAATATGATTTAATATATTTTAAAATATAATTTATTATTGCTAAGATTTTTTTGGGTAAGAGAATATGGAAATGATATATTTTCTGAATTATTGGAGATTTTATTGTACAAAATCTCGAATCTTGATTGGAAAGTCATCGACATTATAATGATTTATATTTCCCACAATTTAATCAAGTAGATAATGGAATGGAACCAAAAAACTATGACTATAATACCCTTAATGATTTTTTTTTAAATTCAAAAGAGAGCAATGACACAAAAAGTAATACGCCATGGTCCCTTTGGTTTTTTTCAAAAAAGACTTCTGTTTTAATATAGTAGATGGCCAACTGTTTAAGAAGAAATGTCATAAAAATGAATACTAAGACCATCATTATCGCGGTACCTTAGGTGTGTATCTTAGGTAAAAGAAGGATTTAAATAAATGAAAAATGAGAAAAAGAAGAAGAGCTGATTCTTATTTTGGGATTTTAAGAATCGGATTTTACTTAACACGTGTCGAGTGAATGCTTTTACAAAGAGAAAAGGAAAAAAAAAAAACAGTCTCGTCTCTCTCACATTCCTTTCTCCTCTCCGTCAATTTCCTTCTCCATGCAGCAAGGGTCACCGACTATGGTTTCTCTCTTCACGGAGGCCATAGTCTCTCTCGTATCTTCATTTGTTCCTCTGCTTTCTGTATTCGTCGTCTTTGTGCTAAAGCTGCGAATTTTGCTCTTGTGTGATCTTCCTCCTTCAAATTAGAGAGGCTGGGTTGATTGAATCCAGGTTGGTTTTTTTTTCTTCTGATTTCGTTGTTTATTTCGATTGAATTTAGGGTTAAAGGTTTTTTTTTAATGAATTTAGGGTCATCAAGCTTTATTTACTGTCTATAGGATCGGTACATGTTGATTTGATGATAAACGAGTTTAGATTGATTCCCATTTGCTCACTTTCAGTACAGGCCACGCTCAAGCTCGGTCTTCTCTCACATTCAAAATTGTGTGTTAAAACTGTTCATCAAAAGAACCTTCAATTCAATAACGTTATGCAGCTTATCTTTCAACTGATTTCTCAACCATATCTTTGCTATTAGTTGTCAGTAGTTTAGGCCGTGGGAATCATCTCTGTCTTTGATAGTGATAAATTTAATGTCCTTTTCTCACTCAACAGGTATCGTTATACATGGACAATTTTTCTGGTGTTTGTCAATCTGTCCTACACGAGTGCAAGCTCATGTTTTTGCAAAGCATCTCCGGTGATGATCTCTTTGTAGAAATGCTTGGCAGAGACCCATCAGACAGGTACTCTCCCCTAGAAACAGCATCACTTGTTTATTCACTTTGGCATTTTCAAACATTTGCACTTGATAGTGCAAGACTTGGTTACAACAGAGAAACATAGCTTCCCAGATGTTTATGAAGTCATGGAAAATCGTTCAGATTTTGCTGGTCGTGTTGTGGTCGATGTGGGTTCATGTTCATTGCTCTCCAATGGGAGTTCGATAACAATTGAAGGTGACTATCTCTTTTTTTTAGCGGTTTCTTTTTTTCTCCTTTTTTATAGCTGTGTTAGGTAATAAATGGTTTATGGTTTGATAGTTGTGATGAATATGTTACAGCTTGCTCAATGTTGTTGTGTTAAATTTAAGTGTGATAGAAGTCGAATATTTAGGTTCCACACCTTTGTTGAAAGTGAAAAGTATAACTTAATCTATAGACACAAAGAATCTCTGTATAGACAACTACACTCTCCAGCCCATTTGCGACTTCTCATTCTGTGCTTTTGATTCTTTGTTCTGTGACTTGGACTTCGTGAATGATGTTTGTAATGTCAAAGTCCTTGTTTTACTGTGTGCAGTTCAAGCTTTGCAAAGTGATAATCATAATTCAAGCTGGCGATACCATGGAGTATCATAAGCTAGTGGAAGAGGACATTAGGCCTGCGCTAGGAGATATTGTCTGGGTTTGGCAAGGTGAGAAAGAGAAAGACGAGCATCTAAAGCGTAGTTTGCAGGATGAACAAAAAGTAGGACAACATCGTGAACCATTGTAGCAGAAATATGAAGAAGAGAAGAAACTCTCAAGCGGCTTCAACTGAAACATGGCATCAAGAACAAACCACTCCAAGCTGTGAAAAACAAAAGCAGAGGTAAAAAAAAAAACAGCACAATTACATTTACATAAATTGATTCTTTACAATAGCCTAGAAAAAATGGTAGATAGCTCATTGTTGTAATAAAGCCCTTTTACCTTGTGTTTGTTTGAGCACCGTATCGAAATTTCTTATTGGTTTGGAGGCAGCGAATATTCGCGTGTGTAATCAAATCCTTGCAACTGAATACAGGTTGGGGGTCTGAATTTGAACAAAGTTTGAAGTCTTTACGTGAATAGATCATTGATAATCACTCTTCAAAACTAACGTGGACATTGTTTTGATGTATTGAGCTTTGTTGTTGTTGCAAACAGCTTTCAAAATTAAAAAAAAAAAAACAGGTTTTTGTTAAGAACCCTATTATGGAGTCTACCATTGGAGCAAAAGAAATAAAATTATCTTAGTAAGGATTCTTAAAAGAAATTTAATAATTTAATATCCATTAAGATCCTCCAATGGAGTTGTTGCGTTGATGATGCTCTAACAGAAAATAGGATTAAAAAGGTGCACTCCTTTTTGTTTTTGGGAAACTAAAGTTAACAGCACAACACAACAGGGAACAATGATAAATAAATAAAAAAACACTACAAATTAAACCAGGATAAAAGCCCGTAACATAATATTAGGCCACAATGTAAAATAAGTTCTTTTTTTTTACGTAAAATAAGTTCAATTTAACTTAAGACATCCAACAACAAATATTTTAAAATATTAAACATAAACGCAAAGAACAGATTAATAGATTAATTTCATAACATATTTTTGATATAGAAACATTATTCAAAGGGGAAAAAGGATTAAATTATATAACAAAAATTGAATTATAAAACTTTAAAATAGAAAAAATAGAATAACCTTTAAAAAACCACAAAAAGAATAAAACATCACAAAAAGGATCAATTTTGTATCATACTTTTTTATACCTTTATTTTAAACCGTTGATTTAAAAAACACTAACTATAAACCATCATACTAAATAAATATTTACAATAGAAAACAACACAAAATCATCTCTGCAGAGAGATATACTTTCTTTCACAAACAACCTACCAGTCCACCGAATAATTGTATTTCAAAGAAATAAACACACATTTATTGGAAAAATAACAATTGTGCCAACCATCTAACTGTATATCAATATTCATACTATTTTAAAAATACCCAATATCCAACATATATAACCAACCAAAGACTATTTTTATAAAAAAAAAACAGAAATTTCAAAACTATTACCCGCGTAGTGCAGGATATCATCTAGTGATTATTTATAGTTTTATACCAACGAATTAGAGATGGGAGACATAAACTTTTGTTGCCCAAAAAAAAGGTAGACAGAAACTTTTGACTTGAAGAAAGGAGGATCGGGTTTTTTTTTTTTCAAAGAATGTTGAAACATATGCTTTCATTGAGAGTTGATCTCAAGACCTCCCGCTAACTAACAGGTGTTCTAACCAATTGAGCTATGAAAGCCTTTTTAAAAACAGATTGCGTCTGCCGGGAGTCGAACAGGCAAAAACAATTATCATCTCGAAGCCGAGAACTACAAGCATTTGGGCAGTGGTTCTGGTTTGGGACATAGAACAAACTTCAGTGTTTAAAGTGTTTGATTGTGTCCTTTCAAGCTTCAAGTGTGAGAATTTTTGTATTTTTGAAAGTTTTTTTCGGTTAGATATAGATAGATAAATACATGTTTCATGTCAATCTCGAGAATTATAGATTTGGTGAACCCTAAAATATCATCTTTAATCTGACTTTTTACATGTTAATTGGCTGAATGAAACAGGTGGCAGTGGATATGTTAATCTTTGACGAACATTCACCTATATACATGTATGTACATCATAACATCAGTATACATGTTAAACTAATTTCGAAAAAGTCATTTTTTTTCTTGAGCATTTGAGTTCTACTTTTATGTATATCTAATATCTATCGTAGACTGCCTCTAAAGTAGATGTTGAATCCATAAATTTATAATTGTTTCCGTTACCAATTTAAACAAAACGTCTTCAAGCGGACAACGGAATATATAATGGAGGTAGTGGGAGTACATAGGACAGTTTTGTTGTTGTCAATGACTACACTACACTAACATAGTAACATATAGGACGACTCATATCACAAATAGCGACATCTTAAAACACTATCCGTTTAGTGCAGATAGTATTTTCGAGAATGAAACTAATAGATTCGTCGTGTAAGAACGAAAATTAGGATAGGAAACACAAAATATTCATTTCAGTTGGTAGCTTCTCAGTTTAGGGTTAACAACAGAAAATAACTCAAATATCAAACGTTACCATTTTGTGTATTTTCTACATTCAAAATAATTCTTTTCAGTTGGTAACTTCTTTTTTTTCCCCTTCTACATTCAAAATAACCATTTAATTGGTAGCTTCTCATTTTAGGGTTAACAGCAGAAAATAACGCAAATATCCAGCGTTTCCATTTTGTGTATTTTTCTACATTTATTAGATATATTGCAAATATTGTTAATTAAGAAAATTACGTAAAGACTAGTGTAATCAAAGACCTTCCTCGTAAGGAACTCCAGTAGAACTAAGCCACGACTCTCCTTGTAGAAGTTGTCTCACTGTGAATTTTGCCGCTTCTTTTGGATCTGTTATTATTTTAAATCCCCCCCACTTGACTCTTTTGACTGTCTCAGCTCCCGGGCCCTTGTTTTGGTATTCCCCATAATACAGAGTAGATAGGGTCCCTTTGTCGCTGTCCCACGGAGCCCAACCTGCCGGATCAATGAGGTCATCTATGAACGACTGCATAAATACCACGGTTGAGTAATGACTCCATGGACGTCCTAGAAACGTTTTTACCGCTCCCTTGATGGGAGCCAGATCTGGAGTCGCCCTTATGCTGCATTTCTGGAAAGAAAACCACGAATCCGCACTCTGGGTCTCGCGTTTTTGAGCAGTGATCATGTTGCTCTGCCCCTTGCCTGGTTTTCTGGCTTCAATTTGGCAGTACTGATACACAGCTTTTGCCAATCCACAGATGAAATCAACAGTGCCTGTTATGTAACAGTCACGGTAAAAGTGATGTCCCCGGTGAGCGTAGAGCGTGTCTTGATACGCGTCAATACGGCAACGGTATATGACTGCCTTATCACCACTCACTCGGAGAGCTACCGCCTGTTGTTTCTCCGGCCCGGCCGTGTTCTTGATGCAGATATCTTGGGCCATAAAACCATCTCCATCAACGGCTGTAGTTATATAAAAAAATATTTAAAATTTGGAATAATTAAATAAAAGAAAACAGCAATATGTAAATGTAAAATAAAAATGAATTACCAAGAGTTGCGGAATCAAATGTTTTGATATGATCAGCACCGTTCAAACTGCCTGTGAGAACTGTGGAATCTCTTCCCTCGCCTAAGATTGTTATATTTGTTTTCTTTTTCTCAATGTGAACGATTTCATCGTAGAGGCCTTTCTTCACAAGTATGATATACCGCGTCTTGCTATGTTCTGGAGCAGCAGCGACCGCCTCTTTCACGGTCGTGAAGTTTCCCGTACCATCCTGTGCAACAATAACGTCGGCCTTACTTTCGCGCGCCTGTAATAATGTAACGAGAAACAAATGAAATTTCACAATGAGCGGCAATAATGATATTAACGAGAAACATGTGAAATCAAGGAAACTCAGGGAGAATTGATAGCTATACATGCTATACGAAACAGAAGCGAATTCTATAAGCAATGAAAAAAACAAGGAAAAAGGTTTTCATCTCTCGGGTGTTGCTATTTTATCCGACAAGAAGAATTAGGGTTTAAAGCTAAATATTCAATGGGTCCGTATTATATTTGGCTTACCTTGGGTTATAAATTATATATCTGCTCATATTCTTTGATCTTTTGTAATCATGATTGGCTACTACAAATTATGATTAACTAATAAAATATTAACGCGTTTTTGTTAATAACCTGCGTGTCTCTGGTTTTGCTAGTCATCTGCGTGGCTATGTTCTTGGTATGACCTTCACGCTGAGCTACAGAGAGAGATGGCCACTGAGTCGGGTCTGATAGATTTGGGAAGAGGTTCGAACCAGCCTCCCATGGTACGGACAAAGCTGAAGCCGAAGATGGCAAAGAAATCTTTAGTGGCTTTGCCCAGGCTCCTACAGTAGGGACAAAAGGAGCCGGAGACGGAGATACGGCAGTGATTCTCAGGTCAAGAGAATCGTCGGCAACGGCAGGCTGATAATCTCCACCATCTACAGTGCCTTCGACAGCAGCGACGGTTACGACTGTGCCTTCGATATGAGCCGCAGATTCATCAATCGTTCGTGGCACAGATTCAATAGCAACAACTGAGGCTTCGATGGTAGCCGGAACAAACTCATCGACGACAGGATTTGGCCTGGTCGAGTGCAAAGTCGAGCAAGGATCTAGGGGGAGGGATTCGTTGGGAGGTGATTGCATTGTGGAAGTGGAAGAGACGATCTTTTTTAGGGTTTTGTGTTGTAGTTTTTTGTTTCTACCGCAAATACATGTATATGCACACCTATAAATACTACAAAGATGGCACCGTTTGCTAAATTATTTTTGTTGAAGCGGAATACGTAATTCGAAATGGGGAAATATGAGTTCTTCTATAAGTTATTGTTTTTTTTTTTGAGAAAAAGCTATAAGTTATTGTTTTACTTAAAGGTCAAATGTTTTTAAGAAAAGGAGAGAACTAAGAGGTTAATGACTAAGAGCCAACAAGAACAAACACCGAGTCACCAAACTCCCCCCACGTAAAGCGTTTGTTCTTCTTCCCCTTCCTTGTTTAGTAATTTTTTTATTTCTATAAATATAATAAGGCTACGTACACGATACGTAGCCTATGTCAGATAAATTTTACGATGACCAACAAAAAAACTATTAACCTTACTTGTAATACTCAATTAATGAGCAACCCACAACTAGAAGAAAACTCAATTTCAGGTCGGTCAATATCATTTATAGTTATTCGAGTACTGTAAAGATTAAGATCCACACATTTTAATTTCATGTGTAGTTAAATGCACAAACAAGAATTCTTTACCGCACTACAAAAAAAAGTCCATATTGTTACAAAATATTGTGACTAATTGTTGTGTCACAATATTGTGACGATTTACATACCAAATTGTGACGAAATTATTTAGTCATAAAAATGTCACAACTTGGTCATAATATTATTACTAAAATGAAAGCAACAAATTGTTGTCACTAATGGTGACCTAATTGTTACAAAATGTATAGTAACAAATATTGTTACAGATTTGCGACCGAATTTAGTAACAAAAATGATACTATTTTTGTGACTAAGCTTAAGTCATTCACAGTTACAAAATTTTTGTAAGTATGTTGTCACAATTAGTCACTATTTTAGTTACTTTTAAAATTGGTCATAGATTGTGATGGTATTGTGACCAATTTGTGACAAAGATTAAAATCACGAGTAAATTATAAAATAAATAAACAATAGGTTCAATTCTAGAAAAAAAACTAAAAAGTATATAATAAGTAAAAAGAAGTATGAATGATGTGCAACCTAAATCCTTATCCGATATTCATCTCCTCTTCTGCAACCACCAGAAAATAGCTATATTTCACCAGGGTTAGCACGATCACCGACAATATACTAACACCGACGATAAACGCCGCTTACAAATGTTCTCCGTCTCTCTATTTCTATCCGATTGAAACTCTTACAATCAGCTCAACAATCACAGTAACAAGATCTAACCCATTATCAATAAAACCCCAGAAAGACGGTACAATTAATGAACTCGAACCTTCATCGGATTACACACAATCCTCAATTCTCCTAGCTAAACTAGCTAAATATCAAAACCTATAGAGTCTCTCCAAAATTTAAACTAAAAGCAAACTATAGAGTTAAAGATCATGGCATAAATTTGATTTAAACAAGAAAGAAAGACTAATTAAACAAGAAAGAAAGAATTTACGAGGATGGAGAAATTCACCTTGATAAAAAAAACTCAAGAAGCCATAATAGAGATATTTAAAATTTATTTTCTACGGAACTTTTTTTTTTGTCAATTTTCTACGGAACTTTTAGTCGATCAAATTTGAGATCTATTAAATGAAAATAATGGGTATTGTCCAATTTTGTAAACAAAAAAGGGGGAAAATAGTGGTTAGCTAATAGCTATGTTCGAACTCAGGTTAACATGGGATTGATAGAGTCTAGTCTAGTGGTTAGTGGCCAGTGAAACAGTGGCATATCATTGTTAATTTGTTATATTGCCGACAATAATTATCTTTTAGCGTTTCTGTCTCGTTTCACTAAATTTCCAAAATCGATCTCTATCTCTCTCTCCGACACACTGCAATGAAAGTGGAAGCAAATCGATTTTTCTTCTATGCATGTCGGTGGATTGGGGCTTAATTCCGCCGATCTACTCCATGGCTCTGATTGCTGTTGGCGATGTTGTACCAGACGGAAGGATCTCCTTCGTTGACGAAAACGATGACCGTCTCCGTTCACTCTCTCGCCGCCGGTGAGAAAGTCATTCTCTTCGGTGTAACCGTGGTTTGATTCTTTTGATGATTATTGATCGGAAACTGTCTTGTTATGTTAGAGTTATGATTTTTGGTTCTCACTCTTTTGTGCCAGTCCTGTTTTAAGTTTCGAGATTACTTTACGTCTGATAAAGCTTCTAAGTGCAGAAAAGATGCTCAATGGGTATGGTGTACTTGAGCTCATTGGTTTTACTTTATAGGGGAACGCCACGCCTTATGAAAAAGCAGTTTTCAAGGCTGTTAATTACTTGATCTCTGAGCATATGGACGAAGATGTGGCTTTGGACTTACACTCTAAAGTTGATCAATTGAGATCATGTATTATGTATAGGAAGTAGACACTGATCGTTTCTCATGTTATTTGATTTGGATCCCTTTTTAATCTTGTTCAGTGCTCTTCTCGTTTTTATTGATTAGATTCTTTTAAATTTGAACTAAATTATCAGTGCTGGTGGTCATGATTGCTTCAATGGTAATGTGCTGTCTGCAGATGGATTACATAAACACTTCTCATCCAAATTTTATTGGTGGAACCAAGGCGGTGGAGGTTGCAGTCCAAAAAGTGAAGTCTTCTAGGATTCCTCTTCTCGCAGAAGTTTCCTAAGGCAGATCCTTTTGCCTTGCGCCTTTGCAAAGATTGTTGGCTTTAATCCAAAGGATAGGCCGACTGCTACAGAGGTGCTTGTTCTTTCCTTTCTCTTGTCACTTTTTATGATAATTGGCTTGCTTCTTATGAGGTGATTAACATTGTGATGTTATTTGACATGACCACAATTCCCATCGTGATTTTTACTCCCATGATTTAATTAGTCTCTTTAGTTAAATATAAACAAACTTAAGAGATATACATATCTACTTTCAGATATATGCCAATTCCCTCGTGATTTTGTAGATTTTAAGAAAGTTATTTATCAAAATTTTAAATAAAAAGGTTTATTTACCTAAAAGAATTGAAATTTTGGTAATTCATTCCCGAAAAGTTTTTATTATACCGCCATTAGTTTTTTCATTAAGCGCTAAAAAAGTTCCACTCGTTAAAATAACCTAAAAAGTTGTAAAAAATATTTAAGCATCTCCCCACTCTATTAAAACCGTTCTTTCATTGTTTCATCTTTCATCGTTTCATTGTTTCATAGTTTCCTTTTCTACTAAAAGCTTTGGAAGGTAATTGTATTTGTTGAAGTTAATCTAGAGTTGAATTGCTCCTTAATCTAAATTCTCTTTTGAATCTGTTTTGATTTTGAGTTTCGGTTATTTTTTTTGATGGTTTTGTTTTGGTTATTATCTTATCTTGCGTTAGGTGTTATATGTCCCACTATATCTCTCTTGTGTTCACCTTGCGTTTTCTCTTAATTCGAATTCCTTATCGTATTACCTGATGATTGGGTGTAATTATGGGTTTTCTTTGGCTTTTCCATTGATCTTCTGAACATCCTGAGATTTTCGCTTGATGCTGAATCGATTTAGTTTGAATGCCCCTTCATATAATTATAGGGTATGGATTTGGGAGCATCTCTTCACATTATGTCGTACTTTCTTCAATTTTGAGCAATTTTGTAGCCTTGTGCCAATCTACCGTTTATATAGCCTTTGTAGAGAAGAGTGACATGCATTTTCTTGTCTTATATGATGTCTTGATAGTTTGGGAAGTTTAGTTGACATGAAACCCGTGGTCTTTTAATTTACTGTGGCTTACTCTTCAGTATATCATTTCATTGAGAAAAAAATTCTGTATCTCAACTGTGATTGATTGATTGTTGTTAAAGTTAATCTGGTAAATAACAGTGTGGTAGATTTTATTTAATAGAACGGCAAATTCCTAAGTTGCAATTAGCTAAAACAAAAGGTATCGAAAAGAACATGAGATGAAATTTAGCATGTTATTTATTGATTAGTATGATTGGTATCTGAATGATACGATTGAAACTTGATGTGATATGCTTGATCCTTGATATATATATATTGTTTTTATTCTTAGGCTACAACTGAAGTATCTAAAAAAGGCAATGTATTTGGACTTGGAGTACTGGATAATAGAGTTTTACTAGATGTTGGTGCTTCTTCAAGTGCAGTACATGTTGAAGAACCTGAAATGTTAACACAAAAGCTGCAAGAGATGGAAGCAGAGTTGAAATAGAACCGAGAAGAGAATATGGATTTCCAGAAAAGACTTAAAGCAATGGAGAAGATTGGTTGGAAAGTCAAATTGTCTAGCTCCCAAGTTCACAACCAAAATCAATTCATGCCAACTCAAGCCACGTATCTATCTACTTTGTATTTCCTTTTAACGTTATCTAAGTAAGTTTGTATTTTGTTAAGACTTATGTTTATGTTTGTAGATTTGGTTTACTTTGGATGATTTATTTTATTTGGATGTTTTATTTCAGTTAAGTATTATTTTATTATCATTTGCTTTTTTATTTTAAAAATTTTTCTTTTTTGTTTTTCTAATTATATGTTTATTATAATTCATTTCAAAAATTTGGTAACGGTTTGATACTTTCAACATTACTAGGTGAATACCCACGCTACGCTTGGGTTTTTTTTAAATAAAAAATGTAAACTGTTCGATAGTTCATGTTGATCTAAATTTTGATTTCATTAGGACAATGTTATGATTATTGTACTTGGTTTTTTCAATGTTTTATTTGTTTTGTTAGACGTTTTTTTCCGCTATCAAACTTAATATGATACATAGGCATTATAACAAATAATCATTTTATGGTAATTATAATAGATAACTTGTTTTGTTGACAAAGCCAAAAACCAGAAAAGAAAAAAAGATAACCTATTTTTCATAATGTTATCAGCTCTTGACGAATTCTATAGGTGATAAGCATACAAAATTATTTGAAATAATAGTATTATTTACTTGGCTATAATATCATTTTAGCCAGCTTCATATTGTTTCTTTTTTTTTTCTTTTCGTGATGGTGCCTCTCGAGAGTTTAAAACGAATTCACTCCAAATATAAGATACTTTTTTTGTAAAAAAACAAAAATCGATGAGCAAAGCAAAACTCTTTCTTTACTCCTATGCAAAAATTGAAATCTCAGGTAGCAAAGCATTATATATAAGATCATCGCAAAATTATTCAACTAAATATATTTTGGTAAAGTTCTTTCGTTTCCTTTTCCCTGCTCTTCAAGCCTTCAAGATTCTCTCGTAGCTTCTTGATCATTGTTATATTGTCTCATGACACTGTTTTTGTCGTTGCTTTACTGCTGCTGCGTAAATCTCTTTACGGTCTGTCCCAGTGTTATGTTCACTAAAACAAACAATTCAGAGCATGTTACGACAATCACTTCAATTCCACAACATTTGTCTTGGAAAAATGGTGAAGACTTTCTCCTCGAACTGCAAAAGCACATAATATAACTAAAGATGACAGTTCTTCATAATGCTAGCAGATAAACCTATATACGACATATTTCTCATTCCTTTGTAAGACTTCTGCACTAAAGCTCCACCTCAAACATTCGCTAGCTATAGCTAGCTTCACTAAATTAATGCAAATAAAGGAGAAAAAGGATAAGAAAACATCACATTGATGATGCGTCCACAACTGAATTAACTTTTTGATTCCATCATTCAGTAATATAAAAGGAAGATAATAGTAAAAAATCAATTAGAAAACTAACGAAACATAGATAGGATCAGCTTCCATCCTATCCACTCCTGTAAGCATAGCAAAGGCTATGGAATTTCGTAATATGTAATCAACTCACACTTCAATAAACCTACATCGAACGAAAGAAAATACCATTAAAAGAAAACCAAACAGAACACAGAAGAAAACCTCAAGAGAGTTATTCCCATCTCCTGGACAATATTGCACTAAATATATTGTTGTAAGTGTGCAGTTCTTGATTGTTTCTTTAATCATGATACTCTCGGGCACATCAACGCTATATTTTCCAACAGGTGCATCTACTTAATTTTTGTTCACGTAGAGCTATAGAAACCTTAATAAGTGAGCACCAACTTTCTGATCGCCAGTGACATCACAACATATGAACCAAATGGAAAATTTGCTTGCTCATACGATATAATCTCAAACAGACAACAGAGGATAGGGACCATTCTTCCACAAGTTGACATCTATTTTGACATACAAGTTCCAAAACACAAGTAAACACTGCTCATCAATATTCAACCCAAAATAAGAAGCTGTAAAATAAACAAACAAACACCCTTTTCTTTGGAGATGTAGTTTCATAGGAAGGTTCCACACAGTTATTATATGGGAAGAAATTACAAATTCGATTTTCAACAAGACTTAGGACAAAATAAGTGGGACACTGAACCTTATCGCAAAGATAGTTTGTGGTTGTTGTTCCGAGGTTGGGACACCTTTTGACTCAAGTCCCGCTTCTTCGCTTCCATTGTCGTTTCGCAACGTCAATACCAAATGTAAATTAGAGCTTATTGGACATGTGCCAATTCGACCATCATCCCTAAGTAGCATATCAAATATAGCAATAAGAATGGCGAATGTAAAAGGAAAATTTGAAAGAATAGTATAACAAAAAGAGGTAACAGTAAAAGATCGGGCTCCTTTACTGTTTCTGCACTCCACTTACAGCCAATTCTTCAGGTGAGATAGTAAATTTTATACGTATAATGTAAACAATGAAAACTGATGATCAATGTTATGAATATGAGTGAAAAGTATCTCGTCTCTTTCTTCTCTTTCATGATTTACAAACGCAAGCGGGGAATCCAGATCTTTCTGTAGAAATACATGACAATGTATTAGAGCAGAAGCATAGATGAAGCAAACGTTCTGACTTCTTATGATCCTGCTCCTTTGCATGTGCAATTCCGTATCGACGATATGAACCGATTCACCTTTTTAAAAATGGGTACAATTGGCCAGTTGACGTTCTTCTGGTCACCGGACACCACGTCACCTTCGTCGCTTCCGATAGTCTTCGTCGACACGGTGGAGAGATAACTCTTCCTCAGCCTAAACCAATGTAGGAAAAATTCACCAATAGTCTCGTGTTGGTTGGTTTCTGTTTTTCTTGCTATGTCCATGTCAGATATGAATCTAGATTGACCGCAAATAGAAGACATAATCAGAGTCAGAGGTGATATTGACAGAAGGGAAAAGAGGAGTAGATGACTTCGCTGACGCCATGGAAGGCAAAGGCAGGACACTTTGGACATCGATCTTTTGTATCGATACTCATGAAGCAACGCTAGAACCCATTTTAGATGAATACAGCGATTTAATGGCAAGATTGAAGGGGAGGGAGAGGAGATTTTAGGGTTAATAATGATGTGGAGGTCGGGAAAATCAGGAGACGGGGAAGAAAGAGGCGTGAAAAATAGGAGAAGTACAGGTGTCAGATTCTAACATGCTGACGTGGCAGGCCTGGAGAGAGCCCAGGGACTTTCATATAGTAGATTATTTTCTTAACAAAATTGTTACAAATAAAAATATATTATGACTATTGTGTGACTTTAATCTAGTCACTAATTGTGACATATTTGTGTCGTTTTTTGTGGCAATTCTGTAATGTATTAGTGACTAAAATATGGTAATAACATGTGACAAATATGTGACATTTTTTTGTTACAATCTGTGACTTATCTATGACTATTGTTTGTCACTAATTGTGACATATTTGTGTCATTTTTTTGTAGCAATTTTGTTACTTATTAGTGACTAAAATATGGTAATAATATGTGACAAATATGTGACATTTTTTTGTTACAATCTGTGACCTATTTGTAACTATTAATTGTCACGAATTGTGTCATTTTTGTGACGTTAAATTGTGTCACAAATTGTGACATCAATTGTTACCATAATTGATTGTCACAAATTTTTGTGACGTTTTTGAGACTAAAATAGGTTTGTGACCATTCTATTGTGACATTTTACAATTCGTATCAGTTTGGTCACAATAACTTTGTTGTGACCAAATATGGAGATATTGTGACAAAAAAAATGGTAACAATAGACACTTTTTCTTGTAGTGCCGGGTAGTGAACTCCTTTCCAAAGATGTCTATGGTTATTTTCTTTTTTTTTAATAAATAATATTTTTTATGGTGATAAGAGTTCGTGCAGAGCATCCAAGTCCCAGATTCGAATATTTTTTTGCCATTTTAATCAACGCATGCATCGAGAGAGAGATCATCATTGACTCCTGTATTCTCAGCTGGTCTTGGTAAATGATCAGGAAGCCAATTGTCTTTGTAAATACATGTTGCCTTTCCATTCCCAATGAGATGACGAGTGAGTTGGAGTCCCACCAAAATCGAAGTCCATCCGTCAGACTAGTTCAATTGGGCGGGGTGTCCATGGACAGGCCCAGTCCAAATCATTATGGACGGGTCGTGGACACACCCAAATAAAACATCGTCCAAATGGACTTGAGACCAAATGGTCCATTGTCCAAATGGGCAAAGACCATATGGACATTGGGCTGTCCAAACATTTCAAAAATCTAGGGTTTGATAAATTCATAAGAAAAATATTAGAAAAATCAATTTATAAAAAAATTAAGACAAAAAAAATACCTAACAGAAAATCAAAATTTGTGTCTACGGTTTTGATATATAAAAAAGAAAATGTTGCTTTTGATGGGAAAATGCAAATTTAAGATTTTTACGGAAAACACAATTCTACGATTTTTACGGAAAAATACAATTTTACGGTTTTGGCCGGAAAACGTAAATTTGATGGTTTTGGCGGGAAAACGCTATTTTACGGTTTTGGCGGGAAAAACGTAATTTACGGCTTTGGCGGAAAACACACAATTTTACGGTTTTGGCGGGAAACACACAATTTTACGGTTTTGGGGGAAAACGCAATATGACGGTTTTGGCCGGAAAACTTAATTTACGGTTTTGGCGGGAAAACGCAATTTGACGGTTTTGGCGGGAAAACACAATTTTACGGTTTTGGGGGAAAACGCAATTTCACGGTTTAGGCAGGAAAACGCAATTTGACGGTTTTGGCGGGAAAATGTAATTTCACGGTTTAGGCGGAAAAACGTAATTTTACGGTTTTGGCGGGAAAACGTAATTTTACGGTTTTGGCGGGAAAACACGATCTTATGGTTTTGACTGGAAAACACGATATTTTTTGTTTTAATATTAAAAAGTATATTTGTTTCAGTATTAAAATTATGCTTTGGATTAATTAATATTATTTACTGATTTTATTAAAAATATTGAAACAAACTTTTTTTCCATTTTCAAAATTATCATTTCATTTGGAAAAAAAAAAGTTTTCAGAAAATGGGCTGTCCATGGGCATGTCCATCTGGACATGGTCTTTAGTGGACATGGACGTTTTTTGGACCATTGTCCAATATGGACCGACCAATTTCGCCCATAACAAAAATTGTCCATCTGGACAAGGCCCAAATGGACGTGGACGGCCCATTTGACAGCTATAACTGGTTGGTACGAGTTCTTGCTTCCAATATCGAGGAATCTTTGTAATATCGTGCTTCCATTAATCAGTAACAATCGCCATGCTTGCTTGGCAAGCAAAGCATCATTAAAGATAGCAATGTCCCTAAAGCCAAAGCGATCCTTCTCGTTTAGAACGTTGTAATTTCTTCTAGGCAATCCATGGCTACCACGCATCTCGTCACCCTTTTTCCACCAATAACGCAATAAATGAGTGTTTATCTTGTCCATCGTGACATCGAAAAAATGGCATCGAAATGCCCACCCATTTTATCATGATTTTTTTCCCAGCTTTGGATAAGAAGGATGCACTCCAACTGGATGTTTATTGCTTAACTCGCCAGGCGATATATTCAAACATGTCATCTTTGTGAAGGATAAGACCGACCCAAAACAAGTTACAGCCCAAGGAGAAATGAGCCCATCATTTGATCACAGTCAATAACACAAGTCAAGGTCTGTGACAGCTGTTATTCAGTGTGAAGACAATATGATTGTAATACTCTTCTTTCTATCATAATGTCCTTCTCTTTATCTTTTATAGCTTTTCTAGATCGTTCCTCTGCTCTGCATATAAACCAAGTGTAAACTATCTCTGTAAATCATCGAACATATAAGTCTTTTACAGAAATATCAAAGTTCTCTCATCTCTTTTATGGTATCAGAGCAATAGGCTGTCACCTTAACAGGTTTATCAATGGCTTCTATCTATCCTTTCCCATCCAAAATTCATGTCGCAAGTTCTGTCACTCTTAAGTTGAATGACAGTAACTATCTCCTGTGGAAAACACAATTTGAGTCTCTTTTGTCGAGTCAAAAACTCATGGGATTTGTCAATGGCGCTGTCAATGCTCCATCTCAGACCAGTCTCGTCGTCAATAGTGAAGACACAACCGAAGTCTCCAACCCTCAGTATGAGGCATGGTTTTGCACCGACCAACTTGTCAGGTCGTGGCTCTTTGGCACTCTCTCTGAAGAAGTGCTTGGTCATGTTCATAGTCTTCCTACTTCTCGCCAGGTCTGGTTATCACTGGCTGAGAACTTTAATAAAAACAGCGTTGCTCGTGAGTTCTCTGTCCGTCGCAGTCTTCAGCTCATTTCCAAAAAGGACAAGTCGTTTGCTCAGTACTGCCGTGACTTTAAAGCCATATGTGACTCCCTAAGTTCCATTGGTAAGCCCATTGATGAGTCCATGAAGATCTTTGGCTTTCTCAATGGCCTTGGACGTGAATACGATCCCATTGCAACAGTCATTCAGAGCTCTTTGACTAAACTTCCTTCTCTCACTTTCAATGATGTTATTGAAGAGGTCAAAGGGTTTGATATCAAGTTACAGACCTATGAGGAATATGCTCCTGCAACTCCTCATCTCGCACTTAATACTGAGAGAACTAACGCCAATGTTCCTCAGTACATTCCCAATCAGCGTGGTCGAGGTCGTTCTAACCAAAACCGAGGACGAGGAGGTTACACAACCAGGGGCCGTGGTTTCTCTCAACATCAGTCCTCTGTTTCTTCCTCTGGACAGAGACCTATCTGCCAGATTTGTGGTCGTATTGGTCATACAGCAATCAAGTGTTATAACCATTTCGACAACAACTATCAGTCAGAGGTTCCAGCAGCTTTCTCTTCTCTCCGTGTCTCAGATTCTGCTGGTAAAGAATGGTATCCCGACAGTGGTGCCTCTGCTCATGTGACCTCATCAGCTGAGGGGTTACAATCCGCCACTGCTTATGATGGCTCAGACACTGTTCTTGTGGGTGATGGAACCTATCTTCCGGTCACACATATCGGTTCCACAACCATCACCTCCGCAAAAGGTACTCTTCCTCTTAATGACATTTTAGTCTGCCCTGCTATACAAAAACCTTTGCTATCTATGTCCAAGTTGTGCGATGACTATCCTTGTGGTGTCTTTTTCGACTCTAATAAGGTGTGTGTGATTGATTTAAAAACTCAGAAAGTGGTGGCCAAGGGGCCTCGCAGTAATGGTCTTTATGTTCTCAACAATAAGGAGTTTGTTGCTTGTTTCTCAAATCGACAATGCTCGGCTACATCAGAAGTTTGGCATCATCGGTTAGGACACGCAAACTCTAAAGTTATTCAACAACTTCTGCACAGCAAGGATATCAATGTCAATAAGAGCAGCACTATCTCCATTTGTGAGCCTTGCCAGATGGGGAAAAGTTCAAGACTTCCGTTTTTTGCTTCTGAATCTCGTGTATTGCAACCCCTAGATAGAGTCCACTGTGATTTAGGGGGTCCCTCACCAGTTGTATCAAACCAAGGATTCAAATATTATGCTATCTTGATTGATGATTTCTCCAGATTCTCGTGGTTATATCCATTGCGTAGTAAATCTGAGTTTGCATCTGTCTTCATCTCATTCCAGAACATGGTTGAGAATCAGTTAACTACAAAAATAAAGGTGTTTCAGAGTGATGGGGGAGGAGAGTTTGTCAATAACACTCTGAAAGAACACTTTGCCAAACGTGGAATTCACCATCGAATCTCATGTCCACACACACCGCAACAGAACGGGCTTGCTGAACGAAAACATCGCCACCTCACCGAGCTTGGTCTATCTATGATGTTTCACAGTCATGTTCCTCCACAATATTGGCTTGAGGCATTTTTCAACGCAAATCATGTCATTAATCTCTTACCATTATCAACTTTGGATAATCTCAGTCCACTTGAAGTCTTAACTGGCCAGAAACCAGAATACTCTTCCTTGCGTGTGTTTGGCTCCGCTTGTTACCCGTGTCTCAGGCCTATAACAGAGAATAAGTTTGATCCGAGGTCTCTACAATGTGTTCTTCTCGGGTTCAACAATCAGTACAAAGGTTACCGATGCCTATATCCACCCACTGGCAAGATTTATATCTCTCGACATGTGGTCTTTGATGAGGAGATTCTTCCCTACAAAGACAAATACAAGTCTCTAATTCCTCAATACAAGACGCCTCTTCTCCAAGCTTGGCAGAAGCTAATAAAGACACATGTTGTATCTCAAACTCCTGTTGTATCTCAAACTCAGTCGAGTCCATTACAGCTTCTTCCAAGACCGATGAATGATGCGGATGCTGTTGTTGCTCCAGAGACCATTGTTGAAGCACCTTTTGTTGCTCCAGAGATTGTTGTTGAAGCACCTGTTCTGGATTCGGTGAACCACAGTAGTGACTCTGAAGGATCTATACCAGAACAAGTTGAACCAGTTGAACAAGTTGAACAAGTTGAACCAGTTGCAGTCAACTCCCATGCTATGACAACACGTTCTAAAGCTGGAATACACAAGCCTAATACAAGGTACATTCTACTTGCCTCAAAGTTTACTACTAACAAGCCAAAGTCTATTGCTGCAGCAATGGCACATCCATGATGGAATGAGGCTGTAATGGAAGAGATAAGACGAATCCATCTGCTCTGTACTTGGTATCTCACACAAAGAACCACTGATATGAATATTCTCACATCTCGATGGGTTTTTCGAACCAAGCTACATCCTGACGGCACTATTGATAAGCTCAAAGTGCGTCTTGTTGCCAAAGGATTCAATCAAGAAGAAGGTGTAGATTATCTTGAGACGTTTAGTCCTGTTGTTCGCACAGCTACCATTCGGCTGGTTCTTGACTTCTCCACCAACAAAAGCTGGCTGCTTAAACAGCTAGACGTCTCTAATGCCTTTCTTCATGGCGAGCTCCAGGAACCTGTCTACATGTTACAACCATCCGGATTTGAAGATCCTTCAAAACTGGATCATGTTTGTTGTCTAACCAAAGCACTCTATGGCTTGAAACAAGCTCCTCGGGCTTGGTTTGACACCTTCAGTGGCTTTCTTCTGGAGTATGGATTCAAATGTAGCACATCAGATCCTTCTCTCTTCGTTTGGTATCACAATGGAGAAACGATCATTCTTCTCCTATACGTGGATGATATTCTTCTTACAGGCAGTAATCCGACTCTTCTTGCAGACTTATTGAAGGTTCTTAATTCTCGTTTTTCTATGAAAGATCTGGGTTATCCAAAATATTTTTTAGGCATTGAAATTGCTGCCTATGAAAACGGTCTATTTCTTCATCAAACCGCTTATGCAACCGATATACTTCATCAGGCTGGAATGAGTGATTGTAACAGCATGCCTACACCACTTCCTCAGCAAATGGATAATCTCAACTCCGAACCATTCTCTGAGCCAACGTACTTCAGAAGTCTTGCTGGTAAACTTCAATATCTCACCATCACAAGACCGGATCTGCAGTTTGCTGTAAACTTTATTTGTCAAAGGATGCACATGCCCACGGTCTCAGATTTTGGACTCCTCAAAAGAATCTTACGATATGTCAAAGGAACATTGACAATGGGACTTCCAATCAAGAAACATTATAATCCTGTTCTCTCAGCCTTCTGTGACAGTGACTGGGCAGGATGCAAGGAAACAAGACGCTCCACTGGTGGGTTCTGTATTTTTTTGGGTTCTAATCTGATCTCTTGGTCTGCAAAAAGGCAACCTACAGTATCTAACTCCTCCACTGAAGCAGAATATCGAACTCTTACATCAACAGCCAGAGAAATCACATGGATTTCTAATTTATTGCGTGATCTTGGTGTGTCACAACATCAACCTACTCAAGTGTTCTGTGATAATCTTTCCGCTGTTTATCTATCTGCTAACCCGGCATTGCATAATCGATCCAAACACTTTGATACGGATTATCACTACATCAGAGAAAGAGTTGCGCTTGGTCTAATTGAAACTCATCACATCTCTGGAAGGGCACAAATTGCAGACGTCTTCACCAAACCATTGTCACGACGCTTGTTCTCTGATCTTCGTACCAAACTCGGCATTTTCGTGTTACCCACGCCAAGTTTGAGGGCGAGTGTGAAGGATAAGACCGACCCAAAACAAGTTACAGCCCAAGGAGAAATGAGCCCATCATTTGATCACAGTCAATAACACAAGTCAAGGTCTGTGACAGCTGTTATTCAGTGTGAAGACAATATGATTGTAATACTCTTCTTTCTATCATAATGTCCTTCTCTTTATCTTTTATAGCTTTTCTAGATCGTTCCTCTGCTCTGCATATAAACCAAGTGTAAACTATCTCTGTAAATCATCGAACATATAAGTCTTTTACAGAAATATCAAAGTTCTCTCATCTCTTTTAATCTTTCTTTCTACCAAATTGCTCAGATAAACCAAGATATTTACCTCCATCACCAGAATTGCTTATGTTTAAACCGCAAATCATCAGGAGTTCATGATCCAAATCAATGATTTGCTTAGGTTAATCTGTTGGCTGGACCACTTCTCTCTTAGTTTGAAAAAACCTCTTTGAGAGCTTTGCAATTCGGTTATTTGCTTGGCAGACAAAGAATTATCGGCAAACAGTAAGTGAGTTATAGCCGGAACACTATTTCCAATTTTATTCCTCTTATTCTTCCAATGTGGGATTCATGTATGATCATATTGCTATATAATCGAACACTTACAGGGTAAGTAAGTCTTACACTAACTGTCTAACATATGATCATCAAATTGTTAACAAGAATTGTGAACGTGTTTATTGGTTCTTGGTGGGCCTCTGATCAATATGTAACAAACAAGATTTTGATATGAACCTCTCGTGAAGAGTAAGATCGACGATTTATGGTAAGCTTTCTCTTAATCCTAAAAGCAAGTTTCTCTCAAAGATTAAGGTTAATTTTTGGAATTTTTGTTTCTTGTTATTCAAAAGAGATCTTTATATAGACATTGATACAATTTAATTATAACCATAGTGCAAAAAGAAAAAAGAAACACTCTAACATAAAATTAAGATATGAAAACCTAATTCATAAAGTAAAACTCCAAAAATCATTAATCAAACGTCCTTAACATATCCTAAACACTCTAACCATGCATAGTCACATCAGATTTCTTTCATAATTTTATGGAATGATTCACATTTCCATTTGATTTTAATCAGTCGATATCCATCTCTCACAATATCTGCTAAAGCTCCTTTCCTCTCTTCCTTGCTAACTCCACATAGCTTTGCCAAAAGCAAAAGCCCACAAGGCAACTATATACGGGAAAAACAACTCACCAGAGGGATGAAAACCGATAACAAGATATTTTGTAAAAGTAAAAGAATCAATCAACCGCGAAGCAGCATTCCACTAGCTACCCACAGTTCCTTAAGATCAAACATATCACAGGGAAACAATTTGAGAAAGAACATTCTCTAAAACACAATAATCAGGGCAAAAAGATGTATGCCAATGAGGAAGCATAGAAAGACTCAAATTGAAACACCTACGCTATAATCCCACAAACGCTTCAAAATAACAGGAACATTTGGAGAGCATATAAGAGACATGTAGAACTCGACAGCTAAAAAAAAAAAGTAATCGATCAGCCACAATGATATGATTGACCCGTTTGGTTCTTCACATGACCGGTTCTATCCTAGTAACCGAAGCAATATAGTCATAGTTATGCACATTATCAATTTGAAAGTCTAAATTTTGTTTAACCGCGTATCTAATCTAGTTCACATATGAATCTGAATCTATTGATTCATAAATTCTCTATTGAATAATTCAAAGTTTGAACTTCAAACAGCCAAAAAAATAATATTAAAAACCACAACTAAACGATAATGAAAAAACAAATGATCCGGTCTTCACCGAATCTACATAGGATTATTCAAAATCGAAAAACTTTCACCTGACTAAACTAACCGGTACCCAGACTCTCACACCCACTCACGGTTTAAGCTCAAACTAACTAGAACCTGATCAAAATCAAAAAATTCTAAATTCTAACCGTACCTAATTCCGGTTAAACCAGACCCGCAGAACCCTAGGATGATCGGATGGAAGGATTGAAGATCTGACCAACAAACAAAACAGTTCCAGTTTTGTCTTCCTTAATTAAGAACAGGAATGGATGATCTGCCACAAAATCCATATATTTTGGAATACACCCTATGGTTGCAAAACTGGCAGCAGCAGCTTCAGTGCCTTCTTCATCAATCTCAACAAAAGCTTTATGGTACAATGGCACTGATTGCAATCCCAAGTCTTGGTTGTTTAAACTGTAATCGATCTTAAACTTTGGGATTCTGAATTGACTAACATGTACTTTGAACCTTGGAACGTGACTATCCAAGAATCCTGAAGTAGATGCCATTGTCTTCACAAGATCATCTAAGCCGTTGTTCTTGTCCGGAAGATAGAAATACATTGAGAAGCTGCTATTGGTAGTAGCATCACCTCCTTGTCCGAAAGGGTTTCTGAAGCTGCTTACTTGTCCAAAAGAGAAGCTGGTGCCTTGTCCAAGAGGGAAGCCACGATTGGTACCATCACCGCCTTGTCGATAAGGTAACCTGAGGACCTTGAAACCTTGATAAGCCTGCACGTATTGTTTCTTATGACTGCTCATGAATGGCACAGACACTGAGGTTCCATTGAGAAGATGAAACTCTCCGTCTCTCGTATAAGACTTGTCGAATTGATCTTCCCATGCTCCTTTGAAGTACAATGCGTTTCCATAAACACCATCGGTTTCGTATGTAATGGATCCAGGAGGAAGAAGATCTTTGATGAGACCATTGGTGTTATTTTCAGCCCATTTGTTCAGCTCTAAACGCACTTCTTCAGCGTTGTTTCTGAAGTCTACACGACCGAAAGCAGCCTTGAAGAAACTCTCAAAGAGATCCTTGAACGATGGATCAATCGGTAGGGTTTGCTCGATCCAGATGCCATTGACCGACGAGATCTTCGGACCAAAGTTCGTGCTACGGTCAGCAAAGACGAAGGAAACAATCTTGCTGAACACGGCGTTGAGCTCATCGATAGAAGACGACTTCAAGAAGGAGAGGATCTGCTCGGATATTAAATTACCGCCCGGACCAGAGACCGCCATTGTGAGCGCGGCGTTTATCGATGCCGGTGAGAAAACGATGTTACAGTGTTTGGCTTTAGTAGAGAAGACATAATTCGAAAGGATCAACGCTGTGTCGCTTTGCTTCTTTATGGCTCCTGCTACATCAAAGGTTCTTGATGAATTCATTGTGCGGCTTTTTGGTTATATCAAAAGACCTAACTTCGAAAAGACCTAACGCTTATGTCTTCGAAAGGGTTACACAATATTTATAGAGATACGAAGCACGAACAGATTCCTTTTTAGGATTGGATCCGATTAAGTAGTAGTCGGTTGTATTAATTTTCCTTTATTAATTTTTTTCCTTCGATTATATCGTTTTTCCTTTTTAATTTTGTTTTTCTTTGTCATTTTAAGAGTTAAATTTACTTTTTTATATATCAGTTATCTATGATAATTTCTCTTTTTTCATAACTTTTTATTCAACAATATAATTTTTACTATGAGTAATTGCAACCCATATACCACTTGATAACCATAATTTGCAATTCGGTCATGTCTACTATTCACTTTTATTTAATCCCACTTAACCCCTACTCCTTAGGAATGTATAGCTGCAGACTACCGGACTTTTGGCTTTTACATACCTGAATAGTTCAGAAAAGGTCAGATCATACCCCAATTTAGAACCTGTGCTAAAACATACATAAATTGTATATTTTGTTCAATATATACATGAATAAATAAAAACTGGCTTTCTCATATTTGACTATAACGGTGTTAAATTGACTGTCTATTTTTAATGACTCAGATGCCACATAAGGTAAGTCCACGTTTTGATCAAAAATGTTAATAAAAAATTAAATCAAAAGGGCTTTGTTTTATATCATACTTTGAAGGCTCTGCTTTTGACTTTCGATCATTGTAGAAAAGTGCTTTCAATAACATGAAACACATTTAGCACCCACGTAAGAACCACAATACCATAATTTTAAAATATAAGTGTTTTCAATAACCTGAAACCAAACACAAAAAACCACCAAACAACATGACAAAATATAAATTAAATAAATTAAGTACAAAGTAAAAGGCGATATGAGAGGTTTAAGAGAGGCAGTGGGGAGCTTAGGCTGGAGCAAGTTTTTGATAGTATACCCTCATTCAAGGAAGCTGTGGTAGAATATGTTCTTAAAACGGGAAGGAATGTGAAGTATACACGATGGGGTTCCGAGAAATCTGAGGTTAGGTGTGCAGTGGTGGTGGCTGTCCGTTTCGTATTTACTGCGCCTATGACGAACCGGTTGATATTTTGTCATGTTGTTTGGTGGTTTTTGTGTTTGGGTTTAAGGTTATTGAAAACACTTATATTTTAAAGATTATGGTATTGTGGTTCTTACGTGGGTGCTAAATGTGTTTCATGTTATTGAAAGCACTTTTCTACAATGATCGAAAGTCAAAAGCAGAGCCTTCAAAGTATGATATAAAACAAAGCCCTTTTGATTTAATTTTTTATTAACATTTTTGATCAAAACGTGGACTTACCTTATGTGGCATCTGAGTCATTAAAAAGACGGTCAATTTAACACCGTTATAGTCAAATATGAGAAAGCCAGTTTTTATATTCATGTATATATTGAACAAAATATACAATTATGTATGTTTAGCACAGGTTCTAAATTGGGGTATGATCTGACCTTTTCTGAACTATTCAGGTATGTAAAAGCCAAAAGTCCGCAGACTACCACATTCCTGAATATTACTCACCTCATTCCCCGCCGTCTTGTACTGGTGTTACTCTGCAGGAGGTCCTCCCAAGAACCTCAGCACTGGTTTCAACTGACCATAACCACGTCTCTTCCACCGTACAAGCCCCAACTAGTTCAGAAACTGATGTATGCAGTAAACTAGAGTGATAAACTAATTGATTTACCTTGTATTTATATTGTTACCCGCTATTTTTTAATGTCGCGTCTCAATATTTCGATAGGTTGACGAAATGATTACTTGCGAGATATTGTTAGATATTATATTTTTTTAGTTGAGTCAGTTTGGGTCGAAAAGGTTACAAACGACATATACTACATTGGGAGCTACAGTCGTTTCAATTGTTTTTATCAATTCTACCAATTCGCAAATATATTTATCTTTTGGTATATTCTTGCAAATCACTCTTTTATTATTTTAAAGTTATATATTGTTATTATTCCTATACTTTAATATTTTTATTCTTAATCTTTTTTACTTCTTTTGAATTGTTAACTAAAGTTGTGTAATTTTTTTTCCTTTTGTATATATACTTCCTATTTTTCAATAAAATTATTCTTATTATGTGTGTTCAAATCTATTTGAAAAATATATTTTATTTTAACATTTATACGACTTATTATTATTTATTTTTGAATCTAATGTTAAATTATACTCAAAAGAAAAATTATACTTTTCATAGAACTTTTTGTGAACTTTAAATCAACAGAATAGAATCAAATTGCAGGATTTCCAACTCTCATGGAAATTGTCGGGTCCCAAACCAAACCCGCAATCCGTCTTCGTATCTCTTCACCCCCGGTCTTCTCATCGTGCTAAGCCGATTCCTTATCACTATGTCGACGTTTTTGAGCAGCTGATTACAGAGAAGCGGCTGTTCCCCATGTTTCCTACGGTTTCGTTCAGTCCAAATAGCATGAGCAGAGGCTTGAAAGGCATATCTCACGATAAAAGTTGTAGTTTCGGTTCCCACCGGATGAGAAAGCATACTTACAATTACTGTCCACTCCTCCGATGACTTTAGGACTCCTCTCGTTAGCTTACTCCACAATTGCTTCGTGTATGGGAACTTGAAAAACAAATGCTCCCTCGTTTCTCTTTGCTCGTCACAAAAGTAGCATCCTATGTTCATGTTCTGGCCCCCATCAACTGACACAACTTAACATATCTTTGTCCAGCAGCTTCAAAAGAATTACCTGAACTGAACTCCATTGATCTTTGTTGCAGTTCTAAGACAAAGCTACCTTTGTTCTGTCCTATTATACTTTAATTTCTCCTGAAAGCGAATACAACATGTCCATCTGTTGAAACTCAATTTTAAGATATGTTACTCATATGTCAAAGTTAGAGTTTGGTTGAGAAATGCTTATCCAATGTTTATTGCTCGAAAAGCATAAAATGGTTATAGCGGATATTGTGGAGAAGTCTTGATAAGGTTAAAAACTTTAGGATAATTGAAGAATAGAGTGAACCTAAACTAAGCCATGCGCGCACGCCAAGCCGAGACAATAATAATATAATGTCGAATTTGGAAATAAATGCAAAAAATATCCAATATTTAATAATATAATATTTTATTATGTTTTTAGTTGTGCACAGAAAATAATAATGTCATATTTAAAGAAATCAGATCTTCAATATCCATATTGTTAATGCTTGATACTCTATTTTAATGTAGCATTTATATCTTTCTTTTTAATGTTTGATACTAGACTTTAATGTAATATTTAAATCTTTCTATTTATAACTATTCTATTAGTTATCAAATATTCTGAAATATATTCGGAGAGAATATTGCTCACAATTTGATATGCAATTAATATTTAGATATATTGTTAAGATTTTCCAGGTTAAACCTAAATGTGTAAACACATATCATTTCCTATAAATACAATGCAAAACCCAGAGCTGTGTTCATTTTTTTGTGATATATTGCTTTTTTGTCATATATTTTTGCTTTCTCAATTTTGTTATTTGTTTAGTTATAAAGTTTCATTTTTCGTTGATAGTAGTACATTTGTTCTTTACGTAACCTGATAATTTGTATTTTGTTTGTTTAGGTGGAGAAAGAGAGAGAAGTGGAAAAGAAAAATATTGATGTGAAATGGATCAATGATGATGTTGAGGTCTAAAAGTAAAGTCAAATTCCTATCTAATCAACTACTTTATCATATTTCTTACGCATTAACTTTTTCATTTTTAGTTGTTGTTATTTTTTATTTTCTTTCCCAAAGATCAAAAAGTACAGTAAAATTCTCAATTTTGTTCTTTGTTTAGTTATTATATTTCATTTTTCGTTGATGGTAATTTTTTTTAAAAATATGCTGATAATTTGTATTTTTGTTTTGTTTAGGTGGAGAAAGAGAGAGAAGTGGAAAAGAAAAATATTGATGTGAAAGAGATCAATGGTGATGTTGAGATTAAAAAGTACAGTCAAATTCCTATCTAAATCATCTATTTTATGATATTTTCTTACGCATGAACCTTTTTATTTTTAGTTGTTGTTATTTTTTATTTTTAGTTATTATTATTTTTTCGTTTCTTCCCCCAAAGTAATTAAAAATCTGACAGATTTTTTTGTCTATCATGAAGTTTAGCTGTTGATTAGACATTTGAATGGACAATGACCAATTTTTTTATTTAAATATTGATAAACTACATCTACTTTTACACTCTCTCTTACATATGAACTTTCTCTATTGTTTTAGTTATTGTTAATTTTTTTCTCCAAAGTAATCAAAACTTATATTTTAACATTAAACAAAAATTTATCACAATCATTTTTTGACTAATTAAAAGTTAATATTTTATTATCTTTCTTATGAGATCCATTTTCCTTTATTTATTATACTAAAAAATCTTATTGTTAATTAACATATCGAAAGATCCCAATACCACTTATGGTTGCCATCATTAGTCGGAAAATGATTTGTCCGATATAAAAAGAGTCAAATATGAGAATCTGATGAGAGATGCCATTATAATAGATCTATGGAGATGCGATTGAAAAGATGAACGGATATGAGATCGATGATTTTTATTTTTTTTGCATTTTGCTATTAAGAATTAACCTCAATAATATTTGTTCATATTGTGGATTTATTTCATATTTATTATTTTCGTTTTTTTTTTTGGCATTCATTGTTCTTTTTTAATATTTTTTGTGATATTTAATTGCTTAAAAAATCACTTGGTTTACGTATCCCATATTTTCGGAAGTATTACTTTTAAAATGGATTGATCATTGAAGGAGAGAATTTAGTTAAATTTTTTTTTATCTTTTATGTTAACAATTCTCATCTTTAGTTAAAACCACTTAATTTGTAGGCTTTTATTATTTACAATTATTAAAATGGTGTCATTTTTCACATGTATCAATCCCACAATTTTTGGAGGGACTTTTTATTTTTTCTAATTCATGTTTTAGTTTTATGGAAATTATTTACACCACTGAAGAGCCGAATTATTAGTAATTGATAATTTCCTGATTGGAATTCTTAACATATTTGAAATTAAAAATCTTCCAAGTATATTTCCTTAATATCCTCATAGATCCCCTAATTTAATCCTTATCTTTAATGGATAAATTCCCTATAATCATGTTCAGAATCTTACTTTCCTAATATATTTTACACAAAATATTAACTAAAATTTTAATTTATTCACAAAATTTGAAATCTTTTTCAAATTGATTTTAATTAAGTCATGAGTCCAGAATTTATTCACAAAATCTCTTATAATCATGTTTTAGTTGCAAAGTTTCCTTAAATCTCGGAAATTAAATATTTATCAATTGTTAAAAAGATTTTTCAACTATTTATCTTGAACGGGTGGTCAATTATTTTTTAAGATTAATCATATTACTATACCGCATTTTGTTCTTTTTTTACCATCCTCTCATAATTAAATACAGTTACTAGATGTTAGGAATGAAAATTAAGGAATATCTTTTAACAGTTTTCGGATTTGAAGATATTCCCTAGATTTTTGGGTTTACTATTTTTTTTTCAAATCGTGGCCTGTTAACTATATTTTCAAAATACAAAATCAGAATTTTGAAATCAATAATTTTAAAATCAATTTTATGGAAATAATTAAATACAATCACTATATTTTAGTAACACAGATATTAACTGACCTACATTTACATCTCAAAATTAATCAGAATATAATTAATTATTTGAATCGAAGCCCAAATTAATAGACAATTCTAATAATCACAAAATATTGATTTACGAAATTTATGGATGATTCTAATAATCCCATATTAAAGATTTCGGCATTAAATATCTATTCCTTAAATCTCTCATTTTGAATTTAACATAATAAATGTAGTTTCCTATATCTATAACATTTTTTTTTGGTGAATATATCTATAGCGTTTTAACTAATAGGTAATATCTTACAGACGTTTTAATTTCAATAACATTGCATCTTCTTTTTATGCCATATAATACTTCTCTTCCAAAATTTATGAGATCAATGACGTTGACATGTATTATGTTTTGAAACTCCATCTCTATCTATTAACAGAGTTTTGTTTTTGTATTCTCATTTGCTGTTGTCTTAATAAGTATTTTTTGTTTTTATTTTCTTTACTTCATTATTAGATAAACTCTTTTGATTGTAGTTTCTCAAGTTGGTATTCAAATTTTGTTTTGCCAAAAAAAAGAAAAAAAGTATTCAGTACTATATTAAATCATTTAAATTAAGTGAATAATAATATACCGATTTGGAAACAATAAGATCTGTTTATATCGTACATGTTTTCAAATTTGTTAACAATAATCGAATATAACCTACCATAAGATTTTGGAAATAACAAACAATAAAAATTAAAGTTTTGACACCAACAAGTATATTACCAATAAACAGTCAATGATCTTAGTAAATCTATGCTAAATAGATCTTATAATCTTTCACATAATATATGAAATAACCAAACTTAATATGCGACCAAATATATCAACCACAAAATTGTGTTAAAGATTTAATTTGAAACCTAGAATAATTGATATCAAATCAAATCTGATTATTGTTTCCGGAGACTAATTAATATACTTATAATCAAAGATATTAACCACCTAAAAAATATTCGACCAAATATACCAAACACTTGAAATTAGAAGAAATATCCACACATCACTAAATATTTGGCGAGATTCCAACCTAACAAATATGTCAATAACAATGATATTAACTACAAATTCGTCTGCAAATATTTAATTCCAAACTATAATAATTGATACTATATTAAATCATCATTAATTTTCGGAAACTAATTAATCATACCTACCAAACTCTTGGTTGCTTGACATATTATGATTTGATTTTGTGGATTTTTGTAATGAATTAAGAATTAATATTTTATTCTCATTCTTTTGAGATTCATTTTTATATAAATCAATTTGAAACTATTATATAAAATCATTTAACCATACAATTTTTTTTCATATCGATATAATTAAAATTCAAAATAATATTTGAATATTTATTTAAATCTAAATTACTAAATAACTAAAATACCAAGGAATGATTTTTCTCCAAGGAATAATAATTGAATATTTATATAATATGACAAATTATTATTTAATTCTCATTTTATATCTATTTTCTTATATTTTGTCATAAAAATATTATAAGAGAAGAACAAATTAATGATTTTAATCTATTTGAGATACTAATAATTTATTTTAGTTACTTATAGTAAAAAAATCATTAAATTATCACATTTTTGAATTTAAAAAAAAATGCAAAAAAATCTAATATCCAATAATATAAAATTTTAACACGTTTTTAGTTGTCCACAAAAAATAATAATATCATATTCAAAGAGATCAGATCTCCAATATCCATATTGTTAATGCTTGGTATTCGATATGTTAAAGTTGTGAGTTGTGACACAAAACCGAAGCTAGCAGGTTTATTTTTGCAGTAATATCCATTGTTACTATAATTTTTACTTTTGGCTCTCCACCGAGAAAACTGATGTGATGATATTCCCATATTTCTTTTAAGAACTTATAGTTTGATATGTATAAGTTATAATTATTCAAAATTCATTAATTCGCGTGTTGCTTAGTGGTCATACAGGTCGGGTCAAGTAAATTTGATTTTTGGTTAAGTTTGCCACGTGAATGAAATTGTTAATTGACACATGAATACTGAACAATGGAGAGGTTTGAAAATATTAAAGCTACTTCATCACTAAACAATGGAGAGGTTTGAAAATATTAAAGTTAATATTTAAAGAAATCAGATCTCCAATATTCATGTCGTTAATGCTTGATACTCGGTTTTAATGTAGCATTTTTACATAGAAAATAGCAATAACATAGTTGGTGATGTTGAGATTGAAAAGTACAGTCAAATTTATATCTAAACAACTCTATTTGTCAAAATGTAAAAATATCATTTGTGAGAAAAGGGAAACTCATCACTTTTGACACTTTTTTTAGTTCATACACTATTGTTCTCTCTCTCTTAAAAACTAAAGTAATGAAAACTTATTTGTTAACAATATTATAAATAAATAATTAACCTAACATAAAATTTTAAAGATTTTATGGATTTTTATTAAAATGGATCTTCAAAGAACAGAAAAAATGAGATAAAATTAATCTAACAAAATGTTGTACATTTAAGTTTTACATAACTCTATAATTAAATCTGAATAATCTTGATGAGGAAAGAGATACAAGAAATGTGCTCTGCACAAGAGGAAAGAGAGACAATACAATTTCACTTTAATTACCAAGCAACTGGTGACTTGGAGCAAGCGAAAAGATATCATTAAAAATCACACACATTATCCCAATTCATATTATCAGCAACAGCAAATATTCACCTTCATGATGAGAACTCTTGCCTTGAGAACATCATCATTGCTTTCATCAACAACAAGATCTGACATTGTATCTCCCATAAAAGCAATTTGATGAGTTGTTATGCTGTTTGTGATCTGTCATCCAATATGCTATGTGTATTAAACAGGCCTATATGTTGGACAGACTATGTTGCACAACTACTCACTGTATAACAGCCCCGTAAGAAAACTTTGACATGCAATTTACGGAAAATCAGAAACAAACCTCAACACCTGAAGCATTCAGATTCTTATTTTCATTTCTAGAAAGGTCAATATACTCATGCTTGAGTTTATATTTAGTTGAATAAACTACATAACCCTACAATATATCCCACACAAAAGTGTCAATTTTCAAAGGGGGTGAAGAAATAATAATTTTCTTTCTTCTATTAATATAATTTTTGTTTTTATTTGTTTATTTTCATGATAAAATTTTAATATTTGTAATAATTTTAAGTAATTTCAAATAAGTTTATTTTTTTAAACTTAATGATTTTCATAAAAATGAATCTTAAAAGAAAAGAGAAATTAAAAAAATTACATTTAAGGTTTAAAGAAAAAAAAAAGAATATTAAAACTAATTATTTGAAAATTGTTAAAGTCACAAGACTTAAAAAGTCAAGAGACATAAAACGTAAAACAAGACAAAAAAAACTGAAAACTTTAGAAAGTTAATTTTTCTTTTTCTTTTTTTTTTTCTCTCAAAGTTCTCAGTCTTTTTTTTTTCATTGACTACTTTTTCTTTTTTTTATTATTATATTTTTATTCTTTTCCCTAAATAACTAAAAACTTAATTTTAAAATTATAATAATTTCATCATAATAAAATTTGACTAATTAACTATTACTTTCTCATTTTCTTAGATCCATTTTCCTATATTTTATAGTTATAAATATTATTTGACTTAAAAATTGTGAATTTATAATAGATTTTCTGTAGTTTGTTATCAATTTATTATAACATGTAATATTTACTTATTTTATGTATTTGTTTCATTCTCTCCCTTTCGAGATAACATATGCTGAAATGATGAAAATTTTTAACTGCATAATCTTATGAGCGATATGAAGAAAAAATAGAAGAAGATGGAAAAAATGAAAGGTAAAACAAGAGAACAAGAGTAAATAGTAGCAGTTTAAAGATCACAATCAGTAAAATAAAAATTTTACAAGAGTTTAATTTCATTAAGGTGAAAAATATGAAAGCATGCTGATTTTTGGTTAATCAAGAATCATATATTTTTTTGGAGTCTATCGATTTTGAGTTGTAGCTAATATCAATGAAAGAAAGTGAGAATGTTGAAAGATAGCTATACAAAATTAAAGTCAAAATCAAATATTAATTGGAAAAACATATCATGACCGTAAAATAGTAACTTAGAAGACATAATTTGTATTTATGTGCATGGATGAAGACTACATAATATCAATGAAAGATATAGAGAATAGTCAAAGATAACTTTGAGAAACATCATTAAAAGAGAACATATAACCGCCATAAAATTAGCAATTTAGACATGAGACAATGTTATGCATTAAATCAAAAGAAGTATTGGAGAAATTTATGTGATAATTATGCAACTAATATAATAAAAATGTGTGATTATTGTAATTAAAAGTCATATAATATACAAGATTTTGAGATTTAATGGAACTTATTTATTATTCCGTTCGTGGAAACTTTATAACTAGAAAGTGATTTACAACTGATTTAAAAATGTGGTAGATAAAGTAATTTAATGATTGTAAAGGGTTTTCAAATGATTTTTTTGGTTCATTGGTTGTGGATTTTGTGTTACTTTTAAGTGAGAGAGAGAGAGAGGAGGGAGGGAGAGAGGGAAAAAGAAGGGGAGAGAGAGAGACACAAAGCGAGAGCTAGAGAGAGAGAATGTAATGATTGAAAAGAGTTTTAAAATGTATTTTTAGGTTCATTAGCGAAATGGACGAGCATTAAGTGATTGGAAATGTGTTTTTCAATCACTTTATGTATGTTGTTTCCTCTCTACTTGCTACTGAACTAAGCTACTGCTTAAATTTCATTTGTTACTATGTGTTTGTTTTGTTTTTGCAACTCTAATTGATATACCACAAAACGCGAACTTACACAAACGTCGGACAGCCTCTTTCGTGATTAGAGATAATGAAGCATCATCACTATACAATCTTCCAGAATTATAACATAAAGTGATTGGAGCAATCTCACATCCCCCATCGATCATTTTGTGGGATATGAGATTGTTCTATAGTATAACAATACATCAATTAGATTCGAAAAACAAAACACAAGCATAATTTTAGGAAATATATGATAGGAAACACATCGACACTCGAAAATATATGTGTAATATATATATTAATATTTATTGAATTTTTATAAGTTTTATGCCCGCACAAGCATTTCTTTTCGAAATGGAAAAATGGAAAACCATTTCCTTTCGAAAATTAAGATTATGAGGTTAATTATTGTTCTTTAAACCAAAGTCATAACAATCAAATTGCATTCTTTTAAAAAATATACATCTTATAAATACACAAACGTCGCCAATTCCTATAGATGTATAGAGAAATCATGCATTTCGCAAATAGTAAAAACTGAAATATACTAATATATTTTCGGCATATGATGGCGCAAAGTGCCATAACTGATAATTTGTATTTTACCTGCCACATCGACCATACTTTCATATTACAATTTACATCTTATTATAGTTTGCGAACACAAACAAATATGTACTATTATTCCATTATCTGCAAAACTCATGCCCACGCTAGCCGCAAGCGAATCATCTAGAAGAAGATGAGCTGTAGGAACAAAAAAAATTTATTCAATAACAGATTCATTCTCATATTTGATTTTCCATAGTTCATCATGTCTAAATAAACATTGTTGAGACAACAAACATTGACGCACAGGTTTTCTCATGCCGCAGCATAAAACGAAGAATGTTGTTTTTCAAAGAGATATTCCATAAAGTCCAAAAATCAATGAATGGTTAATTATTTTTCTATTCCCGTGTTAAGTTTTTTTAATTTCTCATTATTTGTTGCTAACTTTTAGTAATTTCATTATTTTTAATACATGTGCTGAAATGGAAGAAGATGTTATATAGAGTGAGGAAAAATAATTCAAAAACTGTTGCTATTGCCATGTTCTGTTTTCCATAAGTTCATTATGTCATTAACAAATTGATGAGTCAACAGGTTTGAGTTTAACGTGAACAACAAACCAAAAACGTTATCCAATGATTATATATAAACTCTATGAATTATAGAATGTTAATTCGAATAATAGTGTAAACATTACTATCTTCTCACTCGAAGTAATGACTTCTGCATACAATCAATTCAAAAGTTTTAACATATCAAACCAAATATCATATTCTAAAACCAAAATAAATTTCTGCTTTCAAATAACGACAATAACATTGTCAACCCAAACCGTTACTGACTTATACTAAATTAAATATCCCGAGTAATAATACGTCGGTTCTTTTATTCCCATCGATTGTATCTACAACTCATCCACCATATATTTCATTCATGGTATCCTTCCACTTGGAATACGTTTAAATTTATATTATAATTTGTAATTAATTAAAAATTGAAAAAAATTAACAACCCGTGCGTCCACGCACGGGTCGAAACGTAGTAATTAATATAAACCAGTAGAAAACATTCTGAATGGATTACTTTTAATGTATCAGACGAACAAATATATACATCGAACATCCTGTAGCATTTTAGTTATATATGAGTCGTTATAAAAGTTAAAATAAGTAAAATTATTATCTTATTATATTATCGAACCTGCAAAATTTATCATTTTATAGTATTTAATAATTTTTGTATCACTATTAATTTATAAAAGCTTAACTGTATTGATTCATAAATTCAAGATTTAATAAAAACCTCAAACTACTGAAAACAATAAGAATTTAAAAGTTCAAAACTTAACCCCCAAATAATGGAAAAAAAAAATGATTCGTTCACAACTGAATTTACATAGGATTCAAATCGAAGGTTTTTGGGAAGGATCGAAGATCTGACCAACAAACAAAACAGTTCCAGTTTTGTCTTCTTTAATTACGAACAAAAATGGATGATCTGCCACAAAATCTATCATCTTAGGAGGCTGTAAAGATCCTGGAAGACAAATTAAAAAAGTGGCAGCAGCAGCTTCAGCGCCTTCTTCATCAATCTCGACACAAGCTTTATGGTACAATGGCACTGATTGCAATCCCAAGTCTTGGTTGTTTAAACAGTATTCGATCTTAAACTTTGGGATTCTGAACTGATCAACATCTACTTTGAACCTTGGGACGTGACTATCCAAGAATCCAGAAGTAGATGCCATTGTCTTCACAAGATCATCCAATCCATCGTTCTTTTCTGGGAGATAGAAATACATTGAGAAGTGGTGATTAGTAGCATCACTGCCTTGTCCAAAAGGGAAGGCGCGATTGGTAGCATCAGCTCCTTGTCCAAAAGGAAAACTGCCGCCAGGTCCAAAAGGGAGGCTGGGATTGGTAACATCACCGCCTTGTCGATAAGGTAGCCTGAGGACCTTGAAACCATCATAAGCCTGTATGTATTGTGACTTACAGCTGCTCATGAATGGCACAGACACTGATGTTCCATTGAGAAGGTGAAACTCTTCGTCTCTAGTATAAAACTTGTCGAATGGAACTTCCCATGCTCCTTTGAAGTACAATGCGTTTCCATAAACGCAATCGGTTTCTTCTCTAATGGATCCAGGAGGAAGAAGATCCTTGATGAGACCATTGGTGTGGTCTTGAGCCCATTTGTTCAGCTCTCTACGCACTTCTTCAGCCTATATTTTTCATATCACCAAAAAATAAAGTTATGTCAGAAGTTATTTTTAAGACAGACATATAAATCAAGAATCAAGGGAGAGATTAAACTCGCCTTTGATCGGAAATCTACGCGATCGAAACGAGCCTTGAAGTCATTCTCAAAGAGATCCTTGAACGATGAATCAATTCTTAGTGTTTGCTCGATCCAGACGCCATTAACTGACGTGATCTTCGGACCACCGTTCGAGCTATGGTCCGCAAAGACGACGGAAACGATCTCCCTGAAGACAGCGTTGAGCTCATCGGTTGAAGACGACCTCAAGAAGGAGAGGATCCTGTCGGTCACTCGAGAACCGTCGGAGACTGGAGGACCAGAGGCCGCCAAAGTGAGCGCGGCGATTATGGACGCCGGGGAGAAAACGGTGTTAGAGTGTTTGGCTTTGGTAGAGGAGAAGAGATGCTTTGAAAGAATCAACGCTAAGTCGTTTTGGTTCGTTATAGCTTCTGCTACATCAATGGTTCTTAATGGATTCATCGTACCTGACTTCGAAAAGATCAACGCTATGTCTTTCTTCTTTTGCTTCTGTGATGATTAAGAAAACTTCTATTAGGTTAAACAATATTTATAGATGTATATAAATCACAAACGTGTTCCTTTTTAGGATTGGATTAGCAGTAGTCGGTTGTGTAATTTTTCCTTTTAAAATTTTTTTTACATTTTATTGTTTTTCCTAACTTTGATTTTCTTTCTTAGTTTGAGAGTTAAATCTACTTTTCATAAATCTATTATAATTTTTCCTTTTTTTATTGTCTTATGGTTTTTCCTTTTAAATTTTGATTTTCTTTCCTCGTTTGCGAGTTAAATTTCCGATAAAATCCTCATAACGTTGATCTCTAGACGACTAGACAATATAGGAGTTGAATGTAAGGCCAAATCATTGAGGTGTAAAGACATTAACCACGGACATTGGAGTATTATATCAGATATAAATGCGTTGTAACCTATAGTATAACGGAACTTGAATTACCACACTACAACGTCTTCTTCCGTTATATAGTGATTCACGTCGTTAAAACTTTTACATGCAGAACCCAAAAGGCTCATTATATGCCATATATTCTTATATATATCAGATATATGGGATTATGTTGTGAACTGAATGTTCTGTGTGTATTATTATGAGGACCAATGGTCTCTTTATATAGTGGTTACACCAGGTAGAGAAAAGGTAATTATTCTTTTACTACCCATACAAAGAAAAGGAAATATTCCATAAACCTATTCCTTGTCTATAAAGGAAAACATCTAATTATACTAAGGACCGGTTATGTTAATAACCTCTATATGGATCGGTCTATATTGAGTCCATTAACCAAACGGTTCATAACACTCCCCCTGGACGAAATGACAGAATCCCGATGCAACCAAGGATCTTTGTAATACGCTTGGGGATGCTGCCTCATTAAAACCTCACTAAAGAAAAACCCAGTGGGACAAAACCTTAGTGAGGAAAGAGTACAGCACGTATTACTCCCCCTGATTTAGACATCACTAAAGTCCCTTAGTCGGCGCATGCTGATCTGATACACCAGCTTCTTGAGCGTGGAAGTTGGGAGCGACTTTGTGAACAAGTCAGCTGAGTTGTCGCTTGAACGGACTTGAAGCACTTGTATTTCTCCAGCCTTCTGGAGATCGTGAGTGAAAAAGAATTTTGGCAGAATGTGCTTCGTCCGGTCTCCCTTGATGTATCCATCCTTCAGGCAGCATTGTCCTCATGAAGTACGGTCGGTTCGTCCTTTCCATCTGTCATCCCACAATCTCGTCTTATGTGCTGAGTCATCGATCTCAACCAAACACATTCACGGCTGGCTTCATGAATCGCCAAAATCTCTGCGTGATTTGATGATGTGGCCGTGAGTGTCTGCTTCATGGATCACCATGAAATTGCGGTTCCTCCGTGAGTGAACACATATCCTGTCTGAGATCGTCCATTGTGTGGATCCGATAGATAACCTGCATCAGCAAAACCAACTAAACCTTTGTCGTTATGGTTAGTGTAAAATAAACCCATATCTTTCGTTCCTTGAAGGTAACGAAGTAAATGTTTAATCCCGTTCCAGTGCCTTTGGGTTGGACAAGAACTAAATCTTGATAGGAGGTTCACGGCAAAATAAATATCTGGTCTAGTGTGACTAGCCAAGTATAGTAACGCTCCTATGGCACTTAGATATGGCATTTCGGGACCAAGGACTTCTTCATCCTTTCTTATTGGACCAAACGGATCTGTGTCCGGGCTTATGCTCCTTACGACCATTGGGCTACTCAATGGGTGAGCTGTGTCCATATTAAATCTCTTGAGTACTTTTTCAGTATACGCCATTTGATGCACAATGATTCTGTCTTTGACGTACTCAAGCTGTATTCCCAAACAGAACTTAGTCTTTCCTAAGTCTTTCATTTCAAATTCGGCCTTTAACAAATCAACTGTTTGGGTGATTTCTCCAGAGGTGCCGAGGATGTTCAAATCATCCACGTAAACTACTATAATCACAAATCCACCGTTTGCAAACTTCCTTATAAAGATACACGGACTGATGGGATCATTCTTATAACCGGATTTCATTAGGTAATCGCTTAAACGATTGTACCACATGCGCCCACTTTGTTTCAGTCCGTATAGGGATTTGGTTAGCCTAATGCAGTGTTCTTCTCGAGAACTTTTCTTATCTTTGAGCTCAATACCCTCTGGCAATCTCATATAGATTTCATTATCCAGTGGACCATATAAGTATGCGGTGACAACATCCATTAACCGCAGATCTAACTTTTCTCTTATGGCCAAACTTATAAGGAATCGGAATGTCGTTGCATCCACCACAGGGGAGTATGTCTCCTCATAATCGATTCCAGGTCTTTGAGAGAATCCTTGTGCCACAAGCCGTGCTTTGTGTCGAACAATCTCTCCTTGTTCGTTTCTCTTTTTACAAAGACCCATTTATGTCCAACTGGTATTATATCACGAGGTGTCCGAATAATGGGACCAAAAACCTCTCTCTTCTTTAAAGAGTTTAACTCCACGTTTATGGCTTCTTTCCATTTAGCCCAATCAGATCGTTGAGTGCACTCATCTATTGACGTGGGTTCTAGATCCTCATTCATAATCTCAAGTGCTACGTTGCATGCAAATATATCATCGACGTCGATATCTTTTCTGTTCCATTGGATTCCGGACATAACATAATTTATTGAGATCTCATTGTTATCTGGAACTTCAGGACCATGAGGCTCGGCGTCCCGAGCATCATTTGGCGGCTCCTTAGGCTCATAAGTTTCCGGTCCATTAGTTATCTCCTTGGCCTGAATATCAGCACCTTTTCTTAATTTCCGAGGAGTCTTATCTTTGGAACAAATTGGTCTTTCACGCTTTACTCGCGGTTTAGACTCTGTAGCCACTTGCGGTCCACTTTGGACATCAATGCGTATTGGTGCGTTCACGGCTGGAACATACGACTTAGTAACTCTCTGCGGGTCAGCAAAGGAATCTGGCAATTGTATAGCTAGCTTTTGCATATGTATAATCTTTTGAACTTCCAAGTCACTTTCTTGGGTTCGAGGATCTTGCCAATTTATGGATGTTTGATTCCATGAGAGTTCTTTTGTCAGCCGGTTTTCACTACCTACAGTTGGATAAACGGACTCATTGAAATGACAATCCGCGTATCTGGCCTTAAATAAATCACCGGTAGTTGGCTCAAGATACTTTATGATCGTGGGTGAATCATATCCAACGTATATCCCCATCCTCCTTTGAGGTCCCATCTTAGTTCTCTGTGGTGGAGCAATAGGCACATAGACTGAACATCCAAATGTCTTAAGATGGGATATGTTTGGCTCTTGACCCGTTAGTAATTGCATTGGGGAAAACCTGTGGTCACTAGATGGCCTGATACGGATTAGGTCTGCAGCGTGTAAGACAGCGTGTCCCCAGGCTGAAACTGGAAGCTTTGACCTCATGAGTAATGGTCTAGCAATCAGCTGGATTCGTTTGATGAGAGACTCGGCTAAGCCGTTCTGTGTATGTACATGTGCCACGGAGTGCTCAACACTTACCCCCATGGACATACAGTAGTCATCAAACGCTCTGGACGTAAACTCTCCCGCGTTGTCCATACGGATGGACTTTAACGGAAAGTCTGGAAAGTGCGCTCTTAGGCGGATTATCTGGGCAAGGAGTCTTGCAAATGCCATATTCCGTGATGACAATAAGCATACATGTGACCATCGTGTAGATGCGTCAATGAGGACCATAAAATATCGGAATGTCCCACAAGGTGGGTGGATTGGTCCGCATATGTCTCCTTGAATCCTTTCCAGAAAGTTTATCGTTTCCTTAGTCACCTTTACTGGTGATGGTCTTACAATCAGTTTTCCTTGCGAACACGAGGCACAAGTGAGACTCATAGGGATCACTTTCCTTTCTTTCAAGGCGTGGCCATTCGTGTTGAGGATCAATTTCCGCATCATTCCCGACCCAGGATGTCCCAGACGGTCGTGCCATAGAGTGAACATATCCGTAAGGGCTTTGTTTACGGTGGCATTGGCCTCTATCATACTGAACTTAGTACAGTACACGCCCGTAGCTATAGCAGGTATGGTCTCGTGGACCTTCTTATGGCCGTTGGTGATTTTGTTATTTGGAGAAATTCTTTCTTCCCTTCGCCCATTGTTTCCACATGATAACCATTCAAACGAATGTCTTTAAAGCTCAATAAGTTACGATTTGAGTCTGGGGAAAACAATGCATCTGGAATTTCGAGATGTGTGCCTTTAGGCATTAGAACGGCGGCCTGGCCGTGGCCTTTTATAAGACTGGCCTGTCCTGCTATAGTCTCTACGATTGCCTTTCTTAGTTTAAGGTCTATGAAGTATCTTTCATCTTTCAAGATCGTATGACTTGACCCACTATCCACAAGGAATACGTCCATACTTCACAAAACAAGAATCATGTCTTAAAGCCTTAAATATTTTATTAAATCATAGATAGAAATCCAAAGACATGAATCCAAAGCAAATCAAAACAAGAAAGCAACATGAAAGTATAAAATCGGAAACTAAATTATTTTTCTAGTCAACGTATGAACTGCCCTCACAGTCTGAGCATTCTTCTTCATTGCGCGTTTGAGGTTCTGTCATCTCTTTACGCCTCTTTATGAAGTCATCAGCTTTACTGATAATTTCTTTTGTCCTTTGTGGACCAAGGAGATAATATAGTAGATCGTTATAGTTGGTGAAAGTTTCGGCCTTTCGTGATAACACTATCTGTCTCGGATGGAATGTAGATATAGTCTTATTTAAAAGATCTCTGTGTGTTATCACTTCGCCACATAGCATAAAGCCATGTACGATTCTCAGTAGAGTACAATTGTACTCATCCACAGATTCATAGTCCTGGAAGCTGAGTCTACTCCATCCATCCATGGAGGTCAGCCATAATTTCATTGAGAATCTTTCACCAAGCTTTGTCCAGAGGTCAACTGGATCTTTAGTATCTTCATACTGATCTCTTAGATACTCAGTGAGATGACGGCGCATAATGTTTATGGCTCTTTGCTTTTGGCTTTCAAGTTCATTATTATCTTTGTAGATGCATCTTCGAGTCCTCTGTCTTGTAGAGCAAGTCTCGTGCTCAATGACCATTCCATAAATTCGTCTCCTGAGAGATCTAGGACCGGGTATTCAAAGTTGTTAACTTTGGCCATTCTTTCATATGCATCAAAGTTGACGTCAGCCATCTGAAAAACGTTTTAACGATTTTCAGTTAGGGGCTTTTAATAAATCCGGACCTTAGTGGTAATGGCCGGTTTATATATATATGCATATAGCATGTCCGATTTTAATACTTCATGGTTTCAATCAATTATGCAAATCAATTAATTAAATCATGCAACCGATTTTCTATTATGCTATTAGCAATATTAATCAATTTCCCTTTTTGCAAAATTAATCATAAGGCAATTCATTAAAGGGATAAACCAATAAAGGAAATTAAAAAAAAGAGGAAAATGATATACTTAACACTTTCCTTTTTACTAAAAGGAAGGGATTAAGGTTTTCCTATTTGGATTAGGATTAGGTTTAGGATCGATTTCAACCTAGCTTTTTCTCTAGGGTTTCACGATTTCAACTATGGCCAAAACAAGCATGCACAAATCGATTCTAACAACCTAACTCATACAATCCGATTTCAATCAATGATACATGCGATTTCTATGCTAGTCCAAATTCGATTTAAGTGATTGATGCAAGCAAGTTCTCATGCGATTTTAAACAGGTAAATAAGCAAGCTAATGAATTAATTTAAACATGCAATCAAGATCACAAATCGATTCAGCAAACAAGCAAGGCAATATTCAAACAATCCGATTTTAGGGTTTCATAAGCTTAAGTCCGATTTCAAGGTGGTTTGAATATAAGATCAAACAAGTTCATGGGAGCAACCGATTTTAGGGTTCAAGTTCATTAATGTCCAATTCGGTTTTGCTTTGTTCTTAGTTTAGGGTTTTACCTTTTTCTTCTTTTAGATTTGAATTGGAATGAACCGGGAGCTAATGACCTCGGAAAACACAAGCTGAAATTGGATCTCCTTGGTTTATTTGGTGGGTCGTCGTGCACTGTATGCGTGCGTGAGAGCGCGTCTCGTCGAGGGCTTCGATTTGATATCTAGATCGCCTTCTGTTTTCTCACGGTTTGAAAGATATGACTCTTTAAAGTTTCGGCGGCTACTCAGGGTCTCTAGGGTTTTAGGGTTTAGGAGCTTTCGTGCTGATAACGTGTTGTGAACTGAATGTTCTGTGTGTATTATTATGAGGACCAATGGTCTCTTTATATAGTGGTTACACCAGGTAGAGAAAAGGTAATTATCCTTTTACTACCCATACAAAGAAAAGGAAATATTCCATAAACCTATTCCTTGTCTATAAAGGAAAACATCTAATTATACTAAGGACCGGTTATGTTAATAACCTCTATATGGATCGGTCTATATTGAGTCCATTAACCAAACGGTTCATAACAGATTAGAACTTTTTTAATAAAACTGAATTTCTTATATACCAAACGCTAGAGAGCAAACTATTAATCGGAGTGATTTTAGAAGTGTAGATCGATCTTATTTTCGCTAAACGCATCTATAGTATATATATCTGTATATAAGACAGGATTGAAAATCTAGCATGAGGAACCAACTACCAGAGTTTGCAAGAAATCAAATTTCTGAGAAGTTATGGTTCATCTTGTAAACCTTGTCATCTTCGGGAGGGTCAGATCAGATGTAAATTAACTTAGTCCTCTTTGCCACCAGGACCACTCCCTGATGGATCAAAATCCAGCAACATTTTTTTTTTATATACAAACATGGTACACCATGAAATATAGAGACTATTAGTTTACTTGGTGTTAAAGAGCAAGATGACCAGCACTACTTGCATGTGAAAGCTTTAGCAGAATGGATAGTTCTTCAAACGCATGTCTTTAATTGAACCGTTTTTTTATTCTCCAGAAATGGAGTCAGATAATAAAGTACTTGATACACGAGTTTTAAACCCTTATTTCCTACTGCAAGTGCACAGCATACGAAGTAATATTTAGGGGTCGATCCCACGAAGACCAGTTTTCACACTTTGATATATTGAGCTAAATCAAAAGCTAAGACAATTCAAATATGTTTTTGGTTTTTGTAAATAGTAAGTAAAGAAAGCGAAATCGGTTGTAAGATAATATTAAACAAGCGTTAGGTCAAGGAATATCGCAGGAGATTCAGAGCAACGGATTAAACAACTATTCAGGCAATGATTAAGCATAAATCTAGAACTTAAACACTAAGATAATATCAATCCACTCTCGTGGTACCAATATCTTTGTCTATCAACTAGAAATCCTAACTCTCGCTGGTACTAGAAATCGTAGACAAGCATTAAGGATAGGTTAATATGTTCACAATTCTCAATACATCTACTCTCGCAGGTAATGGTTAAATTGCTCACCAATGTTCTTTCTAGCAACCTAGCAACTCTCGCTGTCTAAGTTAAACCAAATTTCATAAGATCAAGTGATCAATTCGATCTAAGCATTAAGAACAACAAGGGTGAAGATATTGATTTGAATAGCCTATTTGTGTTTAACCCTAAAGCTCATGAATTCCTTTGACAAACCTTAACCTAACTAAGAGATCTACTCAGACATGATTAAAGAAGAAAACAAAGATTATAAAGTTCATCATAAAAGCTTGAATAGATAATGAAAGCTGAATATAAACTTATAAGAACTTAATTAAAGCATAAACATAAAGACTGAAAGTAAAGCATAAATATAAAGACTGAAAGTAAAGCATAAATATAAGAACTGAAAGTAAAACTTAATTAAAGCATAAATGTATAAAGCTTAAAAGAAACTAAATAAAAAACTAATAAAACATAAACATAAAACTAAAAACTAAAGAAGAAGCTATGCTTTGAAGCTAGAGAAGAGAGGAGGAGGAAGAAGGTGTGTTTGAGAGTGATGTTGTGAGTCCATTAATAGGCCAAGGTGAAGGGGAGTAGGTGAAGCGGGGAACGGTCGTTCTAGGTGGAGAACGATCGTTCCCCTTGGTCGATCGAAGTAGGTGAGATGCGTGAGAGGGGAACGATCGTTCGGCTGTGTAGAACGGTCGTTCCGTGGTATTTTGTCGGCAGAGTTGGTGAGGTGGGAACGACCTGCATGGAGAGAACGGTCGATTCCTATGTTGTCGGCAGGGTTGGTGAGGAGGAACGACCGTTCCTTGGAGGGAACGATCGTTCTCCATGGTCGTTCCATGAAAGGAACGGTCGTTCCTTTGCTTAGCTCTCTTTGTTTGGTCTTTTCTCGTTTTTCCGTCTTAACTTGACTCGAACATGTCCGTAAACGCCAAACTCCTTCGGAACTCCATAAAATCTGTAAAAGACTCAAAACAAAAGAAAAGACTCGAAAAACTAACGAAAGATGCAAATCAAAAAACTCAAACCGAATAACGTTAAAAACACGTAATATCAACTCCCCCCAACTAAAACCTTTGCTTGTCCCCAAGCAAAACCAGATATTTTACAAAGAGGAGAGGTTAGAAAAACGTGTGAAACTTTAAAACTTATAGGACCATACTCTAAGTCAATTGCCCGTAAACCGCATTCGCAAAGTTCAGATCAAACCGTACTTCATTGTACTTCTCCATAACCGTAGTAAATAATGAAATCTCATGATCAAGCAGAACTTAATATTTAACATTCATTATCAAATGCGTGTACTCTCACAAAGGGAATATCTAACACGTTATGGTCTAGGTATCAAGGTTGGTATTTGGTGGCTCAAGTGTTTTGGTTTCTTTTAGCAGTATAAACAGATGCAAATCATTATGCAAAATCACCGTGAGACACAGACCAATTAGGAGGTACACAACTCTCCTTAACTCTAATCCTTCTACCCTTTTTTAACAAGTCACAAATCAAGAACATGATTAATTTCTTTAACATTTTATGGAATTTAACGATATTACCTAGACTTTCCGGTTCTTCCGTTTTCTTTTCTGTAATGCAAATAATTTTATCTCTTTTTTCTTTCTTTTCTTTCTTTTTTTTTTTTTTTTTATATATCGGAGAATGGAACCGGTTAGTCTCTAAGATCTGCATCAAAAGAACATCAACAATGTAAGCTTATTTCTTGAATGTGAATAAAACCTTCTACCCTTTTAAAAGTTCACCCTCTTTTGAAACGAAAATTTTCAATGAATATGTTCAAAGAGAGAGATCACATTTCTAGACACATCCCATGAGTTTAATCAGAAAGAGACCACCTATCTAGACACAATCCTAAAGAAAAGTTGTGTCGGTCCGTATACTCCATAGTTTTTGCACATGAATGCAATGACAGTAAACGAAGAAAAGTGGTTTCAACATGGAAATGGTAAGGGTGTGGTACTAGACTAAGGATAAGTCTAGCCATTTGGAGTTAGCAAAGATTGGTAAAAATTGATGCAAAGAAAACTCCAAATGTAAAATCCAATACATGATTATCAACCCCCTAAGTGAGATAAATTAAGTCCATATTAAGTTCGATAATTCGATTAAGTTCAGATGATTTGAGAAATTCACTAAATGATCAAGTTATGGATTTTTCTGCGTTTCCAAACTATCCTCAAACAATGCTAAGCAGTCCTAAGGCAATGACATCGAACATGTTGCAATTCCAAAAGTTTAACAAAATCACACAAGTTTGACTCGTGTTTGACATATATATATATTATATATATATATATATTTTTTTTTTTTTTTTTTTGAAAATCTAAACACACCAAAAAAAATATAAGAAGTAAACATCAATAAAACACAATGTTAGTACACAAATAAATCCCTCCCCCAGACTTGTTTTTAACCGTCCCGGTTGAAACAAAACTGAAAGAGAAACCCGTAAAATAAATAAAAGTAGCAAAAAATAAAAATGGATATAACAAGGGTGATAGAAATAACCACAGTTCAGTGGTCGCTGGTGGAGCTATCGGTGCTGCTCTCTATCCGTCATCCGCTCAACACTTAATAAAAACCTGCAAAAACAATCTAAAACAAAACAAGAAACGTAAATAGAATAAGAAAAAACTTCACGCTATTTTACATGTTACCTGGTGGGTTGCTCCCACGAAAGCGCTTGTTTTACGTCTCTAAGCTTGACGTGGAGATTTGATTATGCTTGAGGAGGCTCGGTCAAGGGAGTTTCTTCCCCATCTCCGAGTTGTGTGTCGGCAAGATATGGTTTCAATCGCTGTCCATTGACCACGAACTCTTCTCCTTTGGTGTTGAACAAGACCACCGCTCCATATGGCCGCACTTCCTTATGGTGAAAGGTCCAGACCATCTCGATCGCAACTTCCGGGAAACAGCTTCAGCCGAGAGTTGAAGAGTAAAACCTGGTCGTTGGGGCGAAGTTACGAGCCAGGATGCGCTTGTCGTGGTATGCTTTGGTTCTCTCCTTGTAGATTTTGGAGTTCTCGTAGGCGAGATGCCTAATCTCCTGAAGCTCGTGTAGCTGCATCATGCGTCGTTCGGAAGCCGGCTTAATGTCGTAGTTGAGCAGCTTGACAGCCCATGCGGCTTGAATTCGAGCTCAACGGGGAGGTGACATGCTTTACCGTAGACAAGGTGGAAAGGAGTGGTCCCGAGAGGCGTTTTGTAGGCGGTCCTATAAGCCCATAGAGCGTCGTCTAGCTTGGAAGCCCAGTCCTTCCGAGTTGTGCTTACAGTCTTCTGAAGGATGCTCTTGATTTCCCGGTTAGATATCTCAACTTGCCCACTTGTTTGCGGATGGTAAGGCGTTGCGACCTTGTGCTTTACACCGTTCTTGCGCAATAGATTCTCGAAAATCTTGTTGATGAAGTGAGAGCCTCCATCGCTGATGACAACGCGCGGAACACCAAACCTCGGGAAAATGATAGTTTTGAACATCTTGATCACCACCTTTGCATCGTTCGTGGGACTCGCCAATGCCTCAACCCATTTAGACACATAGTCAACAGCCACGAGTATGTACTCATTCCCGAAAGAAGATGGGAATGGTCCCATAAAATCAATCCCCCATACATCAAAGACCTCCACTTCGAGAATGAAGTTCTGTGGCATCTCATTGCGCTTGCTGATGTTGCCCTGTCGCTGGCATGAATCACATCTGGAGATAAAGCGCTGAGCATCTTTAAACATTGTTGGCCACCAATACCCAGCTTGCAGAACCTTGGAGACTGTCTTGAAAGTAGCGAAGTGTCCGGCATAGGAAGAGCCATGACAGTGAAACAGAATCTCCGGTATCTCCTCCTCAGCCATGCAACGTCTGAATACTCCATCTGGGCAATGTTTGTACAGGTACGGCTCATCCCAGAAGTAATGGCGAATATCCTTTAGGAATTTCTTCCTCTTGTTGCCCACAAAACCGTGAGGTTCTAGATCAGCAGCTAGGTAATTTGCAATCTCTCCAAACCAAGGAACCCGAGGATGTTGGCTGCTTTCGGTTTGGTTGCAGAATTCGGACTGAGCAGGTGCTCGCTGGTGGGAGCACATGCTTCCTCGATTTGGAATACTCCGATCGAGTAAACCTGTTCTTCAGGGAGGCTGTCATTGAGTGGGAGTTCTTCATCAATCCTCATCCTAGATAAATGGTCGGCAGCTCCATTATCTATTCCCTTCTTGTCCTTGATTTCCAGGTCGAATTCTTGAAGTAGGAGAATCCACCTAAGTAGCCGCGGCTTAGCGTCTTTCTTGGTCAGCAGATACTTCAGTGCTGCATGATCAGTATGGACTATAACTTTGATCCAACGAGATAGGACCGAACTTCTCAAAGGCGAAGACGACGGCCAGAAGCTCCTTTTCTGTCGTAGCATACTTGCACTGAGCATCATCCAATGTGCGACTGGCGTAGTAGATAACGTGGAGCTTCTTGTCTTTCCTCTGGCCGAGAACTGCACCAACAGCATAGTCGCTAGCATCCGTCATAACCTCGAAAGGTAGGCTCCAATCTGGTGGCTGCACAATGGGTGCGCTGACCAACGCTCCCTTGATCGTATGAAAAGCATCAAGACAGTTGCTATCAAATTCAAACTGCACCTCCTTGCACAACAGCCTCGTTAGGGGTCTGGCTATCTTTGAAAAATCCTTGATGAACCTGCGATAGAAGCCTGCATGCCCCAGAAAACTGCGGATCCCCTTGACAGAAGTAGGTGGTTGCAGGTTCATCATAACTTCGATCTTAGCTTTATCCACCTCGATGCCATCTTCTGATATGCCAATCCCGATCCAAGTACAATCCCATTCTGACCCAATTTAGAACTAGGTGTTTTTCCTCGCATCGCTGAAGTACCCTGCATAGATTAGATAAACAGTGAGAGAAAGAGTCTCCATACACCGAGAAGTCATCCATGAACACCTCCATTATATCTTCGATCAAGTCGGAAAAAATGGACATCACGCATCGCTGGAAGGTTGCCGGAGCATTGCATAATCCGAATGGCATGCGCCGGTAAGCGAATGTGCCATAAGGACATGTGAATGTTGTCTTCTCCTGGTCGTCTGGATGGATGGGGACCTGAAAGAAACCTGAGTAACCATCTAAAAAACAGTAGTATGGACGGTTAGCAAGTCTTTCAAGCATCTGATCAATAAAGGGCAAAGGAAAGTGATCCTTGCGAGTTGCAGCATTTAGTTTACGATAATCTATGCACATTCTATGGCCGGTTATGGTCCTAGTCGGTATCAGTTCATTCCTATCATTTTTTATTACAGTGATTCCACCTTTCTTAGGAACTACATGAACTGGACTAACCCAAGTACTATCAGATATAGCATAAATTACACCGGCTTCTAGAAGTTTCATTATCTCCTTTTTAACAACATCTTTCAAATTCGGATTTAATCTTCTCTGATGTTCTATAGAACTCCTTGATTCATTTTCTAGATGTATCCTATGCATGCAAAGATCAGGGGAGATGTCAGTGATATCATCAAGTGAATACCCTGTAGCCTTTCTATACTTCCTAAGCTCGCATAAATGTAAAGCTACTTCCACATTATTCAAATCAGCATTCACAATCACCGGGTAAGTAGAGTTTGTTCCAAGGAATGCGTACCTGAGCCCGGCTGGGAGAGTTTTGAGCTCCAGTTTGGGTGCTTTCAATTCACTCCAAGGGCTGTCTATCGGGTCAAGTGGCGGAGCAGGTGCTCGCGGGATTGAGCGGGTGCTCCGTCTATTCTGCCGAGTTCTCCTCATCTTCTAGGCTCGTGTATGCCACCATCTGCTCCATTCTTTGGCTGGAGTCTAGCATCTTGGCAAAGCTGTCGGCATCCTCGCTCAGGAAACCATGCTCTCTTTCAGCTAGAGTTAGAGCGGTTTCAAGAGGATCCGGGCACAGAAGCTCTTCAGCTGCCTCATCATACATCATCCAAGCCTTCCACAGTGAAGGTCTGTCCATCCATCATCGGTTTCTTCAACAATTTGTCCATCTCGAATGACATCACCATGTCGCCTAGATGGAGGTCAATCACTCCATTCTGTACATCGATTATTGCACCAGCTGTGCAAAAGAATGGCCGGCCAAGAATCAGAGGGTCTTTCGGTTCTTCTTCAAGCTCTAGAACCACGAAATCAGCTGGGATGAGTGTGTCTCCAATTCGCACATGAAGATCTTAACATACCCACCGGAAGCTTTGTTGATCTGTCTGCGAAGACCAATGAGATGCGCGTGGGTTTGAAATTTGTGAACCCACCTTTTTGCCACAGAGTATGGCATAAGGTTGACACTGGAACCGAGATCGCACAGAGAGTATGCAAACGTCATGGGGCCGATCTTGACTGATAAAACGAATCTCCCAGGATCGCTTCTCTTCTTAAGGACCTTGTTCTGCAGAACAGCACTGCACTCTTTGGAGACTACCATCATGTTTTCCTCCTCAGCTACTTTTCCGGAGACTAGGGTTTTCATATACCGTTTGAGAGCAGGTATCATCTGAACGGCATCCGTGAGGGGCAGCTTCACGGTTAGGTCTCTGAGCATCTCTCTGCATTTAGCATCCTCTAAGTCCTTGCGAGACTTCTTGGGTGGTACAGGGTATGGGACCTTGGGTTTGTATACCCTTGCTTCTGGATTGTTGGCCGAAGTTGTTGGAGTTTCTTGGGTGGGCATGTGCTCGGTTGACGGACCAGTGTGCTCGGTTGTCACTTCTTTCCCTTTTGCCGATCCGGAAGTTGTTTCCGAATTCAATGTTTTCCGCTCCTTAGCTCGATGGCGTTGACAAACTCCTTCCTAGGTGCTTCAGCTTTTCCAGGCAGAGTTCCTGGTGTTCTTTTATAGACTCGGCGGTTTGTGCAATCTGAACATCCAGTTGCTTCATGTGGGTCCATACAGCCTCATACTTCCCACTAAGATCACCATACATAGTGTCAACTTTGGAGTTGATCTCTGCTGCCGCCTTTTGTTGACTCGCCATCATCTGCTGCATCATGTTCTTCAGCTCGTCTTGGGAGCCGGTTGCTGAAGATGAAGGCTGCGAGTTTGTGAAAGGCTGCCTTGGCTGATTCCCTCCTTGGAAACGGTTCTGATTTGGAACGAATGGCGGTTCTGGTAGTTGTTGGAGTAGTTGTGGAGTGGTTCTTCTGAAAACCCATCTGCGGTTGATTTCCTCCTTGCTTAGGATAGACTGATCCTGCGGATTCTCCACATTGGTGCTCCTATAGGACAGGTTCGGATGAGTGTTGAAGCCTTGGTTGTTGAAACCGCGGTTCTGCCCGAAATTTTGTCCCGTCATATATTCACCTCCATCTGATCATTCCGGTTTCTTCCTCATAGGCTTGAGCGATAGGTGCTTCCCCATTCTCGTCCACAAAGTGGACTGACTTCTGGTTCTTTTTTAGCAAAAGGTTAACCATGGCCGCGAGCTCATCAATCTTCTGGAGTCCACACTGTTGACCTTCTTCCTGTCGTACTCCGGGCTTTTGTTGCTGGAACTTGCGGCTAGGTTCTCGATCAGCTCCAGGCTCCTTCCTTTGACTTAGTGTAGAAGTCACCGTTACTAGCTGCATTCAGGGCATTTCTGTAGTCCCAATCTACTCCGTCATAGAAGGTGCTGAGCAGCTGCTCATCACTAAACCATGGTGAGGGCACTCGCGCTTGTACTCCTTAAACCGCTCCCATGCTTCATTAAAGGACTCGCCGGACTGTTGCTCGAATGAGGAGATCTTGTTCCTCAAGGCTGCGGTCTTGGATTTCGTGTAGAACTTATCCAAGAAGGCTGCTCGTGCACTAGCCCAAGTCGGTAGAGAGCCTGGTGGTAAAGATTTTAACCACACGTGATGCTTTTCCCGTAAGAGAGAAAGGGAAAAGCTTGCACTTCAGGAAATCTGGATGCACACCATTGGAGCCGGTTGTGCTACAGATCTCTTCAAAGTTCTCGATGTGATCCATCGGAATCTCAGCAGGCAGACCGTGGAACAGGTGTTGCTTCACGAGGCCGATCATTGAGGTTTGATTTCGTAATCTTGCCTCTGGATGGTCGGGGTAACGATCGCAGATCGATCCTGATAGTATGTGTGAGCCGCATCTTTGTCTCCGAAGGCAGGTTGTGCAATGAGTTGCCTCTCCTGTTGCATGCGAAGCTGCTCCATGGCTGTCTGAAGTTGTAGCAGCTGAGCTGCGATGTCTGCTTGTCCGCCCATATCTGAGTTGGCGGTGTCAGTGTTTCTGGTTCCGGAACAGGTGTGTTACGTCTCTGCCTGTTCCCTCGTTCTGCTCTTGCTAACTCTCGTTTGATAAGCTAACAAGATCCTCGTTGTTTCTGCTCCTTGTGCTCCTTGGGGACATGCACCTGAAACACAAAAACAAAGAAGAAAAGAAAACGAGTTAGTAAAGTTCTTAGTCTGATAATTCAGCCGTAAACCAAAGGCGAAAAATTTGGTCCCCGGCAACGGCGCCAAAAACTTGATACACGAGTTTTAAACCCTTATTCCTACTGCAAGTGCACAGCATACGAAGTAGTATTTAGGGGTCGATCCCACGAAGACCAGTTTTCACACTTTGATATATTGAGCTAAATCAAAAGCTAAGACAATTCAATATGTTTTGGTTTTTGTAAATATAGTAATGAAAGCGAAATCGGTTGTAAGAATATTAAACAAGCGTTAGGTCAAGGAATATCGCAGGAGATTCAGAGCAACGGATTAAACAACTATTCAGGCAATGATTAAGCATAAATCTAGAACTTAAACACTAAGATAATATCAATCCACTCTCGTGGTACAATATCTTTGTCTATCAACTAGAAATCCTAACTCTCGCTGGTACTAGAAATCGTAGACAAGCATTAAGGATAGGTTTAATATGTTCAAATTCTCAATACATCTACTCTCGCAGGTAATGGTTAAATTGCTCACCAATGTTCTTTCTAGCAACCTAGCAACTCTCGCTGTCTAAGTTAAACCAATTTCATAAGATCAAGTGATCAATTCGATCTAAGCATTAAGAACAACAAGGGTGAAGATATTGATTTGAATAGCCTATTTGTGTTTAACCCTAAAGCTCATGAATTCCTTTGACAAACCTTAACCTAACTAAGAGATCTACTCAGACATGATTAAAGAAGAAAACAACATGATTATAAAGTTCATCATAAAAGCTTGAATAGATAATGAAAGCTGATATAAACTTATAAGAACTTAAAAGCATAAACATAAAGACTGAAAGTAAAGCATAAATATAAGACTGAAAGTAAAGCATAAATATAAGACTGAAAGTAAAACTTAATTAAAGCATAAATGTATAAAGCTTAAAAGAAACTAAATAAAACTTAATAAAAACATAAACATAAAAACTAAAAAACTAAAGAAGAAGCTATGCTTTGAAGCTAGAGAAGAGAGGAGGAGAAGAAGGTGTGTTTGAGAGTGATGTTGTGAGTCCATTATATAGGCAAGGTGAAGGGGAGTAGGTGAAGCGGGGAACGGTCGTTCTAGGTGGAGAACGATCGTTCCCCTGGTCGATCGAAGTAGGTGAGGCGTGAGAGGGGAACGATCGTTCGGCTGTGTAGAACGGTCGTTCGTGGTATTTTGTCGGCAGAGTTGGTGAGGTTGGGAACGACCTGCATGGGAGAGAACGGTCGATCTCCTATTGTTGTCGGCAAGGTTGGTGAGTGAGGGAACGACCGTTCCTTGGAGGGAACGATCGTTTCCATGGTCGTTCCATGGAAAGGAACGGTCGTTCCTTTGCTTAGCTCTCTTGTGTTTGGTCCTTTTCTCGTTTTTCCGTCTTAACTTGACTCGAACATGTCCGTAAACGCCAAACTCCTTCGGAACTCCATAAAATCTGTAAAAGACTCAAAACAAAAGAAAAGACTCGAAAAACTAACGAAAGATGCAAATCAAAACTCAAACCGAATACTAAAAACGAATCAAAATACGTTAAAAACACGTAATATCAGTACTCATATTCCCAATTTGCTTGATTGTGATCAGAAGCGAGGTGGTGGGACAACTTGTTGATGCAACTACACTGCTAGTGAGGAAATTTGTTGATGTTCAGTAACTACACTGATAGGATTAGAGATACAAACATTCGTCCAAAAAAACTGCTCATATTGAAATTTATAGGTTCGAAGTCGTTCTATATCAAAACAAGAAAAACCTTTAGCTGAAAAGGAAAATTCTGGCTTGAGTGTTTTAGCCTGAGTACAGGAAAGTGTTCAGTAACTAGGCTGTTGTGACCAGGCTACTCCCTGCGGATGCAGGAAGCTGTTATGTGAATGAGAAGCTGCTATGACTGGGCTACTCTCTGCGAATGGCAGACTTGGTGCGAGAAGGTGTTCTCTGATTCTTCATCTGCTTTTGCTCCCGTTCAATTATTTTACCCTATTTCCCAAAAAAGACCTGAAAGAATTTCCAAGATACTAAAACTCCAAAAAGAATTGAAAACTCAGTAAAAGACTCAAATCAGGATTTAAAACAATGGTTAGAAACCCTTAAAAACATGATACATCAATTTCCTGTTACTCCTTTTTCTTTCTCTCAAACAAACTGTCATGCCCGCCTCTCACTAAACTTAGGCGTCATGAAATCACATTACCTTCCACCACAAGAAACACACATATAAAGGCCAATGCAATTATTATTCCCAAGGCTCGAATCCAAAAGTCTTACAAACCGTTTTTAAAACCAGAGTAATGCAAAACCATAACATAACCAAATCTTAAATCAAAACAAAAACTCCCACAACCCCAAAACCCACACCAGACCAGACTTTACTCATGCACTTCCTCGAACTCACCTGAAAAGGAACAAAATGAGGAGTGAGAATCTCGACCAATGCCCAGCGAGAGAAGCTAAGATCAACACTCATCAAACAACACATATCATAGCACAAGTGCCTTTCTAGACCATCCAGTAAAGCAAGATCAAACAACACAATGTGGCCCAACCCACTCAGCGCAAACAATGTGGCCCAAATCCATGAGGCACAACTAAGGGTCTCAACCCACTCATCACAACACAGGGGTTCGCTGCTTACCCCCTCCAGCGATGGATCTGATGCCACCTCATGCAGTGCAACCGCGCGATCCAACAATCAAGACAATGCAAGGTTCAGGAACTAACATCCGAACAGACCTTACAACATCCCACACTTTGGCCTAAGCCTCAACCTAGTTCAAACTTACCTGATACAAGAATGAAATGGAACCGGACTGTTCACTTATGCATGGATGCACCGGAGTAGAACAGCTGGAGATGGGACTGGAAGACTCGGGTAAATCAGCTGGAATGGATGCTTTTCGATTGAGGATTGAGTTTGCTAGGGACATCTTGAGGTTATCTTGTGGAGTTGGAGTTTTTGCCCATGGATACCAATGTTCATCGTACCGTATCATACTGTGCATCGGACGGATTGCTTCAGCTCCTAGATCACTGTCCGGATGAAGCTTTTGCTCGGGCAAAAATTTGCCTTCATCGTACTGTTTCATCTGCTGAAGACTTGTCTCGGAACACATTTCAGTTTGCTCGACCAGAACTCACAGAACACCGTGTTCTTGCTCAATCCGATCTTCGTATGCTGCACAGTGTTCTGACAGCCCGACGATACGATGTTTTGATTCTTCCTTCATTTTCTGTGACCAAGACTCCATTCCTCTTGGCAAAATCATGCTACACGAGACATTTTGAGGATGTTGAATATCAGTCACGACACTTCATCAAATGCTCGAGCTGATCGGTCCATGCATCATGAAGATCATCGCGTCACCGAGCCAAACACTCTTCAGGCCAAGCAAAACATCAGCGAATGTATCTGGACAGAATATGAAGGGACAACTTGGACCAAAGACGCGGGTTTGACTGGCATTTGACCGGATTCAAATTTTCATTAATTTCTTTTATTTCCTATGTTTTGAAAACTACAAAATAATTATGTTTTGTCTCTTTTCTTTCTATTTGTATCCGGATTTCTTTTGGAATAACAATCGAATTTTATTCTAAGTCTTTTTCCATAAAACTCTCTCTGTTCTTTCTGAACATCCTGTTGCTTGAAGGGCGTACTTCAATCAGCAAACCTTCTATCTCATTCGTTCTTGTGAGTAATATCAAGAGAGTTAGAGAGAAACCAGTGAATATGAGGCTTCTCATAACCTCAGTGTGACCAATCGATCCACCAGCCTCACGACTCTTATCACATCATCAGCCAAAAGCAAATCTGTGGCTATTCTTGTATCATTACCCCAAACCACACATGCCATATCCCCACACAATGCAAGCACCCACAAAAGATCCTCAAACATCAAACAGTCCGTATTCAGGCTTAGCAATCCTAAACATATAACTAGATGTGTCTCTCGCATCAACCATCATCAATATATATATATATATATATATAGTATAAATATATACAAACCAGCCTACATGTATGCTTATAGATACACATAGGTATGAACGACTCGCTAGACACTTCCACCATGAGATGCAGTGTAAGAAGAGAAGAAGATCCAAAACCACCCTCAGCTGGACTTAGATCTGATGAAAGAAAAGGATAACAAGAGTATATCTGATGCTCCATAATCCACACCCTTTGGATCTCCAAAACAAGAGTTGGTTTCCATCCCAAACTCAAGGTAAGAGATCTAGAAGACAAAAAGACAAAGGGAGACTCATAAAAAGAGATCTAGGGTTTCTTTACCCCTAGTGGTGGCTGAATCTAAGACAAACAAAGAAGAAGGCTCCAGAAACCTCCTTGATGGAACTGAAACCCTCTGACATCTTCTCTCCAGTGGCTGCTCCACAGAACTCCAGTGACCGTCGGCTCCTCCTCCTTGGTTGACGGCAGCTGGCTCTTCAGTTGGGCAAGGCTTCTCTTCACTTTGCTTTTGTGGAGAAAAGACTAAGGGCTGCCTCCCTTTTATAGGAGAAGAAGGAGAAAACCCTAGGTCTTTCTCTACATGGGCCTGAATAGCACAGGCCTGGGCTTCTTCTACTAGGGGACCTTGGCCCGGGATGTGACAACTCTCCCCTACTAATCGGGAATTCACCCCCAAATTCAAGTCGAGCTCCTCTGACACTTCAACACTCGGAAATAGCTCTGGGTAGTCTGACTTCATCTGAACCTCTGGTTCCCAAGTCTCCTCACGGATTCCATCTCTTTCCCAATACACAAGAACCATCCTGGTCCTCTTGCCTCGGATGTCAAAGTCCTTAACCTCTGAAATCTCAACTGGTTTGCACTGAGCTGTCAAGTTGCGGTTTATTTTATAAATTCTTTGAGAATTCTGAACGACATTCTCGCTTCCGCTTCGTCCACCGCCGCTCGCGCGGTTGCCACTACCCACATTCCACAAAATAGTGCACCACAAATAGCAACTAATAAATCCTTCATCAATGGTTGTGAATGACTGATTTTTCTCAATCTTTTTGACCTTGGTTCCGTAGGAACATCCTCTAGTGGCTGCGTAAGAATCAACTCTGGCTCCCAAACTATTTTCCTGAGAACTGGCACATGAAACACATTGTGGATATCTGACAACTCTTGTGGTAACTCAAGCTGGTAGGCCACTGCTCCAATCCCATCAATGATCTGGTAAGGCCACAAAAACTTTGGCATCAACTTTTTCAACTTGTGGTACTCTGCAGTTCCTCGGTATGTCCTCATTTTCAAATAGACCTCATCCCCTACTGCAAACTCCAATACCTTCCTCCTTTAGTCAGCATAGCTCTTATGACGGTCATGAGGCTTAGACTTGAGCAACTCCACTTGCTCTATGGTTTCCTTTACCATTCTCGGCTCTAACTTCCGTCTCTCCCCCAATTCAGTCCAACATAGTGGGGTTCGACAAGGTCGCCCATACAGAGCCTCATATGGTAGCTGTTGTTGTATGCAAACTCTGTCAATGGTAGAAATTGCCCCCACTTTTCTTCCCAGTCAAGTACACAAGCTCTTAGCATGTCCTCAAGTGTCTGAATCATCCGCTTAGACTATCCATCGGTCTGTGGATGATAAGTCGTGCTAAGATGTACCTTAGTTCCCAATGCTTTCTGAAAGGCTTGTCAAAATGCTGAAGTGAACTTTGGGTCTCGGTCTGATATGATGCTTACAGTCACTCCATGCAATTGCACCACTACTTCCAGATACTTCTGAGACAAACGGTCATCCCCATCAGAGCCGGTCCTGACTATAGGCGGATCAAGCATGAGTTTGGGGTCAGTAAAGTTATAAAATATTTTGGGGACCAAGTGTCTTAATATGTCTCTAAATCAGTTGGTTAGTTACGTAGGAGTTATACGTCTCAGGTTCGAATCATGGGGATGATAACATTTTTTTCATTAGACAACAATGGGTCCTACTAACTAATGATTCCTTTTTTAATCAATATGCCAAACATAATGAATATTTTTTTTGAAATTTTTTTTTGTTCATGAAAACCAAGTAAATATGCACAAAAGCCTATTTCTTGCATATAATTTTTTTTATTCATATTTGTAGAAAGCCAAAAAAAAATTTCTGCTTCTAGCCACTCAAAACTCAGGACCGGTTCTGATCCCCATCTGCTTACAGTCAATAGGTATGAACGACTACCTAGAAAATAATCTGACGGAGAGAACTAGGAAAAGGAAAAAAAAATCTCTCAAAAGCAAGAGAGAGAATCAAAGAAGAAGTCCATATGTATTTATTCTTATACAAACAGGTTAAATGTTTTTGGAGGTGAGCGCGTGAGGTTAATATTGACCAAATTGGTGGTCAAATATTTACTTTTCCTAAGCATCCAAATGAATATGTTGTTTTCTTTATTTGGATTCAAAATTTTGTCTCTCACCCAATTGTTCCATATATTAATCATCTATAAAAAATAAATAAATTTCATTTATCGTGATTTTTGAACACTAAAAAACACTTTACTTCACGCGTAGATATTAAATCTTAATATTAAATGATAAGAAATTAGAGATCATTTTGCTGATGTGTCATTTTCTCATTTTTCAGTTTTTAAAAAAAAATTCATTTATTTTTAGTTTTTATCCTTATTGTCAAAAACTAAAATCAGTTGTACATATTTTAAACTCAATCCCCTAAATCTATATTATCCCCTAGTCTTTGAGAAGTAAATTTTTAAAATTTGCTGAGATGTCATTTCTAAATTAATTTTCCTTTAAAAAAAGTGACATGGCATAGGGAAAAATGTGACATGGCATATAAACAATTGTGACATGGCCAAATAGACTAATTATTATAATTCAAATCACATGTAACTTTATAACTAATAAAAACAAATAAAAATCAAAAAACATATGCATAATTCTATGATATTTCTTAAAATTAATAACATATAAAAAGTAAATTTTCATATACAATTAAAACAATTTACTAAATTAGTTATAAGTAATATATTTTCTCTCAATAGTTTTTTTTGTATACATTCACAAAATAAGAAAATCATTTAACTAAAAATGTGAAATTGAATCTTATACAAAAATAAAATTTATATACAATTAAAATCAATTATATGTTAATATAATCTAATCAGATTAATATAAATCACCTAAAAAGTTTTTCCATACCTACCAAAATTATATAAGGTGAGTGATACAACATGGTAAATTTTAAAATCATTTACCAATTAGTAAATTTGATCAATCAAGCAATTGTTAGATTCCAAGTAGAAAGAAATAAGATCAAAATCATGTTTCAATATATTTTTTAAAAAATTCAAAATTTTAATTAAAAAAACATTTGGAAAAAATAACAAAAAACGAATTTTCATCAATAAATAAAAAGGAAAAATCAAGTCATCATCAACTTGAAAAATAAATTTAATGAATTTTTTATTATTATTTCATCTTGGTTCTAACTAAAACAAAATTCAATCAATAATTTTAAAAAATATATTTGGATAATTATATGGTTAAATTTTCTACAAATACTTTTTGGGTAGCATATTTAATTGATTAAAATAGTCAAACATTGAAGATACAAATTTTACATATGGATATTAATTAGTTTCTCTTTTTTTAATACTTATTAAATTTCTTTAAACCACGAATAAAAAATGTTGGTAGTCTAGACAAATGATTATTTGGCTATTTTATTTAATTTTAGTTGTAATATAAGTATCTTGGATAATTATACATAAATAAAAGCAGGTTAAGTTTATACATACCAAAATAAAACAAACTAACATAAGTTATTAAAATTTTATAATTTTGTTATAAGTCATAAATTATAAATATACTTTAAAAATAATATTGTAAATTATTCTATTTTAACTTATTTTAAGTAAAACCTTGCTGAATAAAAATCTAACATCAAATCAAAGAAAAATGTATTCATATGATTTAAAAGCTTATTTCTATGTTAACAATATTTTTTTATTTTATTGACCCAACTATATATGGGAAATTCATAAAACAAATATTTTGTTTTCATATATAAAATTTTGTGATTGAATTTTAAATTTTTGATTTTCTGAAAATAAAGACATTCTTACATTTATTATCTATGAATACCGGATAAACTATATAAAAAGCATAAAAGAAAATTATCAGACATAATATCTAGAAAATTGTTTAAATTTATACTTTTAAATTCATATCAGTCATCCATGTAAATTATCCATACTGATTATATGATTAGAGAAAAAAAAAGAGAGTATATAAACAACCAATAATGATTAAATAAAACTTAAAAATAAATGTAGTTACCAACTTTTTTTGTAAGGATTGAGATGATTTTTAAAGTTTTAATATAATTTTTTAATTTTATTTTTAAATATGTATAAATGATATATAACTTAATAAAAAATATGTGAATTTAAAAAAAGAACAGAAAACATCAATAAAAATGATGAAAAAAGTAAAATCATCCAAAAATTTGATATGTATTAACAATAGTTAATTTAAGAATAAATAACGGTTTGTGTATCATTTATCTGCGCATGGCGCACGAGAATCTCCTAGTCAACTTGATATATTAAAGGAGAAGCATTTTAGGCAACTTTTGCTGATGTGGCATCACCAGTTTTTTTTTTTAGTTTTTTCACTTTTAGTTATTTTAATCTTCTATACATATTGCCAAACACTATTAACTTTTTTTTTTAAGAAACTTAATGTGTCCCACTTTTCTAACTAATTAAAAACGAAAATGAAAATAAAATTGTATTATTTAATTATTAAATCAAATGATAAATGTGATTAGTTAATATTATACATTAATTATATTTTTAAATCATAAAATAAAATTTTGATAAATATTCACACACAAAAAATATAGTTTTAAATATATTTCAACTAAAAAAACAATTAAAATGTGCATTAAATTCAAACTTAATATTAATATATTTCTAATTTATAAAATATAAAATATTAACTTGAAAAATATAAATTTTGAAAAATTTGATCTAGATATTTTTAATTTGATAAAAAGTAAAGTTTTTGTAAAAAAAATGAAAAGTTTTAAAATATCCAATATATATATATATAGAAAGTGAGATGGGTATAGATTAAAATTATATTAATTTTTTATACAACAATAAACTTCACACCATAAAAATAAATTATCCAACCAAAACCAACATTCCAAACTTCATCATACGCACACTAAGATAACTTATAATTATAGATTATACTATCATTTAACATATTCTAACTCGATTTATAATTTTAGCATCTTATCTATCAATTATCGTAAAAAAATTTTGAGAGTCTAAATATTATATTTTATGATATTTTTAAAATTATAAACATTACAAAATTTTATAAACAAAAATAATGATTCCTCGCAAGGGGCAGACGTACGTATACGTCTACGGGTCCTGTGCCCCCTACTACTTTTATAAAAAAAAAAGATTAATAGCTTAATATATATAATTTAAATGTTATTTCATTGAATAAAAGACAAGTGCCCCCATAGAATTGTGCCCTCATCAAAATGATTTCAAAATGAAAACCCATATTAAAATCTCAGTTTAACCTAAAAATATAAAAATAATAAAAGTCCAAGTTTAAGAGTTCATAATCCAGACATAATTAATAAAAGTTAATCGACATTGTTAATTTGTCTTCTTCTTTTCCAATGTTTAAACATGTTTTCCTCGTTCACAAAATCAAAGACATCACATTCACAAACATTAATCACCCAGCTTTTATATTTTTCATGGAGAAGAAATTTATAAGGTAAATAAATTTATTTAACAACTTATGTTAAATTATTATACAACCAAATTGACTGATTGATGTTACTAAGAAAATCTAAGTTTCATTCGTTTAGTTATATTTGACGATAAGTTTTTCTTTTCGAGATTGGTAATTAAGTAAACAATTTTGGTTTACAAGATTAAGTAAAAATTATGAAAATTTGAAAACAAAAAATAGCTACTTGATGTTTAATATTTTATTTTGATTATATTTTTAAATTCATTTAACACGGCCAATTTTTCAATGTTTATAACATCAGTTATTTCATTTTTAATTCAATTAAGTTAAAATAATTATGTTTTGTTTGCAGGTTTTCAATGGAAAAATATTTCGAAATTTTGGGAAACAAAAGAAAAATTGTTTGAGAAAGTGACAAATAAATTTGTGATGAAAATTTTTCAAAATATAGAATTCGTAGGATAATTTTGTAAGGTGTTTTTTAGTTATAATTTTTTTTAACAATATTGTGCCCCGGTTAAATATAGTTATAGATCCGCCATTGTTCTTCGCTCATCACGAGGTATAATCTAGTTCCTATTAATTTGGTTAAAAAAAAAATATCTATCTTAAATTAATCAGAAATAAATTATTAATAAAGATAAAAAATTAAATTTCTTTTTTAAAATGAAGGACCAAAAATAAATATCATTTAATATAATTATCATACTTCAATAAAAAATTCAGAATCATGATTTCTATTTATAATGTTTTGTCATTTTGACTAAATTGAAAACCAGAAAAAGAATTGAGATACTAATATTAAAAAAGTTAAAGATTAAAAATAAAGGAAAAAAATTAAAATAATCATTTATTAACTATATGTTAGATTATCAAAAAATATAGTTATATAAACTTAAAATTTAATGTATAATTTTAAAATAACAATTAGTCTTGCGCAAAAGCTCAGATACTATCATAGTTAAATCTTAATATCTTCTGCATCATATTTAGTAAAGTGTAGTTGTTGTGAAAAAAATAACCAATTTTTAAAAAACTAAAAAAATTAAAAAAATTAAAAAAAATGAGATCGCTCCGTGCAGGTGCGGATTGATAACTAGTTTAATTGTGAAAAAAAAATCAAAAGAAATTAGTGTATTTTATTATATATGCTCTTTGTCATGAGCTTTATCCCAAAAAAAATGCAATCAAAACGCCTACTTTGCACACAAAAAAATCGTATACGGTAAGGAAATAACTTGTGACAAAAAACAGTAAGAAATAACAAATTTAATTTTTTGTTAGGAAGTAAAATTTTAATCTTAAAAATCATCGTCAATCTCACTTTTTACGTAATATTTTGTTTTCCCTATATAACCAGTTATTTTTTTCCAAAGTTTTTTCTATTAATCCTTATTTTTATAATCCTAATTTGATATTAATGAAATTGTTTGCAAAAATATAAAATTTAAAAGAGCCTAAAGTTTGAAAACGGAGATTTTTTTTTTCGGTTTTATTTTTCTATGGTTAATTTCAATTTTAGATAGTGATTAGTGATTAGTTAACTTATATTTTTTTTTTTTTTAAAAGAAAAGATTATTATGTCATCCATAAATATGTAAAGGAGTTTGCTAGGTTTTCATAAGCTTCAGGTAAAACAACAAATCTTCCGCTTCTCCTCTCCTTGCTAATTCCCCAGTTTCTCTCCCGTTTTGTTATATTGATGTAAATTTTTTTTATTTTTTTCTCAGGAAATATGGCAAAAATGTGTTACACATGTCGTAGACGTATGACATCCGTGATCCATTGTCTTACAGAAGCTCAAAACTTCTGCGTTACCTGTGACTACCTTCGGCATAGTGAACATAATGCAGGACTTTGCGATAGTTGCATGACAAATCCGGCTTTACTCCTCTGCGTTGATCACGGGATCTCTCTTTGCCAATCTTGTTATTTACTCCACTACAATTGTGCCCCTTCTGGCCATCACATTCAAATCATCTGTAGCTTTCCTCAAGAATACCATAAAAATAACAATAACAACAATGATCAGCCTCATCGTCACTAGCGAATAGAAGGAATGTTTGAGATGATCTGCAACGGAAATAACGATTGCGATAGAAGGATATTTCCACTGAAGTGTGAATCATGCGTAGATTCAGACGCTGTCGTTATTTTGCCCAACACGACCATCTCCTCTGCGATAATTGCGACCAGGATTATTCACCATCACGAATCCCTTGCTCTTGTTGGATAATTCCAAAAGAAAAAGGAAACTTCCTAAAGATGTATCTAGAGATAGAATAGAGAAAAGGAAAATACAAAAAGGAAAAGTTTGTGGTTTCCTAATCTTAGAGGGTTTAGGAGTGTCTAGACCTCTATATAAGAAGCTCTATGTGGAGAGGTGTTCCACAAGAGAATTGAGAGAGATTTAGTTTTTGAGAAGTTTTCTAAATCAATAAAGATAAGTTGATCTTTAATCTTTCAAGTTCTAAGATTTTCATGGTATCAGAGCTTCAGGTTTGAAAAATCATTCAAACGAAGCAAAGAGTTGTAAGAGATCGTAACCAAGATGGGCGACGAGAAGAGCTTACAAAGTCTTCAACCTCGATCGAAAGATCTTGGTGTACCATCCATACGATGTCCGATGTTAACAACATCAAATTATACAGTATGGGCGATGCGGATGCAAGTTATGCTTGAAGTAAGCGAAGTGTGGGAGACAATTGAAGAAGGTTCTGAGGATCGAAAACAGAACAATATAGCAAAGGCGTTGCTATATCAATCAATCCGGAAGCACTCATACTTCAGATAGGTGCACAAAGTTCCGCAAAGAACCTATGGGAAGCCATCAAAGCTCGACACCAAGGAGCAGAACGTGTACGAGAAGCAAGATTGCAAACCCTAATGGCAGAATTAGATCGGCTCAGGATGAGCGAGAACGATACAGTTGATAGCTTCGCCGGCAAAATATCAGGTATCGCATCACAATCCTCTTCACTTGGAGAGATCATTGAAGAGTCAAGATTGTGAAGAAGTTCTTAAACGGTCTACCGAGACAGAAGTACATTCATATAGTAGCTTCTCTCAAACAAGTCTTGGACTTGAATAATACGAGCTTTGAAGACATTGTAGGACGGATCAAGGCTTATGAGGATCGCATAAAAGACGAAACTCAGAGTGAGGATCAAAGCAAGCTTATGTTTTCAAACTCAAACCGTGGAGGTCATAGTAATTCCTGTGGCAGAGGAAGAGGGAATGGCGATAAAGGAGGCTCCGGGAGAGGTAGAGGCAGAGGAAGAGGAAATTCTAATGGCCAAAACTCAGGAGGAGAAAACTCAGAACAGAAGCCACAGAAGAAAGACCGCTCTCACATAGTCTGTTGGAGATGTGATAAAGCAGGTCACTATGCATCAACTTGTCAAGAAAAACCGATTGGGAATCAAGAAACGAACCTGAATGAAACCCACGAAGCAGATGCTCTCTACGTTCACGAAGTGGTTTTCCTGAACGAAGACAAAGTTTTTCCAAAGAACTATGATACTACTAACAAAAGTATCTGGTATCTAGACAATGGTGCAAGCAATCATATGACCGGAAACAAGGATTTTTTCACAAGTTTGGATGAAAATATCAAGGGTAAGGTCAAGTTTGGTGATGGATCGTATGTTAATATTGTTGGAAAGGATCGATTGTTTTTGTGGGCAGGAATGGAGAAAGAAAAGCCCTCAAAGAAATCTACTACATACCGGAGCTCAAACACAATATTATAAGTCTCGGACAAGCAACAGAGTGTGGATGCGAAGTGAACATGAAAGGAGATGCATTAACATTTCTAGACTCAAGAGGAAGATGCTTGTACGAGTCATACGATCAGCAAATCGTCTTTACAAGACACCAATGGAAATCGATTTTCCTAAGTGTCTTCATGCACAAGAAGATACTACATTGACCTGGCACTCCCGTTTAGGTCATGTGAGTATAGGTGTCATGAACAACATGGTGAAAAATAAGATGGTGGACGGAATGCCGCAAGCAGTACACGAGAAGAGTGTCTGCAATGTATGCTTAGTTGGAAAACAAACTAGAAACTCTTTTCCAACTCAAGCTACTTACCGTGCAGCTCAGGCATTGGAGCTAGTTCACGGAGACCTTTGTGGACCGATATCACCACCAACACCAACAAACAATCGGTACGTGTTTGTTCTGATCGATGACTTCTCCAGATACATGTGGACGATGCTACTAAAGGAGAAAAGCGATGCATTCGATCGGTTCAAAAGATTTAAGGAAATGGTGGAGAAGCAAGCCGGAAAATCCATCAAAACCTTTCGCACCGATAGAGGAGGAGAGTTTACCTCATTAGAGTTCAATCGGTTTTGTGAAGAACACGGAGTTACCAGACACTTAACCACGCCATATACACCACAACAGAACGGTGTAGTGGAAAGAAGAAACAGAACTCTCATAGAGATGACAAGAAGCTTGCTCAAGGCAATGAAAGTCCCTAATGAGATATGGGGGGAAGCTGTGCGTCACGCAACATACCTCATCAATAGGGTCCCGACAAAAGCATTGCAAGGTCAAACTCCATACGAAAGCTTCATGGAAAAGATGCCGAACATCGAGCACCTAAGAGTTTTTGTCGGGACCCTATAGATGAGGTATGTTGCGTGACGCACAGCTTCCCCCCATATCTCATTAGGGACTTTCATTGCCTTGAGCAAGCTTCTTGTCATCTCTATGAGAGTTCTGTTTCTTCTTTCCACTACACCGTTCTGTTGTGGTGTATATGGTGCGGTTAAGTGTCTGGTAACTCCGTGTTCTTCACAAAACCGATTGAACTCTAATGAGGTAAACTCTCCTAATGAGATATGGGGGGAAGCTGTGCGTCACGCAACATACCTCATCAAGATGAGGTCCTGTGATCTTTGCATACGCAACGCAACCAAAAACTCTTAGGTGCTCGATGTTCGGCTTCTTTTCCATGAAGCTTTCGTATGGAGTTTGACCTTGCAATGCTTTTGTCGGGACCCTATTGATGAGGTATGTTGCGTGACGCACAGCTTCCCCCCATATCTCATAGAGATGACAAGAAGCTTGCTCAAGGCAATGAAAGTCCCTAATGAGATATGGGGGGAAGCTGTGTGTCACGCAACATATCATCAATATGGGTCCCGACAAAAGCATTGCAAGGAAACTCCATACGAAAGCTTCATGGAAAAGAAATCGAAGCCACGCGAGCACCTAAGAGTTTTTGGTTGCGTTGCGTATGCAAAGATCACAGGACCTCATCTTGCAAAATTAGATGATAGGTCAGAACAGTGATTAACCTTGGAACGGAACCAGGTTCCAAAGCATATAGGCTATACGATCCTGTTTCAAACAAGGTGATCGTAAGTCGAGATGTTGTGTTTGACGAAAAGAAGGCATGGGATTGGAACTCATCAACAAAACAGAGCAATGGAGAACCAGGAATGTTCAGACTATCGTACAAAGGGCTTACAGATAATGGAAACGAACAGGATGATGATCAAGATAACAACGATCATCAAGTACCTGATCCAGAACCTGTAGCTCAAAACGAAGAAGAAGAAGATGTTGATGATGAAGACAATCAGGAAGCAGAAAATCAAACGACAACAAGATACGGACGCATCGTGAGGAAACCTCAATATCTCAAAGATTACATTCTGCTGGCCGAGTTTGAAAGTGAGAAACTCTTGCTTACAATAGATGGAGAACCAGAGACTGTACTCGAAGCAATGAGCTTACAAGAATGGGTGGAAGCCATGAAAGCCGAGCTTGATTCTATCATTAAGAACAAGACTTGGAAGCTCGTTGACAAGCCACATGGAGTAAAACCCATTGGCTTGAAGTGGATCTTTAAGATCAAAAGGCACGCAGATGGCTCAGTCAACAAATACAAAGCGAGACTTGTGGCAAAAGGTTACGTACAGCAACAGGGGATAGATTTCGAAGAAGCATTCGCACCAGTGGCTCGGATCGAAACTATACGATTGTTAATAGCCCTTGCAGCAACAAGCGGGTGGGAGATACATCACTTGGACGTGAAAACCGCATTCTTAAACGGTGATTTGAATGAGGAAGTCTATGTCACCCAACCCGAAGGCTTTGAGAAGAAAGAGAAGAGACCAAAGTATATAAGCTTAATAAAGCTCTATACGGTTTGCGTCAAGCTCCCAGAGCTTGGAATATAAAGCTCGATCACGCTCTGAAACAGATGGGATTCAGAAGATGCGTGAAAGAACCTTCGGTATATCTTAAAAGGAACGAGAAGGAGTTTCTGATTGTTGCAATATACGTAGATGACCTACTCGTAACTGGAACTTCACGGAAGATCATCGATCAGTTCAAGAAAGATATGTCGAACGAATTTGAGATGTCAGACCTCGGTAAACTAACCTATTACCTTGGTATTGAAGTAACTCAAGGAGCAGAGGGAATCCAAATCAAACAGGAAGGATATGCTCAAGGAATTCTTGTTGACAGCAACATGGACGGGTGTAATTCGACTCAGACACCAATGGAGTCGAAAATCGACATCTCAAAAGCAGAGAAAGAACCTGAGATAGACGCAACAGCCTACAGAAGAACCATAGGATGTCTGAGGTACTTGCTACACACAAGGCCAGACTTGGCGTATGCTGTTGGCGTTCTAAGCAGGTATATGCAAAGCCCGAGAACATCACACGGTCAAGCGCTAAAACAGATCCTAAGGTATGTGAAGGGAACAACTAACTTGGGACTATGTTTTAAGCGAGATGGATCGAGTAAGGTGATTGGATATAGTGACAGCAGTCATAACATTGATGTCGATGATGGAAGAAGCACGTCAGGGCACATCTTCTATCTGGCCTCATCACCAATCACATGGACATCACAAAAGCAACCCACGGTAGCACTGTCGTCATGTGAAGCAGAATTCATGGCAGCAACAGAAGCCGCGAAACAAGCCATATGGCTTAAGGAGTTGCTACGTGAGATTCTTGGTTCAGAAGAGAAAGCTGTACTAAGAATAGACAACAAATCGGCCATTGCACTCACTAAGAATCCGGTCTTTCATGGAAGGAGTAAGCACATACTCTCCAAGTATCACTTCATTCAAGAATGTGTGGAGAACAATCAGATTGAAGTTGAGCATGTACCGGGAGTGGAGCAGAAGGCTGACATTCTCACTAAACCATTGGCAAGGATCAAGTTCAATGAAATGAGAAGTCTAGTTGGAGTTCAGATCATCAATCTTCCTAAGGTTCAAGTTGGAATTAAGGGGGAGAATGTTGGATAATTCCAAAAGAAAAAGGAAACATTCTATCTTAGGATAAAGATGTATCTAGAGATAGAATAGAGAAAAGGAAAATACAAAAAGGAAAAGTTTGTGTTTCCTAATCTTAGAGGGTTTAGGAGTTGTCTAGACCTCTATATAAGAAGCTCTATGTGGAGAGGTGTTCCACAAGAGAATTGAGAGAGATTTAGTTTTTGAGAAGTTTTCTAAATCAATAAAGATAAGTTGATCTTTAATCTTTCAAGTTCTAAGATTTTCAGCTCTGCCGCATATGAGGCGTAAGCTTTGCTTGACCTGCAAGAGACTCTCTCGCAATTTTCTCATTGGAGCCCATCATTTCATTTTACCACCGGCTCCTCCTCCTCATGCGCCGGCAGCCGAGGAGGTCACGGCGTCGCCCTCCGCAGGGCCCAGTCAACAAGATAGCAATTTTATTTTAATTTTTTTCCTCTTTTTTTTTTTGATAATTATGTCAGAATTTGTTATGGATTTTTTATTTGACCAAACTAAAGGTCATCATTTGGATTGAGCAACAAAATATTTATATCTTTTAAAATGTATATACCACTACAAGAAAATTGGGTTTTTATAGCATCTGAAAAACGCTATCTAACGATACCATAGCGTTTTGACAAACGCTGTATCTGCGCCCGTCATAATAGGTCATGCACTTTAGATAGCGTTTTTTTGTTATGCTATCGTAGTTTCATATACAATAGCGGTTATATGTCTGCAATTAAATATTATATAATAGCGTTTGGAAAATTGTTAAAAATACCACATTCAACCTACACTTTTTCAACAATACACTCCCCTTCCTTCTTTACAAAAATACACTTTATTTTACCACTGAACTGACTATTATACCCTCAATGATTTTAGAACACAAAAACCTAATTTCCTTCTTCTCCTTCCCGTCTTCTTCTCCTCCTCTGTGATCTAGTTCTTTTTTTTGATCTAGCTCCTCTGTGATCTAGCTCCTCTGTGATCTAGCTCATTTTCTCTTCTTACTCTTATGATTTCATCAATTTAATTGTAGAATTCAGAATTGTTCCGGCGTCTCTTCAACATGATTGAAGATTCTCACGTCTCTGCAAACTCCTCCCTGAGTTTCGTGGCAGTTGCCTCTGATTTCCCGAAAAGCCGCCACGTCTTCCGGCTCTTGCTCGAAGCCTCCGGATCAATCATAGGAAGCTCCAATTCCATCTTCCTCTTCTCCTCCTTCGCGAATCATCCATTTTGGATCTGTGAAACCTCGGTTTTCCTCTTTTGTTTCGGCCTTCTTCTATATATTCCGTAGATGATAGTAATTTACAGACTATAAATGAAGCAGGTTATGAGCCAGATGCTGCCACTTACACGTCGCTGATGAATGGAAAGTGTAGAAAAGGAGCTACTTTAGGTGCGTTGAGCTTGTTAGAAGAGATGGAAGCAAAAGGATGTGCTCCAAACGATTGCACTTATAACACTTTGCTTCATGGGTTGTGCAAGGCAAGGTTAATGGACAAAGGGATTGAGTTATATGAGATGATGAAATCAAACGGCAAAAAGCTTGAAAGTTCTGCTTATGCCACGCTTGTGAGGGCTCTGGCTAGAAGTGGAAAGGTCGCGGAGGTTTATGAAGTTTTTGATTATGCAGTGGACAGCAAGAGTTTGACTGATGCTTCTGCGTACTCTACACTTGAAACTACCTTGAAATGGCTGAAAAAGGCGAAAGAAAAAGGATCGACTTTCTTCTTTTCGCAAGTCTGTTTTTTTTTGTATTCTCCAAAAGGAATGAACTTGATATGTTATACGAAAATGAAAAGTTGATTTTCAAGGGAGCCAGCATTGATTTATGACAATAGGTCGTTTAACTATGTTGGTTTGCTTGTGACTTGAGATCTCTAAAGTGAAAATTTTCCGTTATTCTTTCCTTTAGTGTCATGTAAACTGTTCTTGTAAGCTATTATTGATGCCATGATTGGTTTATTGATCATCCCTGGGGTTGTTGCTTGTAACCTTTATAGATTTTTTATAAAACTCTTATAAAATATTTATAATAATTTATAAATAATTTTTATAAACACTTATAAAAGATATATAAAGCTTTTATAAGAGATTTATAAACTCTGTATAAATAATTTTATAAACACTTATAAGAGATTTATAGAGCTTTATAAAAGATTTATAAGCTCTTTATAAATAATTTGTATAAACACTACTCTCATCAATCTTACTCAATCAACTCTTAGTCTAAATAGTTTTATAACCTTTTATAAATAATTTTATAAGGATTTATAAATATTTTTATATGGTTTTGTAAATATTTTTATAAGGCTTTGTCAACAGTTTTATAAGGCTTTCTGAATAGTTTTATGAAGCTTAATAGTTCTATCTTTTATAAGATTTTATAAGGCTTTCTAAACAGTTTTATGAAGCTTAATAGATCTAGCTTTTATAAGATTTTATAAGGCTTATGTTTTTAAGATAAATAGGTTTGTAAGGTTTTATAGTTCTGGTTTTATATGATTTTATAAAGCCTTATAAAAATTAAAGCTACACTCATCAATCTTACTTGATCCACTCTTAGGCTAAATATTTTTATAAGGCTTTATAAATATTTTAATAAAGCTTTATAAGTATTTTTTTATATGGCTTTATAAATATTTTTATAAAGCTTTATGTACAGTTGTATAAGGCTTTCTAAACAGTTTTATGAAGCTTAATAGTTGGCGCTGTCTTCCTCATCATCTTCAGAAGAAGGAGGTGCTTCGTTAGTATAAGATAGAGTCGATGGGCCGTCACATACATTTTTTTCTGTTGGATCTGGTGGCGGAAGGGCGAGATGTTGGAGGAGTGAAGAGCAAGAATTACTTTGTGAACATCTTGTTAACAAAAAAAAAATTATAAAGCTTGTTTAATGAAACATTTTTGTTCGTTTTACCTTTCTAGTTTATTTTGATCCATAAAACATGAAAGTAATTTAAATAGAAGATTTGCCCAATAATTTATAAAGAAGTGTAGGAAGACGGGTCATTTAACTCATGACTTGTAAGAGATTTACAACCCCATTATAAAAAATTTATAAACCTTTATAAATATTTTTATAAACACTTATAAAAGATTTATATACCTTTATAAATAAGTGTTTATAAACATTATTTATAAATAATTTTTATAAACACTTATAAAAGATTTATAAGTCTTTATAAAATATTTATAAGCCTTTATAAAAGATTTATAAACAAGTGTCTAGTAGGAAAACGGGTCATTTAGCTCATGACTTGTAAAAGATTTATAAAGCCTTTATAGAAGATTTCTAAACAAGTGTTTAGTAGGAAAACAGGTTATTTAGCTCATGATTAAAAGATTTATAAAGACTTTATAAAAGTTTCATAAATTTTGTATAAAGCATTCATAAAAGTCTTATAAATTATTTTATAAACTTTTATAAAAATTTTATAAACCTTTGTAAAAGTCTTATAAATCATTTACAGGCCTTTATAAATGATTTTGCAAACCCTTGTAATTTTTTTATAAACCTTTATAAAAGTCTTATAAATAAATTATAAAACCTTTAAAAACTTTTATAAACAGATTTATAAATCCTTATAAATTTTTATAAACCTTTATAAAGCCTTACAAATGTTTTATAGGCCTTTATAAATGATATACGGGTTTTAAATTTTTATAGGAATTGATAATTTCATCAAAATCATAAAAACAACCGAAGCATGAGACATAATAGCGGTTTAAACATGAAAAAGTTCAACGTGATTCCAAACAAAATCTAACAAAGAGCATTAGACTTGCATAACGTAATGAAGTGGTTCGTCTATCAACTCACATTATTCTCCACTGGAGAGAAGTCATAAACACAAATAACAAAACTAAGGGGAATGTATGAGTGTTTACGAGAGACATAAACTGATATTTTGTGAGAATTGAGCATAATCCTACTTAGTCATCACATTTTGAGCTTGATTCTCCAGTTGGTAACTGAGAGTCCTCCGGAAGAGCATGATGTATGGCTCAGGACGAGGCATCCACGGCTTTTTGTTTGTGCTTGGTGCAGAGAAAATTTCTTCTGTTCGTCATATGTTACCCTTTGCCTTCCTGGTAAAATGGAAAATGTCAGGCACATAATTTTGCAACCCAGAAGCTTCAAAAACGAATAATAAAAGATGTAGAAACACTGTGGCAGCAATTGCAATAATTACACTGCAGCTGCAAAGTCAATGAGAGAGTGGTAAGGCCACATATAAAATTAAACGCAAACAAAAGAAACGTCTCGACAGTGCCCAAGTAATCAATAATATAATTTATTATGAGCTTAAGAGTAAGATGATCTCACAGCTTCAGCTTGGAATTGCAAAATCCGTTGATGATCATAAGACTTTTGACCAACAAAAGAAGACTCGTTCCCAGATCCCTGCGTTGGCAGAGTAGAACTTTGCTGCTGAGGAGTCGAAGCAGTCGGAGAAGTGGATAAGCCAGAGAAGCCAGAGTCTGTAGGTCTCTGGGTTCAATCTCCAATCAATGCAACATCTGCAGTTAAACGAGCGTATCCAATCAATACAACATCTTCAGCACCACTGCAAAGAATCAAAACCAGATTTCATATGTCAATCCAAATTCTTTACTTTTTTATTTGGTTGCTTTAATAGAATTGATTACCCTATGATTCATAATCATTACTTTTTTCAAGTGGTCCAGCATCTTCGAATTTCTTCGAGAGTTGCTCGAAATCTTCAAATCGTCTTCTTTCTCTTCAATTTCTGCGATAATCCATCAAAATACAAAATCAGAAACCGAAAAAAAAAACAAATCGAACAAGAGAACCATCAAAACAGTACCTAACCAGGAGCAATTAGGGTCGAAGCTCCTCGACATTTAGGGATTCATAGCGTAATAACATCTCGGAGACAGAGTAGCCACATGAGCTGGATCAGATAACCTAAGCGAACAGATTTGAAGAGCTGAGAAAAAAGAGAACGAACATCAAATTCCGATTTCCCCATTGATCATCACAATGAACACAAATCGCAGAATCAAATTTTAGAGTTTCCATTACTGCAAAAATATCGACAATTGGTTTTTCATCAACGAGGGCGTTTTGGTCATTTTCGTAGTGGAAGAAGTATAAAAATAAAAATGATTTCTTTAGAAGTGTAAAATTGAAAAAGTGTATCAAACAAAATGCATTTATGTAATTGTTCCATAGCGTTTTTATTTTGTTATTATTATATTTTCAATATAGCGGGTTTTTAAAATTATTATTATGCCTCTGATTTCGTTTCTAAAACGCTATGATTCACTGCATTGTAATTTTCGGTCTAACATTATATCATAGCGTTTACATTTATATAAACGCTATCTAAAAACCAAGGGTACAACAACTATAGCATTATAGCCACAAACGCTATATTATAGTGCTATAAAAACCCAATATTCTTGTTCAACCTAAGAAGAAACAAAGGGCTAACTCCAACTTATTCGGAGATATTAGTTCGGGGATATATGATTATCTTATCGATCTGCCGTAATCACAAATGATTCAACTAATAATTATTCCGTGCTTGCGCCGAATAGAGTTTTATGTAGTTTTGAAAAGAAAATTAAAGGTCAAACTTTGTGGATAAAAGTTTTATAACAAGTTTTTGTGTTTTTGTTTGCTATGTTTTTTGGTTAATGATTTTGGATTTTAAAATTCGACTGCATGTAAGTAAATTCATGAATCAGAGCTGTTCAATCTGGTAAAATCGAACCGAACCGAACCAATCTATACCAAGCCGAAATAGAGAATATGGTTTGGTTTTGGTAGTACTGCATAAACAGAATAATGCTCTTTTTTAGATACCGTAGTATATGGATATGGTTCGGTTATAAACCGAGCAAACCGAAAAAACCGAGAGAAACCAATTAAAAAATATAGCAATATATATTAATATAATTATATGTATATTTATATAATTTTGATGTTTATTTCATTTAAATTTAATAATTGTTTTGATTTTCTCTCAGAATTTATTTTACATTTATTAAATATTATTCACTTCAGAATTAAAATAACGATATTAGTATTTTATGTTTAATTAAATTGGATTTATAATCATATAATTTTAATTCATAAATTTTTTTAGATATAGTTATGGTTTTCAGTATAAAACCGAATAAACCGAAAACAGAAGGTACATTAACCGAACCAAACCATAGTAGATATGGTATCAATATGTTAGCTAACTTTTAGAAACCGAAAAAACCGAACCGAACTCCGAATTGAACACCCCTACATGAATGTACATTGGTCAGATAACCCTAGCCGTGAGAAAAAAGGACATTTTTCTGTGTAGATCCAGGCCGATGATTGGAGGTTTTTATAGCTCCGACATCGGCTTGGTTGGTTTTCTTTACGATTTTTCCTTTGATTTATTTGGTTTTATCTAAGTTTTATTGCATCTGGATAAGGTTTTAATTGTTATGAACCGTTTGGTTTAAATGGACTCAATATAGACCGACCCATATAGAGGTTATTAACATAACCGGTCCTTAGTATAATTAGATATTTTCCTTTATAGACAAGGAATGGGTTTGTGGAATATTTCCTTTTCTTGTTATGAGTAGTAAAAGGATAATTACCTTTTCTCTATCTGGTGTAACCATTATATAAAGAGACCTTTGGTCCTCATAATAATACACACAGAACATTCAGTTCACAACACGTTATCAGCACGAGTCTCTAAAAACCCTAAGCTAGCCGCCGGACACCAAAACCTAAAGCAGCCGCCGAAACTTTAAAAGAGTCATATCTTTCAAACCGTGAGGAACCAGAAGGCGATCTAGATATCAAATCGAAGCCCCCGACGAGACGAATCTACCGGTGAAAACCGCTTGTCGATCCGACATCGGACGCGCTCTCACGCATACATACAGTGCACGACGATCTACCAAATAAACCAGATCCGATTTCTTCCTGTATTTTTCCGAGGTCTTTAGCTCCCGGTTCATACAATTTTAATCCAAAGGTGTTAAGGTAATCTCTAAGCTAAGAATAAGAGCAAACCGAATTGGACTAAGAAGAATAAGAAACCCTAAAATCAATCTCTCTCTAGAACTTGTTTGTTCATGTTTAAACCAATATCTGAACTTGAACCTAAGCTAAGGATATGACCTAAAATCGATTTGCTTGTTTAAACTTGTTTGATCTTGCTTAAACCCTAAGAATCGAATTTGACCTAAGCTATATGAAACCTTTAAAATCGGATTGCTTGAATAATTGTTTGCTTGTTGAAATCGATTATTGCATGATTAAATTTGGTTCCTTAGCCTGCTTGTTTACTTGTTTAAAATCGCATAAGAGCTTGTTTGGCTCATATAGAAATCGCATGCTTAAGGTTGTTTAATCATGAAAATCGAATTTGGATTGCGTGTTTCATGAGTTAGGTTGTTAGATCACCTTGTTTAATCATTAATCGAAATCGGCCATATAGAAAAGAATGTTGAAATCAATTTGCCCTAATCCTAATCCAAATAGGAAAATCTTAATCCCTTCCTTTTAGTAAAAAGGAAAGTTTTAAGAATATCCTTTTTCCTTTTGCTTAATTTCCTTTATTGGTTTATTCCTTTAATTAATTGCCTTAGGATTAATTTTGCAAAAAGGAAAGTTGATTAAAATCGATATTAGCCTAATTAAAAATCGGTTGCTTGTTTTAATTAAATAAATTGCTTGATTGATTGTAAAGCTTAAAATCAGATAAACATTACCGGCCATATTCCTAAGGTCCGGGTTTTATTAAAAAGTCCTGAATGAAAATTTGATGCATGACCGGCCATATTCCTAAGGTCCGGATCATATTTAAAGTCCTAACTGAAAATTGTTGGATATTTTCAGATGTATAAAGTTTCAAACTTAGACTATGCGGCCCTTAATCTCTCTGGAGATAATTACCTCAAATGGGCGCTTGACACAAAGATCATGCTCAACTCAAAAGAAATTGGTGAATGTATCAACGACGGAAACAATGAGTCCGTGAGAAATAGATACAAGGCGATTCAAATCATACGCCATCACCTTACTGAGAGTCTCAAGGATCAGTATCTAACGATTGAAGATCCGTTAGAACTATGGAAGGAATTGAAAAAGAGGTATGACCATCAAAGAACGGTCGTTTTGCCTAAGGCAAAATTCGACTGGCTGAACTTGCGATTCATGGACTTTAAGTCCGTGGATGAGTACAACTCAGCCTTGTTCCAGATAGTTTCAAAGTTGAAACTATGTGGTGAGACCGTATCGGAGAAGGACATGCTGGAAAAGACCTTCTCCACCTTCCATTCGAGTAATGTATTGTTACAAGAACAGTACCGCGAAAGAGGTTTCGCGACTTACTCGGACCTGATCGCTTGTTTGCTGCTTGCGGAACAGAACAACAAGCTTGTTCTGGTCAACAGCGAAATGAGACCAGCTGGAACAGCCCCACTCCCTGAAGCCAATTTGGCCGCTGAGAAAAAGAAAGAAAACGAGGCAAACTACTTCCATAGAGATCAAAGGCATTACGGCCATGGACGTGGTGGAAAAGGAAAAGGGCGTGGTCGCAACAATTACCACCCTTATGGTCGAGGCAAAGGCCGTAACGACCGCGGATTCCAAGAGGACTCTAACCGCGGCCGTGGCCGTGGCCATGGAAATGGCCGCGGATATCAATATGGACATCAGTCCGACCCGACCAAATCTGTTTGCCATCGTTGTGGGATGAGTAATCATTGGGCCAAGACTTGTAGGACTCCCAAGCATCTTGTAGAATGCTATCAAGAGAGCCTTAAAGGGAAGAATCCTGAGGCCCATATGATCCAGCATGAACATGACAATGAGGGTGACTTCGATCATGAAAAAAGATGATCTTATGGACACAGATCGGAACGATAACATGGATTATGAGACTTCCGACTGTTTGAAGTGAATCCGAGATTTTAAGTTTTTCCATTTCATGTTGCTTTTATTTGTGTTTGGATTTTATGTCTTTGGATTTGTTCTTTGATTTGAATGAATATTTTTTAAGGCTTAAGACATAAATTTTGTGGGCAAGCATAAGTACTATAGCAGGACGGCCGGCCTTATAGAAGGCTACGGCCAGGCCAACATTTTAATGCCAAAAGGCACGCATCTAGAAATCCCTGATGCATTGTTTTCACCAAGCTCAAATCGAAACTATTGAGTTTTAAAGACATTCGTCTGAATGGTTTCATGTGGAAACAATGGGCTGAGGAAACAGAGAATTTCTCCAGATCGTTAAAGACGACGCCCATGTCAAAAGAAAGTCCTCGAGACTATACCTGCTATAGCTACGGGCTTATACTAGAAGCCAATGCCACCGTAAAAAAAAAAAAAAAAAGTTTTTACGGATATGTTCACGTTATGGCATGACCGGCTGGGACATCCCGGGTCAGGAATGATGCGGAAATTGATATTAAACACGAGAGGACACACCTTGAAAGAAAGGAGAGTGATCCCGAAAATTCAAACTTGTGCTTCGTGTTCACAAGGTAAATTGATTGTAAGGCCGTCACCTGTAAAAGTGACTAAGGAAACCATAAATTTCCTGGAAAGAATTCAAGGAGACATATGCGGACCAATACACCCACCTTGTGGGACGTTCCGATATTTCATGGTCCTCATTGACGCATCTACATGATGGTCACATGTATGCTTATTGTCAACACGGAACTTGGCATTTGCAAGACTCCTTGCGCAGATAATTCGCCTACGGGCACACTTTCCAGACTTTCCTTTAAAAACCATCCGTATTGACAATGCGGGTGAGTTTACCTCCAGAGCCTTTGATGATTACTGTATGTCCATGGGGGTAAGTGTGGAACACTCCGTGGCACATGTACATACACAAAACGGTTTGGCCGAATCTCTCATCAAACGCATACACCTGATCGCTAGACCATTACTCATGAGGTCAAAGCTTCCAGTATCAGCCTGGGGACACGCAGTCTTACATGCCGCAGAATTAATCCGTATCAGGCCATCAATTGACCATGAATATTCCCCCTCCCAATTAATTACGGGTCAAGAGCCAGACATATCCCATCTTAAAATATTCGGTTGTTCAGTTTATGTACCGATTGCTCCACCACAGAGAACTAAGATATGACCTCAAAGGAGGATGGGGATATACGTTGTATATGATTCACCCACAATCATAAAGTATCTTGAGCCAACTACCGGTGATTTATTTAAGGCCAGATACGCGGATTGTCATTTCGATGAGTCCGTTTATCCAACTGTAGGTAGTGAAAACCGGCTGATAAAAGAACTCTCATGGAATCATACATCCTTAAATTGGCAAGATCCTCGGACCCAAGAAAGTGACTTGGAAGTCCAAAAGATTATTCATATGCAAAAGCTAGCTATACAATTGCCAGATTCCTTTGCTGACCGCAGAGAGGAGTAACTAAATCGTATATACCAGCCGTGAATGCACCAATACGAATTGATGTCCAAGATGGACCGCAAGTGGCTACAGAGTCTAAACCCCATTTGAAACGTGGGAGACCTACTGGTTCCAAAGATAAGACTCCTCGGAAATTAAAAAGGTGCTGAAAGTCAGACCGAGGAGATAGTGGATGGTCCGGACACAGATGAGCCTAAGGTACCGCAAAATGAAGCTCGGGACGCCGAGCATCATGGTCCTGAAGTTCAAAATAACAATGAGAACTCGAAAAATTTTGTTAAGTCCGGAATCCAATGGAACAGAAAAGATGTCGACATCGATGAAATATTTGCATGCAATGTAGCCCTTGATGTGATAAATGAGGATCTAGAACCCACGTCTATTTTAGAGTGCACTCGCCGATTAGACTGGCTTAAAAGACGTGGAGTTAAACTCTTTAAAGAAGAGAGAGGTTTTTGGTCCCATAATTCGGACACCTCGAGATACAATCCCAGTTGGACATAAATGGGTCTTTGTGAGGAAGAGAAACGAACAAGGAGAGATTGTTCGACACAAAGCACGGCTTGTGGCACAAGGATTCTCACAAAGACCAGGAATCGATTATGATGAGACATACTCCCCTGTGGTGGATGCAACGACATTCCGATTCCTGATAAGTCTGGCCATAAGAGAAAAATTTGATTTACGGTTAATGGATGTAGTAACCGCCTATTTATATGGTCCACTGGAGAATGAGAATTATATGCGATTACCAGAGGGTATTGAGCTCAAAGATAAGAAAAGTTCTCGAGAAGAACACTGCATTAGGCTAACCAAATCCCTATACGGACTGAAACAAAGTGGGCGCATGTGGTACAATCGTTTAAGCGATTACCTAATGAAATCCGGTTATAAGAATGATCCCATCAGTCCGTGTATCTTTATAAAGAAGTTTGCAAACGGTGGATTCGTGATTATAGCAGTTTACGTGGATGATTTGAACATCCTCGGCACCTCTGGAGAAATCACCCAAACAGTTGATTTGTTAAAGGCCGAATTTGAAATGAAAGACTTAGGAAAGACTAAGTTCTGTTTGGGAATACAGCTTGAGTACGTCAAAGACGGAATCCTTGTGCATCAAATGGCATATGCAGAAAAGGTACTCAAGAGATTTAATATGGACCAGGCCCACCCATTGAGTAGCCTAATGGTTGTGAGAAGCCTTGGATTGGACAGTGATCCATTCGGTCCGAAAAGAAAGGATGAAGAAGTCCTTGGTCCCGAAGTGCCATATCTCAGTGCCATAGGAGCGTTATTATATTTGGCTAGTCATACTAGACCAGATATTTGTTTTGCCGTGAACCTCCTATCAAGATTTAGTTCTTGTCCGACCCAGAGGCACTGGAACGGGATTAAACAAATACTTCATTACCTACAAGGAACGAAGGACATGAGTCTGTTTTACACTAACCATAACGACAAAGGTTTAGTTGGTTTTGCTGATGCAGGTTATCTATCGGATCCACACAATGGACGATCTCAGACAGGATATGTGTTCACTCATGGAGGAACAGCAATTTCATGGCGATCCATAAAGCAGACACTCACGGCCACGTCATCAAATCACGCAGAGATTTTGGCGATTCATGAAGCCAGCCGTGAATGTGTTTGGTTGAGATCGATGACTCAGCACATAAGGCGAGATTGTGGGATGACAGATGGAAAGGACGAACCGACCGTACTTCATGAGGACAATGCTGCGTGCATAGCTCAACTGAAGAGTGGATACATCAAGGGAGACCGGACGAAGCACATTCTGCCGAAATTCTTTTTCACTCACGATCTCCAGAAGGCTGGAGAAATACAAGTGCTTCAAGTCCGTTCAAGCGACAACTCAGCTGACTTGTTCACAAAGTCGCTCCCAACCTCCACGCTGAAGAAGCTGATGTATCAGATCGGCATGCGCCGATTAAAGGACTTATAGGGATGTCTAAATCAGGGGGAGTAATACGTGCTGTACTCTTTCCTCACTAAGGTTTTGTCCCACTGGGTTTTTCTTTAGTGAGGTTTTAATGAGGCAGCATCCCCAAGCGTATTACAAAGATCCTTGGTTGCATCGGGTTCGGTCATTTCGTCCAAGGGGGAGTGTTATGAACCGTTTGGTTTAAATGGACTCAATATAGACCGACCCATATAGAGGTTATTAACATAACCGGTCCTTAGTATAATTAGTAATTTTCTTTTGTAGACAAGGAATGGGTTTGTGGAATATTTCCTTTTCTTGTTATGAGTAGTAAAAGGATAATTACCTTTTCTCTATCTGGTGTAACCACTATATAAAGAGACTTTTGGTCCTCATAATAATACACACAGAACATTCAGTTCACAACATTAATCGTTTTCTCGTGAATTTTTTTTTAATGGATTTGGAAAAACACGTTGTGGGTCATTGGACCCATTTCGAAGTGGTAATTGACAGACTTAACAGCAACGGCTCTTTCTGGCTCCAGCTGATGATGGTCCTTGTGGGTTTTCGTCGCAAACAACGGAAGGCGTCTGAAATACAGCCTCTTAATTATTCGACTATTTGATATGGTAATATTAGTGGCTCCTTTGTAAGCAGAAGCAATACAAAGAGTTGTCCTGTCACAGCAGCTCATACTGGAGCAAAAAAAAAAGGAAGGACAGCAGTGGCCAATTCAGTCTGAAGTGTTACTAGATGTTTTTGGATTTTTACGAAGAGCATCTCATTGGAGAGTTATCAATTCCAAAAGCAAAAATGGAGAATTCATTTGGAGAATATTTAGTTATTCATACGCAAAAATCTTAATTATATATTTTGGATCTCTATTGGTGTATCATTTTTCTTCTGATTTTTTTGTAAACCCTTTGTATTTTAGTTTTCTTAATAAAATGATTATTCAATGTTAAAAAAAAAAGTAAAAGAGTGTACGCGGGTTAAGGATTAAGGATTGAAGAACGAAAGATGAAAATTAAAATACTTAAATTTGAGATAAGAATTAAATCTAACTAAAACACTACAAATAGGTCTCTCTCTGTTCACTGTTCACTATCTCTCTAGAACTAGAACTTTCTTCTTCTCACCGTTTTTTTTTTTGTGGATTCCGGCCGTCAGTAACTCCGACGGTCCGGCTTTTTGTTTTTTGTTGTATATATGTTTGTTTCCTTCCGGTTTCATCCGGTTTAGGCTTCTGATCTTCGGATTTTCTTTTGGCTTTGTCAGTTATTCTCTGAATCGGACTTCTTTCGATTCAGATTTCATGTTGTTCTCTTTCTGATGGATCTGATTATCATCTCGGGTTTCAGGATTCGATTTCTTCTCGCTTCAATTTCGCTCCCTTTCCATTTCTTGCTTATTGATGATCTCTTCTCCGCTATCGCTGTGATTGCGTTCTTAGGGCGGATCTTCCTTTTGGGAAGAAAAGCAAAGTTGGTCAAAGGGTTTGTGCAACTTCTTTGATTTCTTCAAGGAGGTTGATGATGAAGATCGATCTTGTTTCCGGCTTGCTCGCAGAAAGAGTTCCTCGGGTTTGATCTTCTGTCCAGCGGCGTTCTTCGTTAGAGCTTTCGAAGTCGGCGGTGGATTCTCCGGCATCATCTCGTGTCAGTACATGTGGCATCAGTTTTTACCTATCGAGTCATTACATTGGATTCGATTTTGTCTGGCTTTTATTTTATTATGATGTATTTTGATGTTTGTAGATCAAACCTTGTATATTGGCCTATTGGGCCTGGTTTTTATGAAATTTTGTCGACAAAAAAAAAAACACTACAAATAGACAGAGGCTTTTGAAGCTCCATGTGAGACCCTTCTAAAGCCTTCTGTGTCTGCCATGTCATCCTATATTGATTAATTTGACGTATGATTTGAATTGTTAAAAATTAGTTTTGAGCAATCAGATTAAGGAAAACCATCCTCAAATTCCAATATAGCCTCTTTTTATTAACCTGTATTGTTGGTTCTCACAACAATTTCATTTGGATTGCTAAATGTCTAAACTTGAGAGTAATTTGGTTCAGGCTTGCCAAAGTTACTGTTGTATGCTCTGGAGTAGATGGAATATATATCTCAAGTCTCCATTTCCTGAATCTCTGATGATACACGAGATATTTTTTATTTTTGTTTCGTGGTTTCACTTTCATCGTTATGTTTTCTGACCATCAATGCATACAACTCTGTTCTTACAGAGCAATAACAACAATAACTGATTTTATCGTTTTACCCTGTTCTTTGTGAGTATTTCAGATTATCTCTTCAAGCCAAACTTTGTGAGAAAAGTGTGTATTTGTGGTGATCGTATCTGTGATATGGTTGGACATATGGTATAGAAGATGAAGACATGGTTTGAAGATATTGAGAATGATTGAAAGAGACCAAGGAGTAAAGAAAAAAGGTGAGAGACACGTTTTTTGCGCTTCACATCATTTGTATTATTTACTAGTAATTTTTGCACATATGCTTTATAGAGAGAATACAGAAAGGGAAAAGGAAAACTAATAATCTGTAAGAGAGTAATTGACGGAGTCGTGATTGAGTGATATCAAAAGGATATTAATAACGTTGGTGATATCCTTAATACACACAACATGGGGCTTACACGGTTACACACCTTGGGCCAATCAGTGATTAGCTTTTCCCTTGATGTTTCTTTACGTGGGAGCAAACGAAAGTACTTGAACATAAACGTACACACATGACACATTAGTACTATCCTCAAACGTCACCAGTATCCATAACAATGGCAGTTGACCTTTTTACCGACAGCTTCACAAGGTGCAGCACAAACTTCAGTGCTCCCATATAGCCTATCGCAATAGGCTCTGCATCTTGTCTCTGAACATGGGGCACTCACCGTGCGGCCGTTTAGGAAAATGCATTTAGCTTCGCTCTTCAGGATGTCTACATGTTATAACATATTCACCAAGTTCATCAGTAATAAGATAATTAGAAGATATGATATATACACAAAATTAAGCAAAGTATAATAGAAGGTTTAGTATCAAATACCAGTAGAAGCCATTGAAAGTACAAGAAAGATAACGGTGAAGCTGATCATGGAGTCGATGTTCTTTGCCATTTTTTTTATTTCTTTGCTTTTCTCTCAAACTTAACTGTGGTGAGACACATCCATGATCCATGTATGATGGTGATCTATTTACAGTTCAAATTTTGCAGCTTTGTTATAATTAGTTAATTCCTCTTTATTATTCGTTAAGGTTCCCTTGATCCATTTAGTAATGTCGCCAGTCTTTCTTTATTACATTTTATCTTCCAAGTGTATTTATTTATACCATGCACTTGTTTTAAAAATCAAGAAAAACAAAGATTGAGCTGTCTTTCCCACTGTTTTTAGTACATATACCATTTTCTTTAGTTTAAATATCTATTGTTTCAGAAATGATAGTGTTGTTGTTATCGATAGAGTAAGTAAGCACGAATCTTAGCGATTCTTTAATCTGATAAATAAGACGATTTGGATTCAGCAGCCTTGTAACAATCATGACGACAGTCACGAGACTGTCTCGTCTTTTTAACAGATGCACATGCGTAGTGACTATAAAATAGAGCACAAATCACTTTTCCAATTATAATGCGACGTCTGTCAATTTGCAGGCCAATTACGATTTTCAATAGTTTGTTATCTAATAATTTTTACAAAAAACTAAATCTAAGTCTTAAATTTCTTTTACAAATTGATTCGAGCAACTTTCTCTAATAAGTACACCAACAAGTAACATTATGGTAAATAAAGAAGAATTTATATTTGCCTAACAATAATTAGCTTTTATCTTTAAACGTCTTTTTTTAATATATTCTTAGTCTTACTCATCATGACAATATTTTTAGCCTCTATTTATCATTATTTTTTAACATAAAAAGCAACATTTTAATATATATACATGGCAAGATATGAAAAATCTCAATTTTATTCTTCTTTTGATCTCTAATATTACACTAACTATGCGTCTTGACTAAAGAATTTTGTGACTATGGATAAGCCAATCATTTCTGTGTGTGTGTGTGTGTTTTTTTCTTTGGTTCGGCTTCTTATGGTTTTGAATTTCATCCCCTGTTTTGTTTAAGGTGATGCTCTGTTTCCCCTGATTTACAGTGGAATTTGTTCAGTGTTAAAACATTAATGTTAAGAGGTAGATTGTATTGTTTTGAGATTATTTCATGATAATATATTATCTTACTTTATGCATACTTTTGAAACTTACAGGCATACAATAAAATACGAGGCATATACACGTGAAGAGGTAATTGATGTTTTTGGTCTAAAAAGTGATTTAAGTTAGATAATAATCATATGATTAAGTTCCACTGTTTCATAACTGGCATGTTTTTATATCACTTCATTAATATATGCAATTTTTTGGTCTCTTTCTTTATAATATTTTGGATTCGTGTGACCTTATCAACATTTTCATCAAATATTGTACAATATTCATTGAAATGAATATATATTCATATTGCTGAATCTAATATATAATTAGCCAAGTTTTTTCCTCACTTTGCACCACCTAGCGACATGTGGCGTCCTTATTTTGGATACAAAAGAAAAAGAAAAAAGGTGTATGGTGGACTCGAACTCGGATACAGAAAGTATAAAACATACCTATAGCCACTAGACTATGTTGTTTCGTTGACAATATTTAACAAAACAAATATATAAACAATATTATAGTAAAAATGTCTTACAATTATTTCCCGATTAATTTTTTGGTAACTCGCTAGGCTCAGACCCACCGTCCGACTAACGCGTAGCGACTTCCCGAACCTGGGTTAACACTAACAAAAATATATTTTTACGTTAAACAAGTTGATGAGAAGTGAATAAAGAATTCGAGCAATAATACATTCCGATAACACTAACAAAAAACTTTTCGATTACAAATCATGGTTTACTTTAATTTTAGATTTAGCAACTTTTTTATACATAAAATACAATAAGTTAGTAGTATTAAATAATGAGACTTTAATCCGAATAAAAATACAGAATTAGTCCATTTTAAACTGAATAAAATATCATACAAGAAAAATTATAATATTCAGAGGTTTTCAATGGAAAAGTACCTTCCATCAAGAGACAATTCATGAGTTTTTTTATATATAAAAAGAGATAATTCATAAGATCGTCTATTGTCACATAAACAGTTTTAATATTTGAATGTAAAATATAGTTTTTATAAGTAAAATTTGCCGTAAAAAGTTTTATGAGATATAGTTCTAGCCATGAAGAAGTAAAAAATTATATCTTGCAATCCTCAGCAATTTATCTTATATTAACATAAAAATGTGGAGAAGTTAAAAAATGAAAAAGAATATCATTAGATAAATAAAATCAAAGACAAATTAATATTATTATATTGATACAAATAAACACATAAAATAACAATAATTATTACATAACAATATAAATTAGATTATATATTCAACAAAAACAAAAAAAACAAAAAAAGACAAACATATACCCTGTGCAAAGAGGAAGAAAAGAGAAATCATTATGGTTAGACTTCATCTAAGTTCTGAGAGGTGTTCGAATACTGTATAAAGAACTATCACATACTCCCTCTGTCCCATTATGTATGATGTTTTGGCTAAAACCACTAGAATTAAGAAACTATAAATGCTTTTGCTTTTTACATAGAAACTATAAATTAATATTAATCCAAACTATTTTAACCAATAACAATAGTTACTGCATAATATTAATAATTATAATACATAAATTTTCTTTGGGATTTGTATAAAATCAAACAAAATGGAACAAAAAATATCTTCTAAAACATCAAACATAATGGAACAGAGGGAGTATATATTACAAATAAGATAATGAGATATCAACACGAAAGAATGACATGTAACTAATGGGTGAGAAAACGCAAAAGAAGGTAAAGAGAATATCAATGATTAATTTGCCGGTTTGTCTGGAACAAATAATGTATTCTTAAAATATATATAAACAGACAAATAATTATTATAATTTTCTGGATTGCGTAATTTTATTGGAACTAAATATAATACGAAAGAAATAAATATATAACCAACAGAACACCAGCAGCTCTACTATTGTTTAATAATGATGGACAGGAAAAGAAATGAGAAGTGAACTTGCTAAGCTTTGTTTGATAAGTGAAAAAATAGACATTGTAACAAGAAGCACCAGTGGTCTAGTGGTAGAATAGTACCCTGCCACGGTACAGACCCGGGTTTGATTCCCGGCTGGTGCATTGAGAGCTGTGAAGATTTAGGCTTAAGCAATGGTTGGGTCCTTCGCATTCTTCTGAATCTCTGATCAGAAATGGCATCGTACTGAGCTCTCTCTTTTTGTTTTTAAGCTCAACCTCCAAGGAAAAACTGCCTCAAAGATCACTTCCACGTCTAGAGAGTGACTTTAAGAAAGACCATACATTACAATCATGTTCTAAAACCAAACCCATAACATATGAATGTTTCTTTTTTTTCTATTTTGCTTTATACATGTGTTCTTACTACAAATAAGCCTCTCAATTCACAGGCTCAAATACGCAACGTACATATCATGTTTCTTTTCATAATTCAGATTCATAGTTGTTTCCTAGATAACTTGTCTTGGTCTCTGCTTTCTCCTCATACCGCGCTTCCAAAAGCAGCCTCTGAGGGGAGAAGGGTACCTAGGCTTTGGGCATTAAGTGTTGGCAAGTCCTTGAAGCAACTTCAGTACCACGTTGCTTACTTCATCCATCCACTATTGTCTTCTAAATTTTGTTTTACAACCTATCATTTGGTATCAGAGCATGTTTTGTTTTTGATTTGCACCACCTTGTGGTATCAGAAACATTATATTTTTCATCTTTCTTGTTATCTGTATTCTTCGTGAATCAACGATTATCAAAAACCCTCGTTTGAACGGTCATTCTTCAGAATCAACGATCATCTAGTCCTCGTCGAACGGTCATTCCTCGGAATCAACGATCATCGAATCCTCATCGAATGACCATTCTTCGGAATCAACGGTAATCGAGGATCTATCCAACATTTTTATTTGTTTTCTTTGTTATTCCTTGCTTAAAAAATAAATCATATTTTTTCTTTTTACCATTTTCTACTCGGGTTTGTTGATCAGGTTCAACAGCTTTTCTTTGTACGGATTAACATATGTTATTCTTCCACAGTTTTTGTTAGAAAAAGAAAAAGAAAACAAAAAAAAATGAAAGTTTTCTCATTTTCTTCTCAGCATCACTTCTTCTTGCGACTAGAATAGGAGTATGCAATCAACCACGACGCGTTAACACTACGTACGGAGAAAGAACATACATGAGCGGTGACATGCCAACTTGAGGAAGAGTTTCAGTGACTAGAATCTTGAGGACAAGGTTCATTTTTACGGGGGAAGTATTGATGAGTATATCTGATAAATAGTTTGACTATGTTTAGCAAATAAACGAATCACTTCTCCACTTTCTGTTTTGTAGGATTAGTGACCCATGTTCTTTTCCCTTTCAGTTATTTGTTTCTAATTTGTAAGGAACCGATGTTCCACCTCTTTCTATTTAAATCAATGAAAACAACAAAAAGAGGTAGTCATAACTACCCAAAAGATATTGTGTGTTCTTATGTTCATGTTTCTAGATCAACATTTGATGATTCCATAATTGGGACCTATCACACACCTTGGGACAATCAGTGATTAGCTTTATCCCTTGATGTTTCTTTATGTGGGAGCAAACGAAAGTACTTGAACATAAACGTACACACATGACACATTAGTACTATCCTCAAACGTCACCAGTATCCATAACAATGTCAGTTGAACTATTTACCGACAGCTTCACAAGGTGCAGCACAAACTTCAGTGCTCCCATATAGCCTATCGCAATAGGCTCTGCATTTAGTATCTGAACATGGGGCAGTCACCGTGCGGCCGTTAAGGAAAATTCATTTAGCTTCGCTCTTCAGGATGTCTACATGTTAACACACATTCATCAAGTTCATCAGCACAAGATACTTTAGAAGATATGATATATACACAAGTGTAAAGGATAATTAAGGGTTTCAGTAACAGATACCTGTAGAAGCCATTGAGAGGACAAGAAAGATAACGGTGAAGCCGATCATGGAGTCGATGTTCTGTCAAATATGCCTTGAATCTGGTGAAGTCCAGAGTTGATATTCTCAAATCTGGCTGCTTATATTCTGAAGTCTGGTGCTTCTGCTGTGAAGTCTGCTGCATTGTTCTGAAGTCTGGCTTGTTCCAAAAATCTGTGTTGGGCCAAATTATGTCAAAGCCCATTCTGTGATTAGGGTTGCTATAAAAGCTTGTCTTCTCTAATCTCAATCTGTAACCTGGAAAACCTGAAACTTCTGCCTCCTCTTTCAATAATATCAGTCTCTTCTTTGCCCGTGGATGTAGCCAACGTAACGTTGGTGAACCACGTAAATTCTGTGTCTGTGTTCTTACGTTTTCTGTTTAATCTTCTCACATCCGTTTTAACAAACTGGTATCAGAGCACCAGGTTCTGGGATTTCCGCATCTGGTGAGAAGATGTCTGGTATGAACGTGAAGATCGAAAAGTTTACAGGGAGAAATAGTTTCAGTCTCTGGCAGATTAAGATGCAAGCGTTGCTGAAGCAACAAGGCTTGTGGGCGCCGCTGGTTCAAGACAAGAAGGGCGACGTCTCAGATATGGACAGTCTCGAGGAGAAGGCACATTCAACAATTCTGTTGTGTCTTGGTGATAAGGTCATCATCGAGGTGTCCAGCGAGAAGACTGCTGCTGGTCTGTGGGGGAAGTTGGAGTCTTTGTACATAACAAAGTCTTTGACAAACAAGTTGCTTTTGAAACAACGCCTATTTGCATTGAGGATGCAGGAAGGTACGCAGCTCAAAGATCATTTAGATCAGTTAAACTCGTTATTACTTGAGCTACGTAATATCGATGTTAAGGTGGAGGATGAGGATGCTGCTTTGCTGTTGTTGGTATCTCTACCTTTATCATACGAGAACTTTGTGCAATCGTTTATAAATGGTAAAGATACTGTATCACTGGAAGAAGTCAGATCGTCTCTCCACAGTCGGGAGCTGCGCCACCAGGCGGCTGGTACAACTGCAGAGAATCAAGCTTCTGGGCTGTTTGTTAGAGGTGGTAAAACACATGTTAACAACAAGAAGAAGAACGACAAGAAGTATGTCTCAAAGGGTCCTAAGCGAGATGATATCTGCAATTACTGTAAGGAGAAAGGACATTGGAAATCAGATTGTCCTAAGAAGAAAAAGCAATCAGGTGCTACTGGTGCAGCAGCTGTAGCAGAATGTGACAATGAAGTGGATTTTTCTCTAGTTGCAAATGAACACACACATGCTTCAGATGTGTGGATTCTTGATACTGGAGCGTCCTATCATATGTGTCCAAGGAGAGAGTGGTTCTCTACATACGAGCAGGCAGAAAATGGTAGCATTAAGATGGCCAACAGTTATGCTTGCAAGGTTGCTGGAATTGGTTCTGTTAGGATCAAGACACATGATGGTAGATTCTGCACATTGAACGAGGTTAGACATGTTCCATCAATATCGAAAAATTTGATATCTCTGAGCCTACTAGACAGCAGGGGTTTTAAGTACTCGGGTGGAGATGGTGTTGTGAATGTCTGCAAGGGTTCGGATGTGATTCTGAAAGGTGTCATGTATGGTACTTTGTATCATCTGCAAGGCTGCACAGTTACAGAGTCAGCAAATGTTGCATCTGCTGAGATCCGCAAGGAAGATATGACTCTGTTATGGCATATGAGGCTTGGCCATATGAGTGAAAGAGGGATGCAAATTCTGGCTAAGGAAGATCTTCTTGGTGGCCATCAGGTCAAGAGTCTAGAGTTCTGTGAACACTGTGTCTTTGGAAAGCTCCACCGCAACAAGTTTCCTAAGGCTATTCATAGAACAAAAGGCACGCTGGATTACATTCACTCAGATTGCTGGGGTCCCTCTCAAGTGGAGTCTTTGGGAGGTCACAGGTATTTTGTGTCTATGATTGATGACTACTCAAGGAAAACTTGGGTGATCATATTAAAGCACAAAAGTGAAGCTTTCAAGAACTTCAGGGAGTGGAAAATTCTAGTGGAGAATCAAACTAGAAAGAAGATCAAGAGGTTGCGAACTGATAACGGTCTAGAGTTTTGTTCATCTGAGTTCAATCAGTTGTGTAAGAGTGAGGGTGTTGCCCGTCATCACACAGTCAGACATACACCACAGCAGAATGGTGTAGCAGAACGGATGAATCAGACACTGCTTGAAAGAGCGAGGTGTATGCTCTCTCACGCCGGTTTAGAAAAGCGTTTTTGGGCTGAGGCTGTGAACACAGCCTGTTACTTGATAAACCGTGGGCCACACACGGCTATCAATCTAAAGACGCCAAATGAGATGTGGTCAGGGAACTCTTCTGATTACTCAAACCTAAAGATTTTTGGCTGCACGGTCTACTATCATGTAAGTGAGGGTAAACTAGAGCCAAGAGCTAAGAAGGGAGTATTTGTAGGCTATGGAGATGGTGTCAAAGGGTACAGGATCTGGTCTCCATCAGAGAAGAGAGTCATCTTGTGCAGAAATATAGTCTTTGATGAAAGTTCTATGCTCAAGAGTTCTGCACAGCTTGTTGATGTCACCGAGGATGATGTTCATGACAAACAGGTGGAGCTGCAATCCAACCTTGAAGGGAGTGATTTACAGCAACACAAACAGTGTCAAGAACAAGAAGAAGGTGAATCGTCTGAACCTGCAGAATCTGAAAATCAACCATCTGATAGTCCACATCGCAGTATTGCGTTGGGTCGACCTAAGAGGATTGGTGTTAAAGCACCATTGAGGTATGGGTTCGAGGATATGGTTGGTTATGCTCTACAGGTTGCTGAGGAAGTGGATACTTATGAGCCATCCACGTACAGAGAAGCCGTTTCGAGTGCTGAGGCTGAGAAATGGTTTGCTGCAATGGGAGATGAGATGCAGTCTCATGATAAGAGTCAAACCTGGGATCTGGTCACACCACCACAAGGGAGAAAGATTGTTACATGCAAGTGGATCTTCAAGATTAAGGATGGATATCACCAACAGAAGGAGTTAAGTATAAAGCTCGGGTTGTTGCTAGAGGTTTCAGTCAAAGAGAAGGGATTGACTACAACGAGATTTTCTCACCAGTGGTCAGACACACTTCTATCAGGGCGCTACTTGCAGTAGTGGCACGTCAGGATCTGGAACTTGAGCAACTCGATGTTAAGACAGCTTTTCTTCATGGCGAGTTAGAGGAAGAGATTTACATGACTCAGCCAGAGGGTTTTCTCATTCCAGGAAAAGAAGATTATGTGTGTAAGCTGAAGAAGTCTTTGTATGGACTTAAGCAGTCTCCCAGACAGTGGTACAAGAAGTTTGACAGCTATATGATCAAGGTGGGCTACTCAAGAAGTCCGTATGATTGTTGTGTTTACCACAAGAAGCTGAAAGATGAATCATACATTTATCTGGTGCTTTATGTGGATGACATGCTGATAGCTGCCAAAGGTATGTGTGACATTCAGGAGCTGAAAGATCTTCTCAGCACAGAGTTTGAGATGAAGGATCTTGGTGCAGCTAAGAAAATTCTAGGAATGGAGATTCTTAGAGACAGAACACAGAGGAAACTTTTCTTGTCACAAAAAGGTTACATTGAGAAGGTGCTTGAGAGATTTGGTATGTCGACGGCCAAACCCATTGATACACCAAGTGATGCAAATGCTCATCTCACCAGTGTTGAAAATCAGTCTGAAGAAGAAAGAGAGTATATGTCTCGGGTTCCTTATGCTAGCGCTGTAGGAAGTTTGATGTATGCTATGGTCTGCACAAGGCCTGATCTTGCACAGGCTGTCAGTGTGGTCAGCAGGTTCATGGGACAACCCGGAAAGGAACACTGGCAAGCTGTAAAGAGGATTTTCCGGTACCTTCGTGGTACATCTGATGTTGGTCTCATCTACGGAGGTGAGAGACCGTGTGAGGTCACCGGCTATTCTGATTCAGATTATGCTAGAGATGTGGACAGTAGAAGATCAATGACCGGGTACGTATTCACTTTAGGTGATTCTGTTATTAGCTGGAAAGCAACTCTGCAGCCAATAGTGACATTGTCTACTCGGAAGCAGAGTACATGGCGTTAACTGAAGCAGCCAAAGAAGGTATTTGGTTGAAAGGGTTGGTCAGTGATCTAGGTCTGCATCATGATCAGGCTACAGTGTACTGTGACAGTTTGAGTGCGATCTGTTTAGCAAAGGATCAAGTTCATCATGAAAGGACCAAGCATATTGATGTGAGGTACCATTTTCTGAGAGGTGAAAAGAGGATAAACGTGAAGAAGGTAGGAACTGCTGATAATCCTGCTGATATGTTCACTAAGCCAGTTCCTCATAGCAAGTTCCAACATTGTTTGGACTTGCTAAACATCTCAAGCTGTTAGTCTGGCCCTATAGGGCATCTGGTCCGAAAGGACATGTGAGGCAAAGGAGAAAGACATGGTACATCTTGCATCTTATGATGCGTCTGGTACATTTGTATTGTGGAGGATTCAAGTCAAGGTGGAGATTTGTCAAATATGTCTTGAATCTGGTGAAGTCCAGAGTTGATATTCTCAAGTCTGGCTGCTTATATTCTGAAGTCTGGTGCTTCTGCTGTGAAGTCTGCTGCATTGTTCTGAAGTCTGGCTTGTTCCTCTCAAGTCTGGCTTGTTCCAAAAATCTGTGTTGGGCCAAATTATGTCAAAGCCCATTCTGTGATTAGGGTTGCTATAAAAGCTTGTCTTCTCTAATCTCAATCTGTAACCTGGAAAACCTGAAACTTCTGCCTCCTCTTTCAATAATATCAGTCTCCTCTTTGCCCGTGGATGTAGCCAACGTAACATTGGTGAACCACGTAAATTCTGTGTCTGTGTTCTTACGTTTTCTGTTTAATCTTCTCACATCCGTTTTAACATGTTCTTTGCCATTTCTTGTTTGTTTTCTTTGCTTTTTCTCTCAAACGTAACTTTGGTGAGACACATCCATGTATGATGATGGTGATCTATTTACACTTCAAACTTTGCAGCTTTGTTAAGTATAATTAGTAAATTCCTCTTTTTTTATTCGTTAAGGTTCCTTTGATCCATTTAGCTAGTCTTTCTTTATTACTATCTTCCAAGTGTATTCATTTCTACCATGCACTTGTTTTAAACAATCAAGAAAAACAAAGATTGAGCTGTCTTTCCCACTGTTTTTAGTACATATACCTTTTACTTTAGTTTAAATATCTATTGTTTTTTTGGTAAAATTAACTAAAAATGATAATGTTGTTGTTGTTATCGATAGAGTAAGTAAGCACGAATCTTAGCGAATTTTTAATCTGATAAATAAGACGATTTGGATTCAGCAGCATTGTAACAATCATGACGACAGTCACGAGAGTATCTCGTCTTTTTAACAGATGCACATGTGTAGTAATAATTTTACAAAAACTAAATCTGTCTTAAATTTCTTTTACAAATGGATTCGAGCAACTTTCTCCCACAAGGTTACCAACAAGTAACATCAAGGTAAATAAAGAAGAATTTATATTTTCCTAACAATAATTAGCTTTTATCTTCAAACCTCTTTTTTTAATATAATCTTAGTCATTAATTAGGGTTTAGATTTTGAATTTTAGAGTTTAGGTTTAAGAAATTGGAAAGAAACATATGAAAATAAATGTATAATAGTCTTTTTTTCTCTTCAAAAAATGTTATTTTGTCATTTTTATCTTGGTGTGGTATTTTTGTCATAAAAACATGAAAGTGTATTATTTTTGAGAATTAATACCCTCAAATACCACACTTTTATGTTTTTATGACAAAAATATCACACTAAGCTGAAAATGACAAAAATAACATTTATTTAATGGTTTAAAGATAATTAAACTAATAAATTTGGGTTCAAAAGTCATTAATTAGGGTTTAGATTTTGGATTTTAGAGTTTAGGTTTAAGGGATTGGAAAGAAACATATGAAAATAAATGTATAATAGTCTTTTTTCTCTTTAAAAAATGTTATTTTGTCATTTTTATCTTGGTGTGGTATTTTTGTCACAAAAATATGAAGTGTATTATTTTTGAGAATTGCCCTTTTTAACCTTTATTTATCATTTTTAACATAGAAAAACGTATAAGCAACATTTTAATATGTATATATATATATATATATACGGCAAGATATAAATAATCTCAATTTTATTCATCTTGTGATCTCTAATGTTACACTAACTATGCATTGGAGATATTGAATATTTGATTATTATTTATCGCAAACATATTTTCTCTTACTTGAACCAATGACTATGAAATACTATGTTTTTGTGTTTTCTACTGTCTGAATTAGAATATCGCAAAATGGCATAAGTTCTTTTTACATATAAACTTATAGTATATCAAAATATGTGAATAAATAGTGTGATTCCATAAATTCTGTGACTGATAAAAACTAATAAGCTATTTTAAAATAAACTATTATATTAAAAAATCAAACAACAAGCCTTTTTAACTAAGAACAATAATATTTAACATATTTTTGAGAAGTCACTTTTGCAATTATCCATGTGTTGTTCTCACAAAAAACCTCATAAAGAACTTGACCAAAACACTATTTATACAATACAGTTATTTATGACTCATATGTCATTATCAATTTTTTTAATTCCTTAAATACGATTACTAAGTACTAAACAATTAAATGAAGTTATAACTACCAGTTAAATGAAGCTTTAGTTACCACTGGATCATATATTGATGAGATTTCAATTGTATGTTGCTACGGGTGAACTGTGACTATGGATAAGCCAATCATTTCTGTGTGTTTTATTTTTTTTCTTGTTGATGTTTTTATCTTTGGTTCGGCTTCTTATGATTTTGAAGGTGATGCTCTGTTTCCCCTGATTTTGAGTGGAATTTGTTAAGTGTTAAAACATTAATGTTAAGAGGTAGATTGTGTTGTTAATTATTGTTTTAAGATTCATTCATGCTAATATATTATCTTACTTTATGCATACTTTTGGAACTTATAGGCGGCATACAATAAAATACGAGGCATATACACGTGAAGAGGTAATTGATGTTTTTTGGTCTAAAAAGTGATTTAAGTTAGATAATAATTATATGATTAAGTTCCATTTTTTCATAAAGGGCATGTTTTTATATCACTTCATTAATATATGCAATTTTTTGGTCTCTTTCTTTATAATATTTGGGACTCGTGTGAACTTATCAACATTTTCATCAAAGTATTGTAGCTGGTGGAACTGAAATGAATATATTCATATTGCTGATTGTTTAATAATGAGGGACAGGAAAAGAAATGAGAAATGAACTTGCTGAGATGTGTGTTGATAATATAAAAACAAATAGACATTCAACCAAGAAGCACCAGTGGTCTAGTGGTAGAATAGTACCCTGCCACGGTACAGACCCAGGTTCGATTCCCGGCTGGTGCATTGAGGGCAGTGAGGATTTGGGCCTTAGCGATGGTTGGGTCCTTCGCATTAATCTGATTCTCTGATCTAATACGGCCTTGTTACTGAGCTCTCTTTTTGCTTTTCGTTTATTTTTCTGATACGACCCATATATTTAAAAATTATAACTCTCCATATCGCTATGATTCTACAATACGACTCTGGCTTTACCAAGAAAAATTCGATTGAACAGCATAAGAATTCTAATACCAATCACCTACCAAACAATTTCACTCTTAACTCACCATTTCACAAATCAACAAGTTCTCTGTTAAAGTTCTCAGAATGTGAAAATTAATTTTCACCTCAGTAAGAGACACTCTTCCGAACAAAGTATGTCGAAGAGCCACGAAGAAAGTATCATTACGACGCACGAACCCATAATTTACTAACATTAAGCTTCTGGGATAAGAGCTCCGGCGCCGAGGAAACTCCACACGAATGAAGAACAGAGACGGAGCGCGAGAGAATCATTGGATTCGGAGAAGAAAGCTCCGTTCACCGAGGTAAGCAAAACGACGACATATCAGACTTGTTAAGTTGATTAAGTCAGAAACGGCAATGTATTAAGACTTGTCAAGTTGTTTATTTCGTCCCACATCGGTAATGAACAGACAAGCTGTGTTGTTTATAAATGGTAGAGTCCAAAGTTTAGGTCACGACCTTACTTGAACAGGATCAGTTCTATAGGCACGTACCTTTGTATCCTTGATTTCTAAGGAGACAAGCCCTAAAACCTGGTTGATGAATCATGACCGTGCGATCTGAGTGTGATTAACGGCTACGACTCTCTGTAGAGGATCGCTATCCGGTTTGGTTTTAACCACTCCGGAGTGGTCGCACGGTTGTCTGACAGGCTACCTTTATCTTTTTCTCTTTTTGGTTGTAACTAGCTTTCAAGGCTTAAGCCTCAAAAATAGAGTTCACCAGAGTCAATGCTGATTTATTGACTCTATAGGCTCGTAACTTTGTATCCTTGGATTTCTAAGGAGGCAAGCCCTAAAACCTGTTTGATGAATCATGACCGTGCGATCTGAGTGTGATTAACGGCTACGACTCTCCTCGGAGTGTAGAGGATCGCTATCCGGTTTGGTCTTAACCACTCCGAAGTGGTCGCACGGTTGTCTGACAGGCTTCCTTTATCTTTTTCTCCTTTTGGTTGTAACTAGCTTTCAAGGCTTAAGCCTCAAAAATAGAGTTCACCAGAGTCAATGCTGATTTATTGACTCTGTTTGGAGATAAGGCTCTCAGTGATCTTCCTTAGGTTTCGTGTTGATGGCAAAAGAGATCCAAGCTTCGATTCACTATAGTGTCGTATTTTTTGTGGAATTTCTAGCAAAGACGCTAAACTTAATAATTTTTCCTTTTGCCATTGTGATATCTTACACTTTGGGACATTGTTGCAGGCCCTTGCACACTCTTTATCATATCCTTCATCGACATCGCACACGATTACCATGATGACCACAAGCCGCACGAACAGTCCTGAAATGCGTACAAGATCACGTGGGAAATGACTAGAAGGTTTGGACTGGTACTGATCAGTTAGCACAAAACCTTAAAGCATAAAAACATTTATTGATCTTCGAGTTAATTATATAGTTCAGTTGATAATTCTAATCCTGATTGTATCCAGACGGGAGGCTGAGACTAGAAGAGTACTTTCTTTAATGACAGTCTTGAAATAAAACAAAATCGTACACAAGTGCTTAACCGAGTGCCTCAAGTGGTCACATCCCGGTCCATACTTCCTTTGGCTAAGAGTCCAAGGTGGCAAGCCTGTCTCTCGACAGGTGGTCTTGGTCCACTCTCGTGAACACATGGAGTGGTTGTATGATCCCATGAGCGCCAATTTTTGTATGTTTTGATACAGAAATATGGTTTGCTTCTCGACTCAAATGGTTTAGTAGAGACAAATTTCTAGAAGCAAATACAGTTAATATTGTTTATCCTCTCACAAGTCTGTAATTACAATCAATATCACAAAAACCATACTTGTATAAACTATAAAGAAAAAGCAAAATTGAACCCCAAAAAGGAGAGAGACTATGACCGCTTCAGAAGCTCACTGTTCCACTCCATTTTTTGTTGATGAGCTTTTTGCTTGTTAGTAAAATACTAACACGAAACAAAGTAACACAAGAAGCACCAGTGGTCTAGTGGTAGAATAGTACCCTGCCACGGTACAGATCCGGGTTCGATTCCCGGCTGGTGCAGTTGAGAGCTGTGAAGATTTAGGCTTTAGCGATGGTTGGGTCCTTCGCATTCTTCTGATTCTCTGATCAGATATAGCCTCGTTACTGAGCTTTCTCTTCTTTTTTTGTCTTTATGTAGACTGTCTATTTCAACGAATTATTTAGTTTAAGGACTTACACAACTATTCTACGTTTTAAGAGGGTAAAAAGCATTCGATATCGGTTTTGTGTTGCGATATGGAATCCTTATCTGAGAGATATGTAATGATGTATTGGGATATTAACTAAACATTTTTTTTTGGGTCAAACTAACTAAACATCTTTTTCTACCGGTTTAGGTTATATAAATCAGGAGTACAAATCACAAAAGAGAAATAGTCTTGATTATCCTAATCGGAATCGGAATCAGTGCTGACACACTCCTCGAAGGCGGCAGTGCGGTGGTTAGTACCATTATAGTTCACCACTCCCACCTGCGAGGCCGCGTCCCCAACCGGATCCTCCTGAAGTGCACACTCCGACACATATGGAGAAACAGGAGAAACCACTAGCTCTCCAGCTAAACCGTCCATCACTCGCTGAAAGTTGCCCACCTTGTCCGTGAACTCAGCTGCCCATCCTTTCACCTTCACTTTCTCCTCGGCAATGGTCGAACCTCTCTCGAGGTCAGGAAACAAAGCCAAGTTCCCAGCAAACTCGCTCAGACACATCTCGCGTCTCTTGGCTTCAGCCAACTCGGCAAGGGAGTTTCTCGCCTTGTCCATACAACGGCGGTACTTTCCCGCCAAGTTCCATCTTTCCTCCTTACGGGCATTCAAGATGCGTCTCTCACAAAGTGCTCGTTCCTCCTTGAGCTTCCTTTTGGCGGCTGCTACCTTCAGGAGGGCTTTCTCCTTCCTCATTTTGTATCGAGCGGCCTTCTTCTCACTCTTCTCGTACATGGCCTTCAAGCAACAGCTGCGATCTTAGCCTCCTCAGCTTTGCGCTGATACTCTCGAATCCTGGCTTCATAAGTCATCATGGCCGCATGTGTGGCCGAGCAAAGCTGACATAAAGACAAAAGAAAAAACTCAACAAGAGAAACAAAAATCGAAATCTCACACAAGTGTTGAAAGGGAACTCGAATGTTACATTTGTCGTATGAGTAGCAATATTCCTATATACGTCCGGATAAACCCAAGGCTTGGGGATGGCTGATGACGCGTCACTTTTCATGGCCCGCCAACAAAAACAGTCTTGAATGTTCAAAGCCCGAAGACAACAATCATGCGGAGAAAAGCGAGTTCAATTAGTAATAGTAAACACAAACATAATAAACCTGCGTAGTTAGAATCAAACTAAGAACTTGAGCTAACTTCATACTCTAAACTCGAGAGAACATAGATTAGAGCAAAGCCCTAGGTTAGAATCAAAGAAAAACCCTCATCTCGAAAATGCCTACCAAGGAGAAGAAGGTCGAAAGTAGATTGTGAAGCGCTTACCAGAAATCGGAGCTGATAAGGAAAGGAAACGAAGAAGAGAAGAGAGTAAAGTAGTTACAGTGTTTATATAATAAGATCATAGAAGTTTATGAAAAGAACCCACAACTACGGGTCCGTCCATTTTTAAACCCTCAATTATTTCTCAGTGACAAAAAACCCCAACCGTTAGAGACATTAACCCATAACTTTGCATTGAAATAAACGACTGTGAGATGTTAAGGCAAGTAGCACCAGCTGCGTAGTGGTCCCGTAGAATAGTACCTAACCTTAGATTTGGCCTGGGTTCGATTCCCAGCTGATGCAGAAACTTGGGCTGTGATGTATTTGGCTCTACCGATGGCTGGGTCTATCGCTTTCTTCTGATATTTCAGATGTGACAACGCCTATGACTGAGCTCTTGTTAATGCTTTTTTTTTCTTTTTGATAACGTATGTGTATAGAATGTAAGACATACAACTACGTATATAATTAAGGCCTTATTACTTTTTCGTCTATTACTATTTATAGTTGATGCAAGTACCACCAACGGTCTAGTGATAGAATATTACTCTCCTATGAAACCAGTCTCGTGATCAAAGACTTATGCAAACCAGAAACTATTGGGGGATAGAACATCTAATGATCAAACACACCACGATTAGTTGTTCTGTTGTTATTAAAACGATCACTACTTGGTACAAGATCATCATCAGGGAAACAAATTGAATCCCCAGCTAATAAATATCTTGGGTTGGTGCTTTAGTTGTGACGCCCCTGACCAAATATCAACATCTCACCTCCAAGAGAATCGACTCTCTCCCAATCACCACTTTCTAAATTTATCTTATAGATGTAAAAGGAACGCTTCAACATCCTATCGTTTAACCCTTTGAAGCTCACAGCGGTCGAAAGCTCTCCTGAGCTATATTACTATTACGAAACATGAGTATCTAAACAACTCGACAGTCCTATCGTAGGCTCAAGTTCCATACATAAATTGTGTGAATAAAGAGAACAAAAAGGAGGAAACATTCAGAGGTCCATATCTAGTTTTGTTCAATCGTAACTAACTCAAACGATCTTACTCAGATGTTCACAAAACAAAGACGGAAGCTTAAAAAAAAAAGAAAAAGACTACACACAACATTACTCAGAAGTTCACATTATTTGATGTTCCCAAAACAACGCAAACAGAAGAGAGACTGAAACTAAAAATAAAATAGAAGAGTACCACAATATTCCTAAGAGTTACTGATAAGCTCATCCTGCAGGAAAAAAAAAGAAGAATGAAAACATTAGAAGTTCTGTTAAGAGATATTATCACAACTGCAAAGTATATTGATTTATTATACCTTAAATAGTGTAATAAGGAGGGATAGGAGCACCTCCCATAAGCATAGTAGCTTTCTGAGGAGTTTCCGAATCCCAAAGCCAAGTTACATTGGCCCGGACACGGTTATCGAACCCTTTATCCGATATTTCAGGTCGAGCTATCATCATATAAGTATCTTCTTCTCCTAATCCAATGGCGCCTCAAATGTCGCTGTCCCCAGTAATTAGCAAAATGTACTTGTTGCCGCGAAGTACTTTCATAAAAGTCTCGTGGTACACATGCAGCATAGTTCTACCGGTTCTTCTCCTAACTCTTTCTGAAAAGAAAAAAAAAAAAAAAGAGAAAAAAAAGAGGAAGAACTCAATTTCATTAGCCTATCATTTTTCATTCCAAACATGTTAATTTTTGGTAGAACACTAAAAAAGCCAATTGAGAAACTTTTTACCTCTCCGGTCAGATGGACAAGGTACAAGTGAATCGCAACCTTTAGTAGCACACTGCATATACTCTTCTGGGACCGGTGAGAACTTGATGTCACTAGGTACCTTCATAATCTCTTGATATTCATCTCCACTGGCAGTTCCAACCGCAATCAGCTTCTCCTGTATAGCAAAATCCGGATTGTGTTTCTTCAGAGCGGCTTCAATGTTCGCCTTAAGGGTGCTAATGTCATATCCCTCAGGGATCCATGCGTATTGATAGTCCCAGATGACAACAACCTCAGAACTCATTGTGGTGACTGGTGAGGACTCCTATAAAAGCCTAGAAACAGTTAAGTCAAACTCATACCGTAGCAAGACACAGAGAAACTAAATCATATGAAGGAAAAATTGCTTCAAACTCAAACCACACCATACACAAGAAGTTCTAGCTTGTCAATAGCAAAGCTGCAACATATTTAATTTCGTCCGAAACTCCTTAATACTATAAGAGCATTCAACACTTCCGATAAGTAACGATAAGACCAATATATGATCTGGAGAAAATGCTGCAGCCTAAGACATGAAATCCAAGAACTATCACCAGAACCAAGCATCAAAACAGAAGCAAAAAGTTCGCAACTTGAAAAATCCAAAGAGATCAACAACAAAAACAGTACGAATGTTCAAAAACAGTATAAACAGAAACATAATAAACAAGCGTAGTTAGAATCAACTAGGAACTTGAGCTAACTTCAAACCCTAAACTTGAGAAAACTTAGATTAGAGCAAAGCCCTAGGCTAGAAACTACTTTTCTGCAATCGTTGGTGATCTCGGTGAAAGAAGCATCAAGTCGGAGAAGAAGGCCGGAAGTAAATTTTGAAGCGCTTACCAGAAATCAGACCGCCGTCGCACCAGAAGTCGGAGGAGATCCGAGAGATCTCGGAGTCCATAATGAAAGGGAACGAAGAAGAGGAGACTGTAAAGCAGTTCCAGTGTTTATTTATACAATAGGATTTAGGAATTTTACGAAAAGGACCCTCAACTATGGGTCCGTCCATTTTTAAACCCCTCAATTATTTTTTTGGGTGACAAAAAACCCCCAACCGTTGGAGAAATTAACCCTCTTATTGGTACTGATTGGTGTTTAGGCTTTAGAGGCTTTAGACCACTTAACTTTTTTGTAAAGCCATAAAAGCCAAAATTTTGCCAATCACTCTTTTAGACTTTAGACCACTTAAACTTTTCTCTAAAGCCTTCAAAGTCATTTTTTAAAAAATTCCTTCTATTTTGTTCATGTTTTTCTAAAGTCACATTTTGAGGCTTTAACCAAAAGCCACAGCTTCTAAAGCCAAATTCTCTACAGCCAAACTCTAAAACAACAGCCTAAAGCCACAACCATAACCAATCAGAGCCATTATCTTTTAGAACGTTTAAACCCTTAACGGCTTTTTGTCTACAGTAATCACAAAATGTTGTTTATTTTGCGCGGACTCCTACTGTATGATACTCGGATTTTCTCACTAACCACATAGATTTCAACAAATCACGAAACTTAAATTTGGAATCGAATCTAACCAAATAGCTCCAAGGGAAAGTTCCTCCAAGATCACCTTTTCCGCTAGAGATCATATTGTAAAGCCAAATTCATAATATCTGTACCATTCGGATAAAGAAAATACTAGATTGTTAAACGAATAATAATTATAAAAAAAAAACGTAGATCACACAGAAAGACAATATACAAAGCACAATATGTGGAAAGTCGTAGTAAATTATTATGTACATGTACAAAGCCTGACTAAAGCCTCGATTCATAGGCTCAAATTGCAACATCAAATTTTGTCTCTCTTTTCTTTTTCTTCTTCGTGTTTTCTATGTACACATCATGTTTCTTTTTCATGACTCTGAATTTTTCTCCTAAATAACTCGGTGAACTCCGTTTGGTCGCATGATTTCATCAACTCATACCACGCTTTCGAAGGAGACTCTGAGGTGAGAAGGGTACCTAGGCTTAGGGCTCGAAGTGTTGGCCAGTCCTTGAATCAACTTCACAACGTCGCTTACTTCATCCAGGAAGTACTTGGCTTTGCTTGGTTTTCTTCCAACCGTGCACGCGAATATCTCTGTAGACATTGACGATGACTGACCCGAGAGTGTTGTTGTTATGCTCTCAAACATCTCCTCGTCTGATCTGTCGTCCCCAATGCATACCACGAAATCTGGTGCCTTCCCTTCTTCTTGCATTCTGCTTAGAACTTTCCCCGTGACAAGACCTTTGCTTACTCCCTGTTAGTCCAAAGACATCAGTTTAGGACTATGTAACAACCAGACGGTATAAGGATTGCTTTGATATAAGGACACTCTTAATCAAAAGAAGATTCTTTTTTGCTCATCAACAGAAAATAGGGTGAAGAAAGCGTCTTACCTGAGGCTTAACTTCAACGATTTGGTGACCTCTGTTGACAACAACCGGTTCATTCACAAGAACGGTTTCTAGATGGTCCAGTAGTTCCTTGGCTTGACAAGAACCAAAGTCTGGATCTGCATCTTGGTGATGCCACACCAAAGCACTTTCTTTCGCTTCTATATTGGATCCGTCGGTAGTTTCTGTATATAGTTTCATAATAGGTTCCACGATTTTCTTCCATTCAAGATCATCAGAAACGCCGCTTGTTTCCCAGTCAGATGACTTATTCCATCTGCATTACAAAGATTCGTCTTCTTAAGTTTTTTTTTTCTCCGACCAACAAATGGTTAACAAAACTATCAAAGTTAAGACAAACCAGTAACTTACCTCGTGAAGTAACCGTGTTCAGCCGCTATTCCAAGATTCTCACACGGTGCAAGCCACTCGCTCAAAGAATCTTTCCCCCTCCCGCTAACAATAAATACAGTGTTATTAGGATCACTACACAGTGTCTTCAACGCAGACATAACTTCAGCACTTGGGTCCTTTACGATGGAGGTCTCAGGAACTATAGTACCATCATAATCGAGAAAGATTGCTCTCTTGCTCGATCTTCTGTAAGCACTGACAGTTTGCTCAATGGGTAGCCTTCTGAAATTAGGAGAGAGAGCGACGAGCCTAAACCATAGACCCCAACCCACACCCCAGCACCGTTTAGTATAATGATCTCGAGATGCCCTCTCCAAATCCTGCGAAAAGCTCCGCGACCAATATGCCACATCATGTGTACTAATGTAGTGATAGTGCTTTTTATGGCGTAGTTGCTTCTCAAAATCAGACATGGTGATAGCAGAGTACATTGAATCGGCTACCGCATCAACGTCCCAAGGATTAACCCTAATGGCGCCACTTAAAGAAGGAGAGCAACCAATGAACTCAGACAGAACAAGCGTGCTTGTGCGAGGAGAATCCTCACTTAGTCCCAGAAGTTTATCCATGGTAGGAGTTCCTTGTCGGCACACAGTGTACTTGTATGGAACTAAGTTCATCCCATCCCTCACTGCATTGACTATGCAGCATTCTGCCATGGCATAATAGGCAGACTTCTCAAACCGAGCAACAGGACGATCGATCAGAACCACTGGCTCATAACCAGGCGAACCATAACGCTCGTTGATTCTATTAACAGTATAATACGTCTCTTTCTTCGCTTCTTGAACGTCTTTACCTGATCCTCTGGCTGGGTTCACAATCTGAATGAGAACTAATTTCCCTAGCATGCTAGGATATTGCTGTAGGAGGTGTTCAAAGGCCAAAATCTTTAGACTTAGACCTTTGAATATATCCATGTCGTCAACACCGAGAATTACCTTCTTACCTCGATACTTTTCTTGGATCTCTTTCAGTTTTTCAGCTGTCGCAGGAAGATTCAGAACGGTTTCTAGCCTTCCTATTTGAATACCTATAGGAAGAATCTTCAGGAACACTGTACGGCCCAAGTAGTCAAGAGCAATATGCCCTCTCTTAGATTCATACTCCAATCCAAGCATTCTACAGCAGCATGACAGAAAATGTCGTGCGTAATCAAAGGTGTGAAAACCAATCAAGTCACAATTTAGGAGACCCCTTAGCAGCTCCTCTCGAACAGGCAAGGTTCGATAAATCTCTGAAGAAGGGAATGGACTGTGGAGGAAGAAACCAAGCTTCACCCTGTGAAAACGCCTTCTCAAAAATGTTGGGAGAACCATTAAATGATAGTCGTGAATCCAGATATAGTCTTCCTCAAGATTAATCACACCGATTACCTTATCTGCAAATATTTTGTTGGCAGAAACATAAGCCTGCCAAAGACCACGATCAAAGCGTTCACCATGATCAGGGCACATGGGCAACATGTAATGGAACAGTGGCCATAGTTGCTGTTTACAAAAGCCAAGATAGAATTTTTTGTGCACATCTTGTGGGAGGAAAGTTGGTACGCAACTGAACTCCTCAAAAAGTTTTTGAGAGACCTCGTCTTGCTCGCTAACACCAACATCCGTCTTGAGTGATCCAACATAAATGACTTCCGTCTCTGGAGAAAAACCATCCTTGAGATGTAGAAAGGGAGAATCATTGTCAAGGCAGAACTTCCACTTTCCAGTTTCTGAATCCTTTTTACCATTTAAAGGAAGAAAGTTGGCGACTATGATTTTCCGCTCGCGGCAAGGTAATGAGACGACATCTGAATCATTATCACTAGTTCCATATCCGTCGACGTCAGCGATGATGCCAGGAACTGTCATCACTCTCGGAAGAGCTCTCGGAGTCTGAGGAATGTCCAAAAGATCCCCAGAGGCCAAGTCTAAGAGATTTCCAAATGATTTTGACCCCATTGTTGGAACAAAAGATCATAAACGGTATATACTCCCAAGCTGAAAAATAAAGCATCCCACGAAACTAAAATCAGCACTTTTTATACATATCACGCATATGTTATGGAGATTACAAAGCACAAAGAAGGTTTTGTATTTTTCTCATTATCACAAAAATGCTTAATTTGATTGCAAAAAGATAAAGATAACCAAAGTTTCAAACTTTCAATATCGCACAACAGTTCCATCACTAGAAAGGAAGTACAAGTGTGGAATATGAAATTACAAAAAAAAAAACTACTTCACGAGTCTCAAAATAATTTCATCTCCAGATCATGTTATTTCTTTTCACTGAAATTCCCAAAAAAAATTTTAATTTCACTGTTACAAGAGCAAATTAAGAAACCCGATCCAAAATCCCAAATCCCTAGGGCACGTTTTCCCCCAGAACCCAATAGGATCGGAACAAATCAATCAGACGAAGAAACGATCAAGCGATTCACCAGCTAATAAGGTAAAGATCAGAGGAGAAACTAAAAAAAAATTGAAAAGGAAAAAAAAAAGAGTGAAAAAAGTCAAAAGGCGGCTTACCAAAAGAAAGTCGGAGACAGAAAAATAAGTCACCGGTGATCACCGTCTGTGAGAGTTAGCTCCGTCGCGGTTCTAAAGTATCGATCTGAAAGGAAGAGACGAGAGAGGGAGAGAGAGGAAATGGAATCCGAGAGATGGGATATTCTCTTGGAGACAGCAGACTATACGCAAAAATATGATGCAAATGAGTTTTGATTCATTCTTAATAGGTGTGATAAGTTCCATAGACTCCTATTTTTATTTTATTTTTATTATTTTCTTTTTATTAGACTTGTTTTTGTTTTGTTTTCTTTGTCGACATTTTCTAATCTTGGATAGATAAGATAGCAATAGCAAATTTTGCCATTGCATATATTCGGGCTACGAGTTCGGTTTATTAGGATTCTTTGGTTCGGTTTCTTTGGTTTATCAGGTTTTTTATTTTGGTTTGGAAAGTTTTTATCGAAAATAACTATTGCTTTTAGCCTTTTAGGTATGTGTATTTAATATTTGTGTTACGCATATATTGTGTGGATTTCAAATTTCAAATTTAAAATATTAACAATATAAAATGTTTAATTTAAATACTATCACATAAATTCTAAAATATAAGTTTATATAAAGTTGGTATAAGTCCTATTTTACCGAGTGATAGATAATATATATAATATTGATAATAATTCTTCTATTTTCTTTAGTGAAACAACATATTTTTAGGTTTTATGTGAAAGATAATTCAAATACAAAAAAAAATTAAAATGAGAAAATTTTTTCGGTAAAATGTTAAATTTAAAATGAGAAATTCTTACCAAACAATTCCGTAGTTTTTTACTTTGGAAAGAGTTTCTTCTATATTCGAATTTTGTGAAACATTTTTTTAGAAAACTAGTAGAGCTGCTAACCCCACGCATGTGCGGGGTAGTATTCTGTTGGTTATATATTTATTTCATTCGTATTATATATAGTTCTAATAAAATTACGCAATAGAGAATATTTTAATATTTATTTTTCTGTTTATGTATATTTTAAGAATACATTATTTGTCCCAGACAAACCGGCGAATTAATCATTAATATTCTTTTTACCTTCTTTTGCATTTTCGCACCCATTGGTTACGCGTCATTTTTTCGTGTTGATATCTTATTATCTTATTTGTAACCTATAGGTGATAGTTTCTTATCTAGTATTCGAATACCTCTCAGAACATATATGATGTCTAACCATAATGACTTTTCCTTTCTTCTTCTTTACACGGGGTATATGTTTGTCTTATTTTAATTTTTTTTGGTTGAATATATAATCAAATTTATATAGTTAGGTAATAATTATTGTTATTTTATGTTTTATTTGTATCAATATATTAATATTGATTTTTCTTTGATTTTATTTATCTAATGATATTTTTTTCATTTTTTAACTTTTCCACGTTTTTATGTCAATATAAGATTAATTGCTCAGGATTGCAAGATATAGTTTTTCATTTCTTCATGGCTAGAACTATATCTCATAAAACTTTTTATTTCAAATTTTACTCATAAAAAGTATATTTTACATTCAAATATTGAAACTGTTTATGTGACCATAGACGATCTCATGAATTGTCTCTTTTTCTATAAAAAAAACTCATGAATTGTCTCTTGATGGAATGTACTTCTCAATTGAAAACCTCTGGATATTATAATTTTTCTGGTATGACATTTTAATCAGTTTAAAATGGATTAATTCTATCTTTTTACTCGGATTAAAGATCATTATTAAATATTATACACTTATTGTATTTTATATATAAAAAGTTGCTAAATTTAAAATTAAAGTAAACCATGATTTGTAACCGAATACCTTTTTTATTAGTGTTATTGGAATTTATTATCGCTCGAATTCTTTATTCACTTTTCATCAACTTGTTTAACGAATGTATTTTTGTCAGTGTTAACCCAGGTTTGGGAACTCGCTAGGCGTTAGTCGGGCTGTGGGTCTGGACCTAGCGAGTTACCGAAAAATCTGAGATTACTCGAGGATTAATCGAGGAAGAATTTGAAGACATTTTTACTATAATATTGTTTATATATTTGTTTCGGTAAACATTGTCAACGAAACAAAATAGTCCGATGGTTATAGATGTATGTTTAATACTCTCTTTATCCGAGTTCTAGTCCACCAGACACCATTTTCTTATTTCATTTTTTTTAGACTAAAAATTAAAATGCCACCTGAAATTATGTGGTGCAAAGTGAGGAAAGAGCATTGGCTCATTATATATAACATATTTTAACCTCTAACCTAACAGCTTATATGTATCTAAATGTTGATGTGAGGATAACATTCCCCATATTGAATATGCAAATATATCGAGTTCAAACATCATTAAATAGAAATATATAGTATATATAGCGACATAAATATTTATATTTAATGATGTTTAATCCCTCGGAGTAATATTTATGTCGTTACGAGGGATTCGATAAGCATATTTTACTCATCAAAGTAAGTGTATAATGTTATAAAAGCTTATAAAAATAAGCATTTAGTATATATAATATTGGGAAATTCTCAAAAATATCACACTTTTATGTTTTTGTGACAAAAATACCACACCAAGTTGAAAATGATAAAAATAACATTTTTTAAGAGAAAAAGGACTATTATACATTTATTTTCATATGTTTCTTCTCAATCTCTTAAACTTAAACCCTAAAACCCAAAATATGAACCTTAATTAATGACTTTTGAATCCAAATTTATTAGTTTAATTATCTTTAAACCATTAAATAAATGTTATTTTGTCATTTTCACATTGGTGTGATATTTTTGTCACAAAAATATGAAAGTGTGGTATTTGAGGGTATTTCTCAATAATATTAGTTTGCAATAAGGTAAATAATGTTTGTTTATTTTGCTAGCGTCACATGGAGATTTATAAAAACTTGTACTAAAAACTTTGATAATTACTTTTGTAATTGTTAACTGTCTGTAAAAATATATAGTAGACTTTTTGGATTGGGAATTTGAATATTTTTTACCTATAATTCTTAGGATTTAGAAAAAATTTAACACCAAAGTTCGAGTTAATTTCTTTTATTATTTTTCTGTTCATTTAGCTATTTATATATTTTAACAAACACAATTTGTATGTTTTGACATGCTTTATGATAAACTTTTTTTTTTGTTATTTAACCCTTTTTGATGTTGATTTTTCAAAAAGTTAGTCTAGGTATCATATTAATTTCGTTTTTAGATAAATTTCTTCTTTTGTTAGTTTATTTCTATATTAATTTTTTTTATTTCGACAGATATGATTCTTTAAAATTTCGACATTTTCTAGATAAATGTTTTTTCTTTTTTGTTATTTAAGTTTTTTATTATATATTAATAGATAGATTTGTTTTTATATTTTTAATTCAAGCTAAAAATTTAAAATCTGATATATATATAAATTGCATAATGAGATTCCTCTGTGGTATTTTAGTAACGTTTGTGCTTTGCATGTCAATTATGAGATTGCAATATTCATGAAATATATAATTGTGTAACAAAGATTCCATGGGTCGTAATTTTAAAATTTAATCAACTTTTTTTTTACTATTCTAGTACTAGTATGCATGTCACTTTACAATTATGCTGTGTTGTTATTCAAAACCGAGATACCTAAACTCTGTTAATAATACATATATCCACTATTATAGCTAAAATATTGAGGGTAAAATTTCCACCAAAAAAAAAAAAATATTGAGGGTAAAATCGTGGAGACACTTATGATTTCAGATTTATGAAGTTTAGAGAAACACGAGTACACAACTGTAGTGTCATAGTTAATAGTGTATTATAGAGTACTTTTTTTTTTTGTCAACGTATTATAGAGTACTTAACGAACTTTTATAATGCAATAATCTCAATATTTAGTTTAGAAGATAAGATTGATTTCGACTAGTTTCCCACGCCATGACTGATCACTGGACGAAGCTCAAAATCCTTAGTTGTCGATCTGTCAACTGTCATCTGTCTACTAACGAACGAAGTAAATGCAATGGTACATTCGTAATTCTGTATGCTCGAACTTCTTATTTAAAATTTGTTATCGCCTTTAGTTTTTTCCTCGTCTGACCACAAAATTAAATGTGGCATGACTATTAGATTTATTTGTCACTCTTTTCTTATTTGGTACTCGTTTCTTACTTGACAATTAATTATTTCATCTTTTTATTTCTTTAATCGTAAACATAAAATCATTTTAATCTGTATATAAATATTTTAACGATATACAAAAATTGAAAATAATCTAAGGTTTTTTAATAGAAAATGTCAAATTATTATAAGTTTCAGTTTATATCTTATCTAACTAGTAGATAGACATATATAAAGTTTACTATATCCTCATTTGGCTATTAATAACATACATTTTAATCTCATATATAATTAGCCAAGTTCTTTTCTTATATTGCATCACATTATGCCACGTGGCGTTTTAATTTTGAGTCTAAGAAAAAAATGAAATGAGAAAATGGTGTCGGGTGGACTCGAACTCAGATAAATAGAATATTAAGCATACACCTATAACCAGTGGACCATGTTGTTTCATTGACAATGTTTACCGAAACAAATATATAAACAATACCCCCTCTATTTCTCAATGTAAGATCTTTTGAAGGTTTTTATTTGTTTCAAAATATAAGACATTTTGATATTTCAATGCAACTTTTACCTTTATTGGAGATTGTTTAACCAATTATATTTTAAAACAGTTTTTATGATTGGTTAAATTATGTTTATTTATATATCAAATGCTGTTTTTTGCACAAAAGTTATTTTTCTTAATATTTGTGTTTTTAGCCAAAAAATCTTATATTGAGAAACAGAGGGAGTGATATAGTAAAATGTTTTCAAAATTATCCTCCATTAATCCTCCAGTAATCGCCGATTTTTCGGTAACTCGCTAGGATCAGACCCACCGCCCGACTAACGCCTAGCGAGTTCCCGAACCTGGGTTACCACTAACAAAAAATACATTAGTTAAACAAGTTGATAAGAAGTGAATAAAGAGTTGTCCAAAAAAAAGAGAAGTGAATAAAGAATTTGAGCAATAATACATTCCGATAACACTAATAAAAAACTATTCGATTACAAATCATAGTTTACTTTAATTTTAGATTTATCAACTTTTTTATATATAAAATACAATAAGTGTGTAGTATTTAATAATGATCTTTAATCCGAATAAAAAGATAGAATTGATCCATTTTAAACTAATAAAAATGTCATACAAGAAAAATTATAATATCCAGAGGTTTTCAATGGAGAAGTACATTCCATCAAGAGATAATTCATGAGTTTTTTTATATAAAAAGAGACAATTCATGAGATTGTCTATGGTCACATAAACAGTTTCAATATTTGAATGTAAAATATAGTTTTTATGAGCAAAATTTGCAACAAAAAGTTTTATGAGATATAGTTCTAGCCATGGAGAAGTGAAAAACTATATCTTGCAATCCTCAGTAATTAATCTTATATTGACATAAAAACGTGGAAGATTTTAAATAAAATGAAAAATATCATTATATAAATAAAATCAAAGAAAAATTAATATTAATATATTGATACAAATGAACACATAAAATAACAATAATTATTACCTAATTATATAAATTAGATTATATATTCAACAAAAACAAAAATAAAAATAAGACAAACATATACCCGATGCAAAGAAAAAGAAAAGAGAAGTAATTATGGTTAGACATCATCTAGGTTCTGAGAGGTGTTCGAATACTGGATAATGAACTATCACCTACATGTTACAAATAAGATAATAAGGTATCAACACGAAAAAATGACGTGTAACCAATGGGTGCGAAAATCAAATGAAGGTAAAAGGAATATCGAAGATTAATTAGCCTGTTTTTCTGGAACAAATAATGTATTCTTAAAATACACATAAACTGATAAATAAATATTAAAATATTATGGATTGCGTAATTTTATTAGAACTAAATATAATACGAATGAAATAAATATATAACCAATGATATACATCCTGCGCATGCGCGAGGTTAACAGCTCTACTAGTGATGAATAATGAGACAATAAATTTACCACATCCTCATTTGGCTACTAATAACCTACATTTTAACGATGAATAATGAGACAATATTAGAGGAAGAAAACCAACTCGTGGAAAAACCATTAAAATGATTCTCCTGTGAATAATCATCTCATATAACATAGAGAATAAATTATGAGAAGTTGAATAGATTGACGTTCAACTAGAGGTTAGTGGTTTTCTCAGCCATCTGGAATGGCTGAGATGCATAGTTGGTCATATAAGAAAAACGAGTAACGAGTTCAACTAAATCAAGTAATTAAAAAGAAAAAAATTAAAACATGATATTTAACTTGTATTTATAAGTTTTCAATTTTATATACTTATTATTTATTTTAATTAGAAAACCTAGTTTCATTGATACAGTATAAATACTTCTGATTTTTCTTGTAAGTAAAAGAATAAATTATAAATAAGCTGGAAGAGCATGTGGTTGCCACGGGGTATGTGAACTAAAACATCGTTGGTGCCTTGTGGAGCTGTGACGATATTGGGACCCATTGATTATCCACTTCGCCGCGTTTCTCGGTATTACAATATCACAAGTGGGACATACATACACTCCTAAATGGTCTCATCCTCATCTTCTTCTTCTCACCGACGGATTCACACACAAAAACCCTTTTTTTTTTTTTAAACGAAGTTGACAATTGGAATTTTTTATGTCTTCTATTTCTCTTTTTTTTTTTAATGTCTTCTATTTCTCAAGTTTCAACTTTTCCACAGTTTCATTTTTAGACGTAAAGATAATTTTATAGATAAAAAGGCATCCAATACCTTAATAAGATAATTTAACAAAACTCATCCCTTACGCTATCAAATTTTACTGAAAAATGAGTTTAGACTATTTGGTTTCATTCTTTTCTCGAGGTTTTCTTTCTCCGGCTTCAAAATCAACATAATCGTTTTGTAGATTTTTCGGTTGAATTTTTTCCCTTTGGAAAATATCTATGTTACAACTCAGTCGAATTTAGAAACCTGAATAATCAATAGTAATTAAATGGATACACGAAAATGAAGGAACGAAATCAACATCATCTATACAAATTACAACGATTAGTATCATACATTTAGTTTTTTTTTTATTGGATCTAATTCAGGAAATATCCAAAGTTGATATTCTTTAAAATGATTTTGATACAGAATGATTGATATCAATTTGTCAAATATTTGGAGTGACTATTAAAAAAGCAGGGATGTTATTGTTGTAACTGGTTTGATTTGCCAATTAATTTTTGGTTTGAAAATTTTAATTAGATCAGTTTTCAAATTATTGATTTGGCAAGGTTTAATCACAGAAAAAAAATTATTTTAATGCGATCAAATTATTTTTTTTAAAATATGGACTCAAAATAATCGTAGACCCACCAATACAAAATATAAATCTTTTATACTCGATTCTCTGATATTTATGCAGTCACAGTCACCACAGATCTTACAAATCCACTTTATTTCATTATTTTTTGTTTTTCACCTCCCTAATTTTATTATTTCATAATTTTGCTACAGTCATACAAATATACAATCATAAATCAAAACCTACAATAATCATAAAGCTTAGTTGATGATACAAGATTGCAAATTAAATGAACCCACCAAGTGGTATACGTGTATTTTATAGGCATGGTCTGCGAAAATTTCAGTGCAACGATTACTATTGAGTTATTCATAATACATGATTGTGGAAAATATGAATAGTCTGGCTTTTTGTAATTTAGTTTGTATTATATTAGTCGTCGACGAGAACACCATGACAATAATAATATATATGCTCACTCTTGCCGAAAGGACAAAATTGAAGAAGATAACATAGAGATAAGAAAAGGAACTGAAAAGTCGTGAAAGTGACCTAACGAATGGATAAATACAGACGAAGAAGGAATAATTGATGGTCCTGAAGCTGTTATAGACAAACGTGGAAGTCTTCTTTATATATGGACGTAAATCAAAGGCCACTTCAATTGTTCTACTTCCAACCTTTCTTTATCCGCAAGTCGACAGAACAAATATCATATCAATTAGTACTTCTAGTTTTATTATAATTAAATCCTACAACCTACTAAACTAGCTTGTGTTATAATTTGACGTGAGATCATACTTTTGATGAGTTTTCCAGATGATCATACCCAAAGTTTGAATCCACACATATCCACATTTTTCAAAATTAAATAGATCGAAACTTATTCGGTAACAAATTTTAGATCCTTAACTGATATTTTTTGTACTTTATATAATGTACTGAGAGCTGGTCCTCAGTAAAAGCTGATCAAAAATCAATTTAAAAACTGGTAATTTTATTAATGATAAGTTATTCAGATTATCAATGATAATAATCTCTGTGCGTCTGTTAACGAGTTCGATACATTTTTAATATTAATGAAACTTTGACTCTCTTTTGTTATTTTACCATCAATGTTTTTTTCATTCGTTTTTTTTTTGAATTTTGTATTTTTATTAAATCTGCTATTGATTTTTATAAAGGAAATTAAATTAATCAATTTTTTGTATGCGGGATTTTTTATTTTTATTTTTTCATATGTAAGATCAATTTTTTTGTTTGTTTATAGTCATACAAATATGAGGACTAGCTATGAAGATACTAAGAACTAACATATAATTCTAGACCCTAGTGGCGTTAGAACACTACTTATTCATATCTATCATAATTATTGGAGTTTGAATAAGACAAATATCCCGACCAAAAAAAAAAAGAATAAGACAACTATATGTATATCTACTCTAGAGTTCAAATGGACAAGCAAGATTTGTTAATATACGTAGGTTAGAAAATGGGATTTGTTTTCGGAGTAAGTAAATATCCATCACCAATGACGTTAATTAGGCTGGTTTATGTGTTTAAATCCAACAGAGCTCTAATAAAGAAAAAAACGAAACAAAACAATATGCAAAAAAAAAAAAAAAAATTTGGTTAAACGAAACAACACAAATTTTTGTTTAACCACACATTAGATTAAAAACCCGGATTTGAAATCCAAGTCGAAGAAGAGCCATTAACATTCCCAACTCCTCAGTATTAATTACATGCAAAACAGTCAGCCCTAAACATTACAGTTGCGTGAAATCAAAGAAATAAGAAACATCCGAAACCTACTACAAATAATAACAAGTTTTTTTTTTTTTCATTGAAAACACGATTGATTTTATTTTGTTTTTTTTTTTTATAATTATTTTTATTGATGAAACGATAACATATAGATCATTTTAGCCATTTTAAAGAGATTACGCAACATGTAAAGATCGAGATACAATAACTAAGAAGATAGAATATTCGAAACCCATGCTTCGAGTAAAGTACATGTATCAATACATGATACAACTAGCCACGGCCACCTCTCCTTCCTCTTCCACGATTACCACGGCCACCATAACCGGATAGCCAATGACTCTCCATAGCTTTATTCGACATTCTTACCGACCTTTCCCGAAGAATTCGTTTGTTGGTCATGAATTCGCCAGGATTAGGCATGTCTTGTAAAGCTGGAGCCTCGTTATCATCATCAGAAACATCATCTTCCGAAATAATAACAAGTTTATGATCAAGAAAATCGAAGAACACGTATCACTCAGTAGACTTGTAAGTTATCAGGATAAATTCAGAGCATTCTGTCTGGAAATATTGACAAGTGATCTATATAATTGGTGATGGGACAAGATGTTTGATGTCTATAAAAAAACGTTCACAATTATGAATGAAGTGGGAAATAATGCGTTTAATGTGGCCGCCCATAAGAATCACTTGTGTTGGGTACCATGCAAATAATATTGTTCTTACACAAATGCATCATAACATCGTAACTCGTAAGTAATGAGACTCAATCTCCCGATGTAGTTTGGGATGAGTTCAATACTCTTGTCTTTTTCGAAATGTAAAAGAAGTTGCTCTGCCTTTTAAAACTAAATCAACCGGTTTAAAGCTAGTTTGTAAAGCCTTTTTTTTTTTAATTTTTGGTAAATAAATTTGACATTTCAACCACAGAAAAACATCAAAAGTCTTCTAGAATCCATATGTTCTAGTGTTTGCCTTGGTAAAAAAAGGTAAATTAATGTGAAACTTTGTTACAAAACCAAATTTTATCACTTCGAAATTTTGTTCTTGCTTTTGTTGACCAAAACCGATCTATTTGGAAAACGACAATCCGTCAATTTAGTGAGAATGTTAGGTATGAGTCAAAATCTTTAAACCAAACACTAAAGTGAATAGACACCAATGAGCTCTATGACATTGTTACGTTAAATTATACTAATAGTTTGCCACTGATTGTGTTCAAAAAAAAAAAAAAAAAAAAGTTTGCCACTGATTTTCGTTCTCCATAAAAGAAAAGAAATACCGCTTAGAATTAGCAGCCCTTTAGGTGAAGATAAAACTAAAATCTCTCCTAACTCAAACTAGTTTTCTTATAAGCCACTCTTCTTAATTCAATATCCAATGTTTGTTAAGTCTTCAATGATGTCGTGGCTGTAGTCGTCCCTTGTCATCGTATATGGTCTTATATAACCTATTTTTTGCACTGTTTGATGTAATTCAAACACATAAGTTTTTTTTAGTATTTAGCTAAATGTACATGCCTACACAACCACTGTCGGCTCAGGAATCCCTGCTCCCTCTGGGATGGGTCCAAATGCCAGTCACCCAAGTCCAACTAGAGGCGAACGCCGCTGAGCATCCGGAATCTAGTCTTCTTCTTCAGCCTGCAAAAAAGAAGCGAGAGAGACCTGCAGGAGTCAAACCAACTCAGACCCTAGATGAAGACAAGCTGCCAAACAGAATGTTAGGAAAGCCTCTCTGATTATTGGGTCCCCGAGTCGTCGAATACCAACGGGCAAGGCGAGAGCAACCCGCGGACGTCACCCAAACGAACAGCCGATACCCCGTAATGTCTCCGTCCGGTCTGAGACCACTCCTGAGGACGTAAACTCGGAAGACGCCATTGCTACACCACCTCCACCAGGCCCTATTGTACACCACGTGACGGAGGAAAGTCTGAACCAAACTAATACTCCAGTAACTTCAAGGAGAAGGGTGGATTTTCGGGATCCACCTCCCCCTCTTCCTTAAAGATACTGAGCTGGAACTGTCGCGGTTTGGGGAATCCCGCAACAGTCCAGAGTTTGAGAGAATTGGTCTCTAAATTCTCTCCAGATCTAATTTTCCTCATGGAGACCAAGAATGGTGATCCTGTTGTTCTAAAAGAGCTGAACTGGCTGCAAGATATGGAACACATTCTGGTTTCGCCACAGTCACCAGGAAGTGGAGGGCTGGCTCTTTTCTGGCACCCTCACATTAATGTCGAAAATCTCCATGCGTGTAAAAACTTCATAGATACCCGAGTCACGCATGAAGGCAAATGTAGTTTGGGATATGGTGAACCAGTGAAGAAGCACCGAAAAGTAGTTTGGGATAGGATCACAAACCGGGCACTCAATAGAGAAGAGCCATGGTTTCTCACATGGGATTTTAATGAAATCCTCAATGGAACTGAAAAACGAGGTGGCCGCACCCGCTCGGAAGGTTCTTTTCTAGACTTTCGCTCCTTTATGGCAGAAAACGATCTCTATGATCTGCAAAGCACATGAACTTTCTTCTCCTGGAGAGGCGAATGCGGATGACATCTAGTTCACTGTCGGCTAGACAGGGCAATGGCAAATAGTGGTTGGTCAGAGATCTATCCCTCTGCTTGGTCAGAATATCTGCCTTTCGAGAGTTCGGACCACAAACCCCTCATCTCCTTCTTCTCTCCAGCTGGGAAGCGAAGAAAAGGCCTCTTCCGCTTTGATAGAAGACTAAAACACAACCCTGAGGTCAAAGATTTGGTTGCGAACATTTGGGGAAAAGAGGAATGCCTAACAGTAGAGCAGAAAATTTCACGATGCAGGACTGAGATCATCCGCTGGCATAAGGCAAAACACACAAATAGTCGCAATCGAATTGAGGAATTAAAAGGGGAAATCAACGATCTTATGACCTCATCTTCTCCTAACCCTGGACGTCTACATTGGCTTAGAGGGGAACTAGCAAGGAACTACAAAGCAGAGGAGATCTACTGGAAACAAAGGAGTCGCTAGCTATGGCTTAAGTTGGGAGACCGCAACTCAGGATACTTTCATGCGGCAACAAAGAGCCAGCGATCACGCAACAGAATATCACTAATTGAAGATGGAGCAGGGAACGTGTACTATGAGGAAGACCAAATAAGAAGAGTGATCTCGACATACTACGCAGATCTATTCACATCTAAGGGGGGCGAAAGGAGAAGTATTGTCCACAAAGCCATCCAGCCTCTTGCCTCTGAAGCGATGAATGCAGAACTAACAGCGGACCCTTCAGCTGAAGAAATCCGAAGGGCTGCTTTCTCCATCCATGCGGATAAAGCGCCGGGTCCCGATGGCTTCTCTGCAGGATTCTTTCAAGCAAATTGGTAGTCCGTTGGTCCAGACATAGTAAACGAAATCCAGGATTTCTTCCGGACAGGCAATCTACCGCAAGGTCTAAATGCAACACATGTGAGGTTCATACCAAAAACCTCAAACCCAAGATCAGTGGCGGACTATAGACTCATTGCTCTGTGCAATGTCTACTACAAGATGATTTCAAAGCTCCTTACTCGCCGGCTGCAACCCCACCTTCAGGGCCTAATCTCGGAGAACCAGTCTGCATTTGTTCCAGGGCGTGTGATTGCAGACAATGTCCTAATAACCCATGAAATGCTTCATTTCCTGAAAACTTCTTCTGCAAAAGGAAAGATGCCATATGGCGGTCAAAACCGATATGAGCAAGGCATATGACCGCATTGAGTGGGACTTTATCAAAGTGGTTTTGGAACGGTTTGGCTTCCATCCTAAATGGGTTGCCTGGATCATGCAATGCGTATCGACAATGTCTTTCTCCTTCCTTCTGAACGGCACAGCTAAAGGGTCTCTTAAACCATCACGAGGCATCTGCCATGGCGACCCACTTTCACGATATCTTTTCATCTTATGCAGCGAAGTCCTCTCAGGACTGTGTAATGCAGCCAACATCAGTGGTGCTCTCTCAGGCATCAAATTAGGACATACAGGACCAAGTGTGAATCACCTGCTCTTCGCAGATGACACCATGTTCTGCAAAGCAAATCGAAGCAGCTGCGAAACCCTACGATTGGTGCTAGCTGAATATGAACAAGCTTCTGGTCAAATGATCAACTGCCTGAAGTCGTCAATCACCTTTTCCGCTAGAACTCTGAACCAAATGAAGGAACAAGCCAAACTAGTGCTCAATATTAGAAATAAAGGAGGCGTTGGCAAATACTTGGGTCTCCCCGAACAGTTTGGTAGAAAGAAAAGAGACCTGTTTAATGGAATCCTGGATAGAATCAGACAAAGGGCAGTTAGCTATTCATCCAGGTTTCTCTCATCAGCCGGGAAAATGACCCTTCTGAGGGCGGTCTTGGCGGCTATACCCACTTATACCATGAGCTGCTTTAAGCTCCCGACAAGTCTATGCAAGCGTATCCAGTCTCTGCTTACCAGATTTTGGTGGGATGATAAAGACTCTACTCGGAAGATGGCTTGGGTCTCTTGGCAAAAGCTTACAATGAGTAAGAGAGATGGTGGACTGGGTTTCAGAGACATACCAGCGTTTAACGATGCTTTTCTCGCAAAACTCAGCTGGCGACTAATCTCAAAGCCAGATAGTCTGTTCGCTAAGGTCCTTCTGAGCAAATACTGTTCTTCCCAGGATTTCTTCGAAGTGCCGCCAGCGAATGCCTGCTCTCACGGCTGGAGGGGTATACTGATTAGAAGAGACTTGATACTCCAAAACTCTGGCATGCTTATCGGAAATGGAAACGATACAACCTCTGTACCCAACCATGGCTATCGACGGAAGCTCCAGTGGCCATCTACGGACCCCCAACGAAAGAGACACAAAATGCCAAGGTATCCCTCCTCCTCAACCCCGACCGATCCTGGAATAGGCAGAAGATTCAAGATGTTTACCCCTCTTTAGAAAACGAAATTCTCTGCATCAAGCCACCAGGTGTTAGTGGGGCAGATAAATTTGCCTGGTTAGGAGACTTATCTGGTGAATACACTGTGAAGACGGGATATCACACGGCACGAAATCTCAGTGGATTCCAGCCCGAGAATAACCCCTTTGATCCGGAGTTCGTTTGGAATCGCCATGTATGGGCGAGCAGAACAGCACCAAAAATCCAACTGTTACTCTGGAAATCTCTTAGCGGTGTACTCCCGGTGGGCGAAGCTCTGGCTGGCCAAGGTCTAGGAGGCAACCTTAGATGTGTCCACTGCAACGAATTGGAATCAGTCTCCCACCTGTTCCTCCATTGTGCCTTTGCGCAGCAAACCTGGAGCCTCGCGCTCTATAAAGACCAAGTTCTCTCAACCGAATTCCAGGAGATGAGCCACTTCTTAGCTTGCGCTACTACTTGGATCACTCTTCCCCAAGTGGGAATCCATAAGGCTCACCTATTCACCTGGATCTGTTGGAGCCTTTGGATCACGCAATAACAAAATTTTCTCTGACCGCCAGTCTTCACCTGCAGAGATAATCACCAATGCAATTCAGGGAGCAATGGAATGGCAAGATGCCCAAGAAGAGCCCCAGGAAATTACGGTTGATCACCACCATCAAACGAGAAAGGGACCCCATATTGATGCTGTTCTTTGCTCAACGGATGCTGCCTGGAAGGCGGAGACCCTCGTCGCCGGACTGGGATGGAATTTCAAAGAAGTGGAAGGGACCAATTGGGGCCATGGATCAAAGAGAGCTGACTTTGTCCGATCCCCCCTCACCGCTGAAGCTTTGGCAGTGGTTGAGGCTCTAAATCACGCCCTACGCCTGGGTATATCGAAGATTGTAATTGAATCGGACTCCAAATCCCTCGTCCTCGCCATCACGGATCAGAAGCCTGTGTCTGAAATCTTTGGACCTCTGCAAGATATCTACTTTCTGGCCTCGAATTTCTCCTTTTTCTCTTGTATTTTCATACCTAGAGCTCAAAACTTTCTAGCTGATGCACTCGCGAAGAGTGCTGTAAACTCTGTTTCAATCTCCCCGGTTTTCCCCCGTTGAGCCTTTAATTAAATGAATCCTTAGACCAAAAAAAAAAAGCTAAATGTACATGATCATGACATTGTTATACCTGGAAATTAGTAGTCAGATAACAATTGTGAATCGATTATGGATAGTTGCATGAACATCGATCAATGTATAATTTACCTAAATCTAATTTTATGTATGATTCTGTAATCTTGTTTTCTTTTCCCTATTTTTGTTTCCTGCCACTCACACATCCATGTTATCAAATTTGAATCTGCACCAAAGCGGATTGGTTCAATGGTAAAAAAGTGTCTAATAAGCTTTCTACCACTCAGGTTCGATTCGCATTGGCCATAAAAAAACTAACATGATTCTTAAGCTCAAGGATTAGTCAGTGTCTATTCAAATTGATCTTTCGAAATTCAAATACAATTGGTTGATCTACAAACTCTAAAATTGATCAGTGATCATTCGGGTCGGATCGTTTCCTTCGAATCTAGATATTTCATTCACCTAAAAAGAAAATTTGAGTCCATATTAACAACGATGATAAAATTACAAACCACCATATCACATGTCCCACTAATAGTCATTTTTCTTATTAGAATACTGATAGTTATGAAAAAGCCATATTATCCGCAAAATGACGTTTGTCTAGCAACGTTCAATTTTCTATAAACAAAACAAGAGACTTTAATTAGATATTTTTAATTCATACATAAGTGAAGGTGTCCATTCAAATAGTTATATTGACTTTTATTTATTTATCTATCTAATCTAAACTTGACCAATACCGCGATACGAATAATCTACTACATAAACTAGAGAGTTTTATATCTACAGTAGTCTGTTTTTTTTTGTTTTTTTTATTTTCCTTTTTCTTCGAAATATCTACACTCGTCTTTTGGATTTGATATTTTTGCGTGAATGGATGTTACACATTTTGTAATAGCAAGATCTGAACGGTGACCATAAGAATGAATGAGAACACTCAGTTTCTTTTCATTCCTAAAAAATTACACCATTTACAAGGAATATATATTACACATGATTCTTTCTCATTCCTTATTTTGCAGAGGAATAAAAATATTACTTATCAAATTTGGAAATGAACAAATATTCCTCTATGTTCCTACTATTTTTGTTCCCTTTAATTATTTTCCTTTTCATTCCTATGGTCAACCATCAGAGCATGAGTTATCTAAAAGGAACTATTACAGCCTTGTTCGTTTATGATCAGCTGCGACCAGCGGCAACGTCAGAAAAATAACACTACACCAAAGACAAATTGACAGTATTGAAAATCAAAGTAGCCGCGAGTTAATTTCTGGGAATAGAAAAACGAGACGCTGCCACTGCCATTAATGCCGCTGATTTATTCAGCGTCTGTTTTATTGGTTGTTACCTGCTGCAGCGACTGAAAAGATGAGTTACCATTGTTTTACTGATACTGTCATTTTTGTGATTATAAGCTTAATTTTCGGTCAGCGATCATAAAACGAACAAGGCCTATATTGCGGAGGGTCAGTTCGACCATGTCACTAGATAAAGCAAATTGAATGGACTGGACTTATTGTCACCACTACATTACCGGTCCCATGAATTCTAATTAAGCTATTTTGTTCAATGGGCTTTTAGAGCTTTAAGTAACTTAAAGAAAAAAGACAGAGATATAAAGAAGTGTTTGGGAGTTACAAGTAGCAATCACTTTGTAACTGGAAATTTTATTTCTATTTTGAACATAAATATGAAAAAGAATGTCATTATCTACTTTAAAATCTATACTACTAATTCATGATCCTTTTGTAATAAATACAACTAAAAGTTAATGAAAATGCTTCAGCATTAAGATGTGTTGGAGCATTTAGATCAAAGATTAATATAGGTCATGTTCTTTTGTTGATCGCTGGCGACCAGCGGGAGCGACCAAAAATTACACATTCACTACAGAAAATAGAGCACCGATTCAGAAACCTTCACTTGTTTTTGTAGTTGCTGCAGCAAGCTGGGATCAATAAACCGATCCCTAAAAAAATCAGCGATCAATAGCGATAGAAAACAGGTTGAATGTATCAGTGCTGCCGGTGTCCTCAAAAACTGTAACGACTAAGAAAAGAGAATATGCTGTGCAATTTCTAATCGCCCACAGTCGTCGCTAACGATCAACAAAAGAACAAGACCTTAGTTAAGATTTAAAAATGGCTAAATTAAAACATAGACATTTTAGTTAGTTTTATTACATGCATCTAGATGAGGATGTAAATTACAAAAACTAACCAAACAAATAATGTTTATTCAGATGCATTATCCAGATGAACAACCTAAATTGAAACGAACAACATTCAAATGCATAATCGAGATGAAACGTTTGGTTGAACATTTGAATGGAAATGCTAAATGAAAAAACGAATAGGTTCAAAAGTCAATAGAACTATAGTAAAAATATTAAACAAAATAATTTACAAAAGAAAAAGAATTATATTGGTTGAAACAAAACAACAAAATTTTTTTTTCCACCCCGATCACACATATTTTGTGTGTTTAGTCGTCCCTTGTCATCATATAAAACCAGTTTTTCTTTGTATTTCGTAATGTTATTCAATTATGTTTGTTAGTAAGGAAAAGAAGACTCTTGCTTATTAATGGGCCTAATGGGCCTTTAAAATACGGCCTATTTGCTTTGTTTTACGATAAAACCTATCAGCTAGCTATAAGATTCAACGAAACAATTTCTAGGGTTCTTTGAAGAGTCTCTCTCGCATAGTCGCCGCCGTTGCTTCTTTCTCTTTGAGCAATCAACGAAAATGGGTCATGACAACGTGTGGAACTCTCATCCGAAGAAGTACGGTCCTGGATCTCGCACCTGGTAATCTCATCTTCCTTTTTTCTCTTATTTTGATTGCGTTTTGTGAGGCTTTGATGGATATATATACTTCACTAAAAAGACAAAAAAACTACATAGAAATAGCTTTGCAAAAGAGAGATTTATATAGATAAGGAAGATAACAATTGATTTAGATAGCTTATATATAAAAAAGGTATACTTGGTTTATTTTTATATTGCTGTTTCATGTAAGAAGATAAAGTATGAGATTAGCTGATGTATTTATTTGATTGTTGTATTTAGCATCCGCGTGAGATTAGCTTCATGTGTGAGTTTAGCTTTTGTATGATTTTGTTGTATTGGCTTCTGTCTTAACAATGTGAAATTAGTGTTTGACCAAAGTGAAATTAGCTATTTATTATATTGTTGGTTTTGCAATATCTTCTGAGATTAGCTCATGTGTTAAGACTGTTGTGTTTGTCTTTAGTCTACTGTGTAAGTGTTGTATTTGGCAGTCAAGGTTCTGACTTTGTTGTATTGTGCAATTCTTGTCTGTATTGTAGCCGTGTGTGTGGAAACTCCCACGGGCTTATTAGGAAGTATGGTCTGAACTGCTGCCGACAGTGCTTCCGTAGCAATGCCAAGGAGATTGGATTCATCAAGGTAAATTTTCAATTATATATTCTGATTTGCATCTCCATGACTTGTATTTATTTCATTCTTTTGCATCATTATTCATTCTGGTTTTGCTATCTCGTCTTTTGCAGTACCGTTGATGTGGCGCCGGTTCATGATTGATGCTTCTAATACACACATGATGACATCGATGGGGTTTGATCTGAAAGTCTTGTAATTTTGATATTTGAATTGAGAATTTTATCTGTTTTTTGCTTATTCACATTTTAAGTTGTTGAACCTCTCCCGGATCTCTTTGTTACCTTGTCTTTTTGAAGCGTCAAGTCATAATTTTGCAATGGAATTATCATGCTCTTTCTACTTTTGATATTTACATTCATATTTAAGTTAAATGAAAAATTTAAAGGTAAAATTTAAAAGCAGAATTTATATAAATTTTTTAAAGCAGAATCTAAAGGCAAATTTTAAAATTTAAATTTAGATGTGTAAACTAAAAGAAGAATTTAAACGCAGAAACTAAAAAAAAAAAAGTTATTACTTTTTTCAAATGATAAACTTTCAGGTTTTCACACATATTAAGTATCTAAAATTTTATTATAAATGTCTCATTTCTTACAATTAACAATTTCAATAACTATTACTTTTCTGTTTTCAAATGATAAATTTTCAGGTTTTCACACATATGTTAAGAAAATATACTAATTTTTTTATTATATGTCTCATTTTCTATGATTAAAATTTTCAATAAATTAAAAGCAATACTATCTAGTATCTTAATAAATTCAATTATTTTTCTTTAAGTTTATAATTTATCATTAATAATTTATAAAAATGTATAAAAAATTTCAAATATATATTTTTAGAAATAGAAAATTAGAAAATTTCTTTTATGAATATAGGGAATATAATATATGGTAAGATGTATGTGTATGTATATATATGTGTATACATTATATTATATAGAAAAGTAGATTTTGATGTGTGTGAACTAGAGAAACGTAGAAAGATGACAGTGAAAACTTAACTTCATAATAATTTACAAGAATAGGTATAGTTAATAGAAACTTTTAAAATATTGTAAGTTGGAGTAAATATAAATAAAATAAGATGGTAATTGTCCACTTTTAACATAATATATATATATATATATATATATGTAGGATGTAGCATAAGCTAATTAGAAATTTCTATTAGTAGCGGTTAAAAAGGTAAGCCACTCTCTCAATTAGGCAGAACCAAACTAAACCAAAATTAAAAAAAAAACCGGTACAGAATCTCTCTCTCGCAATGGTTAATCATGAAACTTTCCTGAATTGAGGTACACACTGTGGAGAAGGCCGCACTCTCCATTTCTCTCTGAAATCGTTAGAAATCGAGAAGAAACCCTGATCAGCTGAAGCCAAATCGGAGAAGATGAGGAGATCGTTTGCGATTGCATTTCCGGCGAAGAGGTTCGTTGGTGGTAGTCTTCTGGAGAGAGGTAATCCTCTTTCGTTTTCCATGTTCGCTGTTTGTTGCTGGAGGCGAGCTTTTTCTGGTCGCAGTGACGATTATAGAGAGAAATTGTGTAGAAATGTGCTTCGAGATATAAAAATAGATGATGCGATTGGTTTGTTTGGTGAAATGGTAAAGTCTCGTCCTTTACCTTCCATTATTGAGTTCAGTAAACTATTGAGTGCCATTGCGAAGATGAAGAAGTATGATGTTGTCATCTCTCTGGGTGATGGAGATGCTAGGAATTTCACATGATCTCTTTACTTACAGTATATTGATAAACTGTTTCTGCGGCCGCTCTCAACTCTCTCATGCTCTAGCAATTCTGGGGAAGATGATGAAACTCGGCTATGATCCTAGCATTGTCACGCTTTCTTCGCTGCTCAGTGGTTTCTGTCACTGTAAGATGATTTCTGAGGCAGTATGTTTGGTTGATAAAATGGTGGAAATGGGATATCAACCTAACACAGTGACATTTACAACTCTAATCCACGGACTTTTTCTCCACAACAAAGCTTCTGAAGCAGTGGCTTTAGTTGAACGGATGGTTGTCAAAGGATGTCAACCGAATGTAGTTACTTATGGTGTCGTCTTAAATGGATTATGTAAGAGAGGTAATATTGATTTGGCTTTAGTTCTGCTCAAGAAGATGGAGACAGGGAAAATAGAGGCTGGTATTGTAATCTACAGCACAGTCATTGATGGTCTTTGCAAATACAAACATGTGGATGATGCACTCAGCCTGTTTAATGAATTGGAGAACAAAGGAATTAGACCAGATGTTGTTACCTACACCTCCCTCATAAGCTGCCTTTGTATCTATGGAAGATGGAGCGATGCATCTCAGCTACTAAGCCGTATGATTGAGAGGAACATCAACCCTAATGTTGTTACGTTCAATTCATTGATCGATGGGTTTGTGAAAGAGGGGAAGCTTTTGGAGGCCGAACAACTGTACAAGGAAATGATCAAAAGGTCTATAGATCCGGATATTTTCACTTACAATTCATTGATCAATGGGTTTTGTATGCAAGATCGTTTAGAGGAGGCCAAACATATGTTTGATTTGATGATTAGCAAAGGTTGTTTCCCGAACGTAGTGACTTATACTACCCTTATAAATGGATTTTGCAAGTGTAAGAGAGTGGAGGATGGTATGGAACTCTTCCGCGAGATGTCTCAAAGAGGATTGGTTGGAGACACAGTCACTTACACCACTCTCATCCAAGGCTTTTTTCAAGCTGGGGATTGTGATAATGCTCAAGAAGTTTTCAGACAGATGATTTCTGGTGGCGTGCCTCCTAATATTATGACATACAACATTATGTTGGATGGGCTTTGTAAAAACGGGAAGCTAGAGAAAGCTTTGGTCATATTCGGGGATATGCAAAAGAGTGAAATGGAACTGGATATTTTCACATATAATATTATCATTGAAGGGATGTGTAAAGCTGGCAAGGTCGAAGCTGGGTGGGATTTATTTTGTCGCCTCAGCTTTAAAGGAGTGAAGCCTAATGTTGTAACATACAATACCATGATCTCGGGATTATGCAGGAAAGGCTTAAAGCAGGAAGCAGATGCCTTGTTCAGAAAAATGAAAGAAGATGGGCTTCTACCAAATGACTGTACTTATAATATGCTAATCCGGACACATCTTAGAGATGGTGACAAAGCTGGATCAGCTGAACTCATCAATGAAATGAGGAGTTGCGGGTTTGAGGGAGATGCTTCAACCTTTGGCTTGGTGACTGATATGCTGTATGATGGGAGGTTGGACAAAAGCTTTCTTGAGATGCTTTCTTAATACTCTTTATCCTCAGAGAGAGAATAGTTGAGCAACCATGTTTCCGTTGAAAGCAGGCATATGTGAGGTAAATCAAATTGTTATGTTACTTTTTTGTTGTTGGTTATGAGAAGTTGTGAAAAACATTCTGCCAACACAATTTCAGTGTTTACAAACTCTAAAGAAGCTTAGTTTCGTTTCGTTTTCCACATCCTTATGCTTTCGAAAAGTCTTCTTTCGCTCCATAATAACCACCATGATAGCTTCGAGTGTATAATGATGATGATAAACCTTTTAACGCTTAACACCCTCGACAACTTCGAGTGTACATGAAATAGACTCAGGTTCCAACTGGATCTTGCACTTGGAGGATCTGGGAAGATTTAGCAGATTTGTGTTCAATCGCAACTTTTCTTTTTCGTCTGTTGCCCAAGAAGAAGAACGAATTTTGAGCAGCTCAAGATATGACAATTTCTTAAGGAAATGTTTCAGTTGCCCCAGCTCTAAAATAGTTTTCCCATACGAGTCTATCTCTAGGACCTTCACACAACATGAGAATAGACAAGAGTATTCTGCCAAATACTCGCAAACAGTCTCTGGTACTCTTGCTTTTTTTTTCTTTCTCAAAATTGCAATGAGGAGAACAGAACACACTTGCATCCATGGTTTTAAGAGTCGACAAGTCCAGGATTTGAACATTCCTTAACCCTTTAAACATATTCTCTGGATTGCTATGTATAGGAAGCACTGACGTAATAAGATTGAGCTTAGCTTCAACAAGGAAGTCAAGTTTAACGATTGGATACACGTTTCGAACAATATCATATTATCATACACGTTTCGAACAAGAACCTGTACCGAAGATAGTTCTTCCCTTGTCTTCTAAAGCCTTATGTCCTGTTTTCAAGTGGAATGGTGATGTTTGTCTTAATTTTTTTTATTGCTTGTCGTTCTATCAATCAAATGTAGTTTTGGTCTTGTTGTACAAATTGCCTGTTAATATCAATCGTTTTGAAATATTTGAATTTTCACACTCCAAAAATTCAATAAAATCTGCAACTGTAACAAAATCTCTTGAGCAACATAAGGTAGTTTTTGAAGAATTCATATTAAAATATCGGACACAAAATGCATAAACGATCATCTATAATATAGTCCAAAACGTTTTGATTATCTTGTTTAAACAGGATAAGATTGGGCTAATACTTGATGAACATGAAATTCACTAACTACAATGTCGTATCTGAATTAGAGTTCTGATCAATCCCGCGATGGATGGTAATGGTCGTCGATGATCAAATTAATGTTTTCATCAAATCAAAGACTCACTCGAATCTCACTAATAACCAATTCGTCTCTATGCTCTTTAACAAGTTTCTTGAGTCAAAATTCAGATTATCCAACTGCTAGGATTATAATTAATCATCATGCGAGTTTTGTAGTGATGAAATATGCAACATCTTTTAAAATTCAACTACCAGCTTCGAAGAACATAGCAAAATAGCTCAAGTACAGCTGCTTCTTTTTGTGTGGCATCTTTACTAGTGTTTGGTTTAATTATATAATAAGGAGATGATAAAATTTTATATCCCCTGATTAACTATTACAACATGAATATCAGGAAATCTTCCTCACGGTAACGACAATCAGAAACGTCGACCGCAAGAAACAAAGCCTAATGCATGGGGAGAGATCTTAAGGAGAGATGATCCAAAGAGAGTATAACTAAAGAATCATTCATCAGACCATATAAGTCATCCCAGCTTGCAAGATGTTCATATGAGGAACAGTGAGATTCGCAGCCCCAGCTCTGCAGTTTCTCCTCAAGAACGCATAGAAGTAATTAATCACAAGCTTCTTCACAAAAATCGAATTCTTCTTCGCCCTCACATCTCCATGAGCGAGCAGATACGTTAGCCCTGAGTCTGTGGCTTCTCTCAAAGCCGCAAGCTCATATTCCAGAGCTGGATCCTCTTCCATCGACGACCCTACGCTTGAAGACGGCAAAACATCTGAATCCAACTCTTGCTCTGGCTCAGACCGCTTTGATCGGTGAATTAGAGGGGCCATAAGGTCGTCTGTGTAAGTATCACTTGCAACGGAAACTCTGTCGGGATCGACATCATTAAGATTGCTCTCTAAAGCATCCTCTTGCGCTTCACATCTCAAGAACTTCTCTAGACTTTCAATAAGAAGCTGCTCGAAGACTCTAGAATCTTCTTTTCTGACATCTTTGTAACCATACCTCGCGATGCACCTGAACATATGATAGTCCTTGGGACAAACCCGTCTGAAGAGGAACCTCTCTTCTTGAGGAACGACCGGGACAGGAACATACTTGATGCAGACAAAGATTATTGTTGAGTGAATCGCGGGAAGAGTGAGCAAGAACTGTCCAAATATGGAAGGTATGCCTTGAACAAGCTCATTATAAAGCAGTCCAATCCCGGGAATTCGAATTGTTCCCAGAGTTGAACCAAGTTCACGCATAAAGTCCATGGAGATTCTTTCTCGGACCTCGCTTTGGTACTTGAGCACGCTTCCGTAATTCCAAATGTACATTATGGTGAGGAAGAAAGTGGCGAACACTAGCGGAACCCACCCGCCTTCCAAGATTTTGGTGAGAACGGCAAGCAAGTAAATGGTCTCGACGGATCCGAAGATAAGCGGGAAACAAAGAGCAAGAAACAGATTGGTTTGCCAAATGAGAAGCATCACTAGTGTTACCAAGACTGTGCTCACCATCATCACACCTACTTCTGCTATGCCTGAAACAAGAAATTACAAGAATGGAGAAAGAACATCAAAAAGCAGTAAACTATTTTTTATACGGCTGAGCTGAATCAAACCGAAAAACCAACCGTAAGCATTGGCGATGTGGGTTGTGCTTCTGAAGATGGAGACGACCAGTATGCACATGATCATCAAGAACCAATTGATGACGGGAATGTAGATTTGACCCATTCGTTTCCTAGAAGTGTGGATAATCTTCAACCTCGGGAAGCAACCAAGAGCCATAGCTTGTTTAACGCATGAGAAAGTCGCAGAGATCATCGCTTGGCTCGCTATCATCGCTGCGAATGTCGCAATCACAAACACCGGCCAGAACAAACTCTCTGCAATTTCAAAGATTTCAGCATACTGCGCATCACCATATAAACGAGTAAGAATGAGCCGAGGTCTTGTGATGTGTTGATTCATTACCTGGAACTGAATCATAGAAAATGCGAGCTGAGGCATCAGGATGCTTTGTTAGATAAGCAGCTTGACCCATGTAAGCCAAGAGAAGGCACGGGAACACCACGCAAGTGAATGCCATCTGATCCAAATATCATTGTTATGGTCATCATCATTAACATAATCAATGATCATGAGGTGATACCTAACCTGTATAGAACGAACTGAGAAATGTCCCAAATCTGCAAACATTGCTTCGGCTCCTGCGTAGTTTCATTTCAAACAGTTTGTAAGAAAGGTTTGATTTTCTAAGACGTTGTGAGAATGAGAAGTGAGAGTGTGTTTTGACCTGTAATGCATAAGACACATCCACCAAGAGCAGACCAAGCCTGTTTGCTATTCTTGTTGAAGAACAAGATGATATAATATGGGTTTAGTGCTCTTATGACAGTGATGTCGTATTTCAACAGATTATAGATTCCAATAGAACCGAGAGAGAAGAACCAGAGCGCGAGAACTGGAGCAAAGAGAAAACCCACTTTACCCGTCCCAAACCGTTGTATGCTGAACAAAGCCACGAGAATGAAAATCGAAGACAGAACCAATGCATCTAAACACAGCACACAACAAGATTGAACATCAATGAATGACATCAACATGAGATCGCTTACATATACAAAGAGATATCATGTAACAGTGATACTTACTTGTTCCAAAACCTTTAACTTGACCTTGTAGACCACTCATTGCAGACATCACTGCATAACAATCAAAATGGAAGGTCAAACTTCAATCTCAACTGTAAATTCAGCCAAAGTTACACCTTATGGATACAAATCTTTTGGGAAACTCTACTGCAGCAAATACAATAGACTTCAGACTCACCGGACATAGCTGGTGTCAGAATTCCATCGCCAATGATCATGGAAGTTCCCATTAGGACCAAAAGCAAAAGAAGAGTTTTCAAATACCCTTTTGTCTCTAAAGCTTCTTTAATGCCCAGAGCTCGTTCCAGCTCAGGAGTTGGGAGTTTAAGCCTAAAACTCGAGATCTGCTCGTCTGCAGGTTGCTGATTTGGCAGCTTATTCACCTTTGCATACCTACAAATTAACGAATACAACGCAAATGTTCCTCCTGCACACACACATACACACATATATATACTGAGAACCACATAACACGACTTTACAGAAACATAGATTTTGGATGTATTACCTTCGCCATTGTCGTTGGCTTTAAGGACTACAAAGACATACTTTGCTAAAGGAATCACAGCAATAGTGTAGATTACGAGAGACAAGGCACCAAGAACATCGACTTCTGATCTTATAGGAACTTTACTGAAGACATCACTGAACACATACAAAGGGCTTGTTCCCATGTCACCATACACAACACCTAACGTCTGAAACGCTATCCCAATTGTACCAAAAAGTGACAAATCCTATAAAAATGGGATCTTTATATGTCAATATCACAAACAACATATGGGCACGAATAAAAATCAAAACTTGATACATGGATGAATCTAAAATATTCACCTTGAGATTGTGGCCATGAGCACCTGCAATTTCCATGGCTTCAACATCAAGAGAATCAGCTCTTTTAGGCTTTTTCATTAGCCTTCTCCTCAAGTTCACAAAACTATAGTCTCCAACATCTCTGAACTCCGAAAACGGCGGCATCGTCTCAGAGCCCACCTCGCTTCCGTCGACCCATCTCCGGTCGCTACTTCCGGTACCAAGACGTCTCAAGCTGGTGTTGCTGCTTCCTTCTTCAATCCTATCTTCTTCCTCCATTTCACAGATTCTCTCACAAACACGAAGCAAGAGAAGAAAAGACTAAATTTTGGTTGGAGGAAGTAATAGCAGAGTTTTGGATTGGTTTCTTCTTCTTCTCCTTCTTCTTCAATGATTTTAATTGATTGAGTGTGACTTCACTGACAATCTCTCTCACGGGTAACATGTTGGTAATTACTCTTAACGTCCCATATAAAATATGGTATATTTTTCTTTTTCTCGATTCTGTATCCTAAAAACGTTATCCCTTTGTTTGTCTATTTACGACAGTCTTCACGTTTCAGATTTTTTATCACTCTCCTCTTTTCTTACTTATTTTAGTTATTTTAATTTAGAGATCTTTGTTCAAAGATAATCATGCTCTCATACTGGGCACGGGGCGATTACCCAGACTTTTTGGTATACCGATTTTCTCCGTTCAATTTTTACGGATATTATCTTGTGACAGACGAGTACTTGCAGTCACGGCTATTTGGCAAAAATTGGCGATTGGCAACCTATTTGCTTTGTCTTGGGACTTGCTAATTTACTAAACAAGTACTTAAACAAAAACATAAATACTTAACCAAATTGTTAAAATCTCAGCATACAAATATTCAATTTTCAAAACATCCAAAAATAACATAAATATTTTAAAATAGCATTTGAAATACCTAAAAACAACATCAACTTTGTTTTTTTTCTCATGAAACTTTTTATCTTTCTTAGTTTCATTTGTTCCTATAAAATAAAGTGGTTCACAATAAAACAAATACTCAATTATCAGCCATCACATACTTCTAAATCATAAATGGTCACATATGAAACATAAAGTATTCTTACATATATTCTTACTCCAAAGTTAAGCTAACTCTTTGGACCAAATTTCCATAAACATTGAAGCAATAATCTCTGTTTAAACAACATCAAACATGTGAGTTCATAAACTAAATCAATACTCATAATAACATAAAGATAAGTGTATACCATCTTCTAGACTTTGAAGATTTTCAAGTTGTTCTTCCAAACATGTTATTAAATAATACAAATAAATTATATATTATAAAACCATTTTGAAATAATGTTAGCATAAAAAAGCGGGGCAAGTAGTGAGAAAAAAAGTTACTTGATACTTGCCCTGTACTTGTGAGTATTAAAAAATTTCTACCTGTTTTTGCAAGATTGGTACGACGAGTAACGAGTACTTGAGCCCAAGCCTATCTCATACTATTGAAGCTCGTTGTTGACATCAACGAAACAAAAGACGGTTTATAGAACATAACTCCACATTCGTTACGTGGTTCTGTTTTCTCTTTATTTGTTATTATTTCCCCACACATGAATCGGCGGTTTTTATCGGCTGGAATGCAGCTCATGTAGCTCCCAAGACGGAGTTTTCCGGCTAACAAAGCTGGAAACAACGGTGGCCTCCAATATCTTCAAGGCTTCTTCATTCGTCACAGATCTCGGCGTCTTGTACTGACTCACAGAAGAGCCTCGAGACACGAAGAAACTCATGAGCTTATCAAAAGCGCCACTCTTAACAACCTTAATCTCAAGTGGTCCAATGTTCTTATCATTCTTACGTCCTTTTCTGTACACAGAGTCGAGAGACTCCTCAACGGTGAAGCAGCATTCCTCCATAACCTCCGGGTCGGGCTCGAGCTTTGTGTCCCTGACTTTGCTCCCGAGTTCCCAGTAGAGCACGTAGTGTCCTGGAAACGATGAGGAATCCACACGGCTAGTGAAATCAATGAGCATTAGGCCATGTGGCTCGAGCAGGAGCTTCGCATTTGTCACCGCCTTGAGAAGATCCTCTTCGTAGGTCTTGTCCATGTCGATGCTTAGAACAACTTTATGTCTTCCCACGAAATGAAACTGTGGCGAATTGTTGTAGAAACCCGTTACTCTTATAACATCCCCCACACGGTACCTATACAGACCTGTAGATTATATATATACATTCTTGTGAGAAATATTGTAGAAATATACAATGCAGAAACTGCAACAGACTTACCGGAAAACGTTGTTACAACAGGTTCGTAATCATGTCCAATTTTAACATCGACAAGATCAACGACGACAGGGTTCTCTGAGGGATCATGACCAGTTTCTTGATGGTCTTTCTTGACCTCCAAGAACTCAAAGTATGCCATACTTGGGACGGTGGTGTAAGACACATCACAAGGCTTGCACAGGGGATTGAAATTGAGACCGATGAAACACTCAGAGCTACCGTAAAATGTAGAAATCACAGGAAGACCACCGCAATAGAATTCCAGCATCGGTACATACTGTGCCATGGTGCCGGTAACGATGGCTTCGATGCATTTTGCATTTGGCCATAGTCTCCTCACTATTGCCTCCCATGAAGGTTTACTGCATTCTTGCTCGATTAAGCTCGCTAGTTCCGGATTTGGAGCGGTGAGGAACTTACTTATCCCTGAAACACATTGAGCGTCTGTGATCCAGTCGCTGAGACGGCCTGTCCTTATGTTCGAGCATAACTCACTCCAGTGATCTTCCAAGAACTTTATTACTTTGAGGAAGGAAGAAGCAAATGCTGCACCAAGGCGAGATACATTTTCTCGTTGTACAAGCCCACAAAGCAATTGGCAGTACATGCTCTGGGTAGTGTCTGCACAAGTCGAAATCTCATGCGGGCTTATCTGTGTTTGATCCCTGTAAATCATATAACAAACACAATAAAGAAACACTAAGGAACCTCTGTTCACCCCTAACATGGGAGCAAAGGTTTAATTACCAGATAAATTTGTTGGCTGGGGTCACGCTCTTCAAAACAAGAGTGATCATAGTCCTGACCATCAATCCAGAGGCTGTCTCGCTTTCTCTGGTAACAAAATAAAACATGAGAGATTTTCCTCCACTAAGCCCTTCGATGTGCCTGCAAACAGTACCAAGAACAGGTTTGGGTTTTTTTAACGTACTCTTTTTGTTTTTGGAAATAACAAGACAAGACATAACTTGGAGTTTGGAACACATTACTTAGAGAGTAGAGGTCTATTAAGAGATGCAAACAACAGCCTCTGTTCCAAATCCTCTGCTGTCAAAGGAATCAACTTTGGAACTCCTCCTGAAGTACCTGAGCTGCAAAAAACAAAACAATTGCTTCCTTGACTCTTTAGTCTTTACATATTTTATACTATAACAAGTTTTGAGCCAAATTTCCTCTGAATGTTTTCTCATATTTCTGTGAAAAGAGAATTAAGAAATTGCACGGGACCGATCGACCCACATGAAATTTCAGAAGAAGCTTGAAATCAAGAATGAGATGGACCCACATGCAATGTCTTAAGAGGATAAAAGCAACTACACGTGTATGTAAGAGCCTAGAATTCAAGCCTCTTCTGAAACTCTAGTTAACAATTGACCCAAATTCTTACTAATCTTGAGTTTAACCTTACAACACCAAAAGCTTTGACAAAATTTTGCTCTTGCATCTTCAGAGATTTCGAGATTCAAAAAGGTACCTGACCAAGAGAACAATGATGGGTTGATCACAGATGAGATCAAAGGGCTCTCCATTAGCGATACGATCAACATAAGACCGATAATCTTCGTAGGTAACAACGGGTAGGTTCTTCTTGAAGCTTTGCTTATCGGTTTGACCGTTGAGGAAACCTCTAAGATACTCGGTTTGAGCATTGCGTGAAAGTATCGCTTCCAACACGGAATCTTGAACCTGCTTTGCGTTGGTGGTCACATCCTCAAGAAGAGACAGGCACGCTTTCTGGTCTGTTGGATCGAACTTTGGCAACATGATTACTGATTGTCTGCAACAACAATAACAAAAAAGAGAAACCCTAATTCTCAGCTTATTATATGTTAAAGCAAAGTCTATCACTTGTGGATAACGGAAGAGTGAAGAGCAAAACCTCTGTTCTGGCGGAAGTGAATGAGACTTGGCCTCTATCTCTCTACGCTTGAAAACTTACGGAGGAAAAATTGGAGAAAGCAAACAAAAAGTCAAAAAGTGCGGCGTGGGGAAATGAGTCAAAAGTTTCAGATTGATGATAATTGTTTTCTTTTCCCAGAAAGAAGATTTAACAAAGGACGAGAGGGGAAACAAATCTTGAAGTAATTAATAGTGAGGACCACGAGGAGATAAGCGACACATTGAAAGTACTTTTCAGTGTGTAACTTTTTGTCTCATTCTCGAGTGTAACTGGGCTTTTTGTCTCATTCCTTGATTTGTTAAGCTATACATTACCCAATCTTTTGAAATGACACAAACAAACAAATTAAAATATATGACCGGTGAAAAATTGTGTGGTACAGTGGTTTTAGATTGGAGAATTTGGACGAAATATTCAGAAAAAAGCTTAAAAAATATTCAGATTGTGATGGGAGTTGTCTGTGAAGCAAGATGTTCATTGTGTTGATTATTCAACCATATTGTAGACTTGTAAAGCAGATCTCAGTTCGTTTTCGTTACTGTTTCGAGCTTCCTCGGTTTTGTTAGTCAGCCTCTAACCAGTATTTGTGACAGCTCTTCTCTCTTCTGTTAGCTTTGGGCCTTTAGCATTGGGCTCACTTGGGCATGCTTTGGGTTGGTTCACTTCGGTTCTTATAATTTGATAATGGGTTTATTCAAGGGCTTTATTTAGTCGCTTGTATTAAGAGGGTTCTTGTAACGCCTTTTCCACATTTAAATTAGAGCTAAATTTTTATTTTTTTCTGCTGTAAGCCGTAAACGCTGCTAGCGGCTGATACTATATACCATTTTATAACGCTAAAATTTAAAAATTGCGGTTAGCTTTTTTTTCAGTCAGCGTTTGAGGTTACGGACGGTAACAACCGGCGAAAAAAATTAACAACTATATCACGTTTTTATATATTTATTGTTTTATTATCTATTTTGATTGAGTTATTCTTATATTTTTATTATAATAATATAATATTTTGTGTTTTATAAAAAAGAAGTATTTTAATAATTTTTTTGTTAATTTGTTTTTGTACTCGTCGATAAACCAGTAAAAATATCTGTCAACGCAACAATTTTTAACTGTTATACCAATCATATAAACACTAAAAACACTATTAACTGCAACAATCCGTATCTGCAAATTCTCACAGTCCCAATCACTGTATTTAAACCAGTCAAAAAACCCTAATGCAATCAACGGTTGAAAGTCATGAATAAGAAACTCCGACTTCAAATTCAGGAAGAGTTGTTGAGATTTGTAACTCTTGAGTTGATTGATTCTGACACAATTTTGATGATAAGATGTTAGACAAGTTGTGCAAATTCGACCTCCGATTGCGACTTGACTCCACGAAACTTAGAACCGAAAACAGAATGAAAACAGAGAAGAGAGGAAGGAGAAGACGACGTGAAGCTTTTGTTGACCTGGTGTTCGTCTCTCTCCGCAACCTTGGGAAAGAGACTACGTCACCGGAGCTAGTGTGTCCTAGCTGCTTATACTCGAACGATCAAAGTGTTACAGAAGAGTTCTCTCTCTCTCTCTCGATCTCTCTCTCTAACTCGAAGAAGATGATCTATTAAACCTAACGACCTAAGCAACGACTTTATAACCCAGCCATTACTTCGCTTAAGTCACACCCGACTAAACCGGACCTAATCTAATTACGAGATTAAACCAAGATCAATTAAACCCGAGACATAACACCTTCAAATCTCCACCTTGGCTCGTGTTTGAAACTTTTGAGATGAACAACTCCACCTCCTTGACTTATGAACACAACTCGTTCATCCTCAAATCCAAAACACCTTGAACTTGAACTTCCTGAGTAAACCCACTCAGCTTCTCTTCTGATCTCCTGAGAAAACTCGCTCAGCCTCTGCTCCAACTGAGGATAACGTCTCTAGCTCTTAGAAACTCTAAGGAACTCCAAAGCATCTATGAACTTCCTTATTAGTAACGTCTTGGTGAGTATATCAGCTGGATTATACTCTGTAGCAATCTTCACGACTCGAATGTATCCTTCACAGATCAAATCACGAATGAAATGATACTTCACTGCCATATGCTTTGTTCTCTCGTGGAACACAGCATTATTAGCTAACGCCAAAGCACTCTGGGAATCACAATGAACCGTGACCACTTCCTATTTGAATACAAGTTCATTCATGAACCCCTTCAACCACATTGCCTCCTTTGATGCTTCCGTCAATGCAATGTACTCAGCTTCTGTAGTTGACAAAGCTACGACCTTCTGTAAGCCAGACCTCCAACTTATAGCATTTCCTCCAGCAGTAAACATCATTCCATATATTGAACGTCTCTTATCTAGATCCGCTGCATAGTCATAATCACAAAATCCTTCAATAATGAACTCTTCTTCTTTGCGATAGCACAACTTCACGCTTGACATCTCTTTCACGTATCTTAAGACCCATTTCACTGCGAGCCAGTGCTCTTTGAGTGGTTTACTCATGAATCTGCACACTAACCCTACAGCATTAGCCAAATCCGGACGAGTACCAACCATAGCATACATAAGGCTCCCTACGACACTTTGATATGGTACTGTCTTCACCCTCTCTGCTTGTTATGCAGCTTCTTTTTATGTAGCTGACCTTAACGCGAAATGAGCTCCTATAGGAGTTAGAACTCCTTTGGCCTGGTCTAATCCGAATTTGCCAAGGACCTTTTCCAAGTACCCCTGTTGAGAAATAGTGAGTGTACCTTTCTGTCTATCTCTCGTGATCTCCATTCTGAGAATCTTCTTTGCATCACCGAGATCTTTCATCTCGAATTCTGTACTGAGCAACTTCTTAAGATCATTCACTAGCTTCTTGTCCTTAGAAGCTATTAGTATGTCATCGACATAGAGTAAGAGATAGATGTAACATCCATTCTGTCTTTCCCTATAGTAGACACATACATCATACTCACTCCTTGAGTATCCATTTGTAACCATGAAGTCATCGAATCTTGTATTCCACTGTCGTGGAGACTGTTTAAGACCATATAATTAACGACCTCTTGAGCAAACAGACCTAATCCGGATGCTTCTTATCCACATAGCCTTCAGGTTGCTCCATGTATATCGTCTCATCAAGGTAACCATGAAGAAATGCCGTCTTCACATCCATCTGCTGCAACTCCATATCGAAGTATACCACTGCAGACAACAGAAATCTGATAGAGACGTGCTTTGCAACAGGTGAGAAGATTTCTTGATAATCTATCCCTTCCTTCTGTGAGAACCCTTTTGCTACTAGCCTCGCTTTAAACCTTGGAGCTTCCACCCCACTGATGCCTTCTTTCCTCTTGAATACCCACTTACATCCAATTGGTTTCTGAGTTTTAACTCGATCAACTAAAATCCAAGTTTTGTTCTTCTTAAGAGAAGTTATCTCCTCATCAGCTGCTCCAGTCCAAAGCTCTGAGTCTGGATCCTCCAATGCTTCTTGAAAACTCTTTGGTTCTGGTCTGCCTCCGTCTTCTATCATGAGGTAAGCGTATCCTACAATAGCTTCATCATCCGCATACACTTTGCTGTCATCAAGTCTTACTGGTGCACGAGTTGTCCTTTTGGCTCTGCCTCTTGCCAATTGATAGTCGCTTAAATCTTCTGAGATCTCATATGCACCGTCAGTTTCTTCTTCTGAGTTTTGTTTTTCAGGATCTTCTCCTGTCTGAGACGCTCCACCTTGAAGTGGAGACTCTTCCTTACTATGTTCACCTGCAAGATCCAAACTCAAAGATTGATCAGTACTAAAAGAATCATCAGAACTTTTGATACCTTCTTTTGTTATTCCCGCAAACTCCTTTTACACCGTGTCTTCTTTGAATATGAAATTATGACTTATGACACACTTCTGATCTTCTATAAGCCATACTCGATATCCCTTCAATCCTTCTGGATATCCTGTGAACACTCTTTTCTTAGCTCTTGGATTGAGCTTTCCTTCATCTGTATGAACATACGTTAGACATCCAAAACGCTTGAGATTGGATAAATCAGGAACACGTGACGTCCATCTCTCATCAGGTATATCAAAATCAATAGAAGAAGATGGGGATCTTGTTGGGGTCAAAATCCTCTCCTCGGAGATTGATAGAACGAGAACTCAAGATCAGGATCAAATGGATCACCGAACATGGCGGTTGAACTCTCTCTGAACATCGTTCTTTAGCCTCCCGGCATTCCGTCAAGCAGTACATGGCGGCTGGACTTGTCCCGAGCAATGCTCCAGCCGCCCAGCATCTTTGCATCGGTACATGGCGGCTGAACTTATCCCGAGAATCAAGCTTCAGCCGCCCAACGTCTTCTCAAGCAGTGCATGGCGGCTGAACTGGTCCCGAGCATCATGCTTCAGCCGCCCAGCATTCCGTCAAGCAGTGCATGGCGGCAATACTGATCACGAGCATCATGCTTCAGCTGCCCAGCATTCCGTCAAGCAGTGCATGGCGGCTGGACTGATCCCGAGCATCATGCTTCAGCCGCCCGGCATTTCGTCAAGCAGTGCATGGTGGCTGGACTGATCCCGAACATCATGCTTCAGCCGTCCAGCATTCCGTCAAGCAGTGCATGGCGGCTGGACTGATTCCGAGCATCATGCTTCAGCCACCCAGCATTCCGTCAAGCAACACATGGCGGCTAGACTTGTCCCGAGCAACGCTCCAGCCGCCCAGCATCTTTGCATCAACACACGGCGGCTGAACTTATCTCGAGCATCCCGCTCCAGCCGCCCATCATCCTCTCATCAAGACAGGGCGGCTGAACTTATCTCGAGCATCCCGCTCCAGCCGCCCATCATCCTCTCATCAGTGCATGGCGGCTGGACTGATCCCGAGCATCATGCTTCAGCCGCCCAGCATTCCGTCAAGCAACACATGGCGGCTGGACTTGTCCCGAGCAACGCTCCAGCCGCCCAGCATCTTTGCATCAACACACGGCGGCTGAACTTATCTCGAGCATCCCGCTCCAGCCGCCCAACATCCTCTCATCAATGCATGACGGCTGAACTTATCCCGAGCATCCCGGTTCAGCCGCCCAGCATCCCGCCAATCAGTACATGGCGGCTGAACTCATTTCGAACATGTTCCAGCCGCCCATCACTCTCCAACCAAGACACGGCGGCTGAACTTATCCCGAGCATTCCGCTTCAGCCGCCCAGCATCCCGTTAATCAGTACATGGCGGCTGAACTCATCCCGAGCATGCTTCAGCCGCCCATCACGCTTCAATCAGGACATGGCGGCTGGACTTATCCCAAGCATGGCCAGCCGCCCATCACCCTTCCTTCTAGCATAATCCCGGGCTCGGAATCGATCCAAGGCAAGACGTTCGCACGTTCTGGTCCCGAGTTTTGGCCAGCAGCCCACGATCATTGTTCAGCAGCCCACGAGTTTCGTCCAGCCGCCCATGGACCACAGTCAGCCGCCTATGCACATCAGGCAGAGAGCGGGCGGCTGAAACATCACGCACGATGTGCGCGGCTGAAGGATCAAAGAGAAAAAATGGGCAGTTCGATCTCGGAAATCACAGAAATGTTCGGAACACTATTCACGTGGGAAAACCGTTAAAGAACTATTCACACGGGAAAAACCGTTAAAATACTGTTCACAAAACACTATTCATCCCGAGGAAAAGTTAACCGGAAAATCAATTTATGCTCAATCGAGACCCGGTTTACTATTCACGGTTTACTGTTCATCAAAATCGGGTCGGACCAGGATCAGACTACGTGATGGGCTGCTGAAGATTTCGGGCCGGGACTCGGGCCCAAAAGACTAAGTCGGCGGCTGGAAGGAAGAAGCAAAGTCCCACATCGCCCAGAAAGAGTTTTAGCCTCCTAGGTCTCCTAGTATAAATATAGACGCTTGTACTAGGTTTAGATCATCCCAAATCCGAGTATTAAGAGCTTTAGCAATATAAGACTTTTCAGCTTTTGCTAATTATTCTTGTACTTTCGGAAAAATATCAATAAAATATTCTTTTTACATTTTTCGGTCCTTGAGTTCTTTTAAAATAGAGTTTTCGAGCCCCCATAAATTATAAGTTTTGACAGTGTGAGTTTCGGCTCTCACAGATCTATTGATTAGATAAACCGAGGTTGCTGCAGCTTCTGCCAAAAATTTCTTGTCTAAGCCGCATTCACTCAACATGCTTCGTACTTTGTTCATGATTGTTCTGTTGAGACGTTCTGCAACACCGTTTTGTTGCGGTGTATATGTGCAAGTGCGATGCCTCACAATGCCTTCTTCTCTGCAAAAACTATCAAAACGAACATTACATAACTCTAAACCATTATCTGTACGAAGACGTTTAACCTTTCTTTCTGTTTGAACCTCCACCATCTTTTTCCACTCGGTGAATCTCTCAAACACTTCGTCTTTGGTCTTGAGGAAGTATATCCAAGCTTTCCTGGAACAGTCGTCAGTAAAAGATACAAAGTACTGACATTTACTCAAGCTAAATGGTACGTTTGGTGAACCCCAAAGATCAGAGTGAATGTAATCAAGCTTTTCTTTTGTAACATGCTTAGTTGTACCAAAGCTTACTCTGTGTGTTTTACCTAACACACAATCTTCGCAGAAGTCGAGATCACTTAGTTTGTCTTTATCAAGACATCCTTTCTTCGCAAGAACCGTCATTGCTTTCTGTCCTACGTGACCCATTCTGTTGTGCCAGAGCTTGGTGTATTCTTTGATCTCTTGATCCTTTGAAGTAGCTGCATTGCAGTTGTTAGCGAGTCTTGCTTTTCCCTGCAAGAAGTAGAGTGTATCTCCAGGCTTTCTAATGCCTTTCATGATTGATATGTTGGGATTTTGACCCATACTAACCTTAGTATTTAATTGCTTTTTAGAGTTTTTGAGTATATTTCAGGAAATCTTAGGTAGCTTTGGAGTTGTTATTGGAGTTTGGAGCAGTTGAAGCTTTTGGAAAAGAAAGAGCCAGAATTGAAGAAAAGAAGGAAAATCCTGCAAAGTATCACCAACTCCAATCGGCAAGCACATGCTCCCGAATTCGACCACCAAGCGAGCACCTGCTCGCCGCGGAAGATAACAAAAGGAAGGGATTTAACCTAATGATTGCCGCCGACTTTGGAGGGAGCAGCCGCATATGTCTTCTGATATAAATACTCCTTTTTATCCTAGGATTATTATTCTATTCTAGATCCTTTATCTTTGCTTTTGGTTTTTAGCTTTTCAATACCTAGCAATTCTTTTGTAAGGGAGAAGATCTCAAGCTACAATTTTGGAGAAGATTTCTGAACCCTAGTACTTCAATTTTAATATCAATTTCATGCATTCTTTTATTTCTTCTGTTTTACTTCTTTCATCCTTGATTATGTCTGAGTAGATTTATTAGTTAGGTTAAGATATTCAAAGGAATTCATGAGCTAGGGTTAAACACAAATATGAATCAAAATCGGTAGTTTTCATCTAGGTTGTTCTTATTGCTTGAATCTATTTGGCCAATCTATTCATGATTTTAGGTTTATCTAGACAGCGAGAGTTGCTAGGTTGCTAGAAGAAATCTAGATGAGCAATTTATTCATTACCTGCGAGAGTAGATCTATTGGAGAATTGTGAACAAATCAAACCTAATCCATAAGGCTTATCTGCGATTCAAATACCAACGGGAGTTAGGATTTTTAGATTGCTAGATAAAGGTATTAGTACCACGAGAGTGGATTAATATTATCTTCGTGTTTGACTTCTGGACTTGTTCTTATTATTTGCCTGAATAGTTGTTTGACATTTGCTCTGAATCTCCTGTGAATTGCCTTGACCTAACGCCTGTTTTATTATTTTTTAAAAACCGATTTACTTATTTCCTGCTAGTCACGATTTCGAATCAACCTTATTTGAATCTCTTAGCTCTTGATTTAGTTTATTAACCATAGTGTGAACTTGGTCTTCGTGGCGCCTTTGCCGGGGAATAATTTTTCGCCTTCGGTTTACGGCTAAGTCATTAGACTAAGAACCCTACTGAACTTGTTTTTCTCTTTTTCTTTTTGTTTTAGGTGCATGTCCACAAGAAGCACAAGGAGCAGAAATGACGAGAACCTTGTGAGCTTGACAAACGACGAGCTAGCAAGGGTAGAAAATGAGAACAGGCAGAGGCGCAACACACCTGTTCTGGAACCAGAAACATCTGACACCGCCTCCACTGAGATGGGCGATCAACCAGCCATCTCAGCTCAGCTGCAACAACTTCAAATGGCCATGGAGCAGCTGCGCTTGCAGCAAGAGCGGCAGCTCGTTCAGCAACCAACATTCGGGGACAAAGACGCAGCACATGCTTACTACCAGGATCGATCTGCTATTGTCACTCCGACCATTTAGAGGCAAGACTATGAGATCAAGCCCCAGATGATTGCGCTCGTCAAGCAGCATCTCTTCCACGGCCTACCTGCTGAAATCCGATGGATCACATCGAAAACTTCGAGGAAATTTGCAGCACAACCGGCTCCAATGGTGTGTCTCCAAATTTCTTGAAGTGCAAGCTTTTTCCCTTCTCTCTTGCGGGAAAAGCTTCACGGTGGTTGAAGTCTCTACCACCAGGCTCTTTAGCGACTTGGGCTGATGCAAGATCGGCCTTCTTGGACAAATTCTACACGAAGTCGAAGACCGCAGCCTTAAGAAGCAAGAGGCCTTTAACGAGGCATGGGAACATTTCAAGGAGTATAAGCGTGAGTGCCCTCACCATGGCTTTAGTGACTAGCAGCTGCTCAGCACCTTCTATGATGGAGTAGAATGGGATTATAGAAATTCCCTTAATGCCGCCAGTAATGGAGACCTCTACACTAAATCAAAGGAGGGAGCTTGGAGTTGATTGAGAACCTCGCCGCAAGCTCCAGCAACAAGTCTCCGGAGTATGACAGAAAAAGGTCAATAGCATGGAATCCAAGAAAATCGATGAGCTCACAGCCAAGGTTAACCTTCTGCTGAAGGGAAACCAGAAGTCAGTCCACTTCGTGGATGAGAATGGAGAAGAGCCCATCGCCCAGGTTTTTGGAGAGGAAACCGGTGATGATTAGATGGAGGTCAACTACGTGAATGGACAAAGTTTCGGCCAGAACAGCGGCTTCAATAACCAAGGTTTCAACACTCACCCAAACTTGTCCTACATAAGCAATAATGTAGAGAACCCTCAAGATCAGGTCTACCCCAAGCAAGGAACCCAACCTCAGACGGGTTTTCAGAGAGGCTACTCCAGCAATTATCAAAGCCAGAACCGGCCATTCATCCCCAACCAAAACCGATTTCAAGGAGCAAATCAACCTAGGCAGCCCTACAACAATCCGCAGCCCCAGCAGTTTCAGAATCTACAGCCTCAGCAATTCCAGAATCCGCGGCCTCCTTCTCCAGCATCCGGATCTCAAGACGAGCTGAAAAACATGATGCAACAACTTCTAGCTGGACAACAGAAAGCCGCAGCTGACATTAATGCTAAGGTTGACACCATGTACGTGGATCTGAACGGAAAATACGAAGCTGTATGGACGCATATGAAGCAGCTGGATGTTCAGATTGCTCAGACCGCTGAGTCCATAAAAAGGGCACCAGGAACTCTTCCTAGAAAAGTTGAAGCACCTAGGAAGGAGTTTGTCAACGCCATTGAGCTAAGAAGTGGGAAAACGCTCTAGAATAGCACAACTTCGTGATCAGAAAAAGGTGAAGAAGGAGAAGCAAATTACGTGCACCCGTCGAACGAGCACCTGCTCAAATTGGGTCAAGGCACATATGAAACAGGTGAAATGAGCAACCACTCGACGCAAGATGGATCAACATCTTCACCCTTCGATATTTTGGAGGACGATTCAACCGAGCACCTTGGCTGCTCATCCGAGCAGGTGCTCGGTCGAACCAAACCGCTTGCCTCAACACCGAAAACCGTGGCCATTCCAGAGAGAGTATATAGGCCTAAGGTTCCTTACCCTGTACCACCCAAAAAGTCCCGCAAAAACTTGGAAGATGCTAAGTGCAGAGAGATGCTCCAAGATCTTACCGTGAAGCTACCTCTTGCTGATGCTGTTCAAATGATATCAGCTCTCAAACGGTACATGAAGACTCTGGTTTCTGGAAAAATCGTGGAGGAAGCAAAAGTGATGACGGTTTCAAAAGAGTGCATTGCTGTCCTTCAGAACAAGGTAGTAAAGAAGAGAGGTCATCCAGGGCGATTTGTCTTATCTGTCACAATCGGCCCTATGACCTTCGCATGCTCTCTATGCGATCTTGGTTCCAACGTGAATCTCATGCCTTATTCAGTGGCAAAGCATTTAGGTTTCACCAAGTTCAAACCCACGCGCATCTCTTTGGTTTTTGCTGATCGATCAACCAAGCTCCCTAAGGGAGTTCTGGAGGACATATACGTGCGCATAGGGGATACATTGATTCCGGCCGATTTTGTGGTTCTAGAAGTTGAGGAAGAACCGAAAGACCCTCTCATTCTCAGCCGTCCCTTCCTCTGCACAGCTGGTGCAATAATAGACGTCCAGAACGGAGTGATCAATCTTCAGCTAGGCGACATGGTAATGACATTTGAGATGGACAAGATGTTGAAGAATCCTATGCTAGATGGACAAACCTTCGTTGTGGAAGGCGTAGACGAAGTCTACGATGAGGCAGTTGAAGAAATTCTCTGCCCAGATCCCCTTGCTGAAAGAGAGCACGGGTTCATGAGTGAAGAAGCTGATAGCCTCGCCAAGATGCTATATTCCAGCCGCAGAATGGAACAGATGGTAGCCTACATGAGTCTGGATGAAGAGGAGAAACCGGCAGAACCAGTTGGAGCACCCGCTCCGATCCCGCGAGCACCTGCTCCACCTCTTGATCCGATCGACGGCCCCTGGAGAGAGTTGAAAGCTCCTAAATTGGAGCTTAAAACTCTACCAGCTGGGCTCAGGTAAGCATTTCTGGGAAAAAAGTCAACATATCCTGTAATCATAAATGCCGATCTGAAAAATGTGGAAGTAGCCTTGCTTTTGTGGGAACTTAGGAAATATAGAAAGGCTATAGGCTACTCGCTTGCTGACATTCCTGGTATTTCGCCTGACCTTTGCATGCATAGGATACATCTAGAAGATGAATCGATGAGTTCTATAGAACATCAGAGGAGGTTAAACCTGAATCTAAAAGATGTTGTAAAGAAGGAGATAATGAAACTTCTAGAAGCTGGGGTGATTTATGTTATTTCTGATAGTACTTGGGTTAGTCATGTTCATGTAGTCCCTAAGAAGGGAGGAATCATTGTCATTAAAAACGATAGGGATGAGCTAATACCGACTAGGACTGTAACCGGCCATGGATGTGCATAGATTACCGCAAACTTAATGCCATAACTCGCAAAGATCACTTCCCTCTTCCTTTTATTGATCAGGTGCTTGAAAGACTTGCTAACCATCCATACTACTGCTTTTTAGATGGTTACTCAGGTTTCTTTCAGATACCCATCCACCCAAACGATCAGGAGAAGACCATTCACATGTCCTTACGGCACATTCGCTTACCGGCGCATGCCGTTCAGACTGTGCAACGCCCCAGCAACCTTTCAGCGATGCATGATGTCCATCTTTACGGATCTGATCGAAGACATCATGGAAGTGTTCATGGATGACTTCTCAGTATACGGGAACTCTTTCTCTGAGTGTTTGTCAAATCTGTGCAGGGTACTCAAGCGATGCGAGGAGAAAAATCTGGTCCTAAATTGGGAGAAGTGCCACTTCATGGTGAGGATTGGGATTGTGCTCGGCCATCGCATTTCAGAGGATGGAATCGAAGTAGACAAGGCTAAGATCGAAGTCATGATGAATCTACAACCGCCAACTTCAGTCAAAGGAATCCGTAGCTTTCTTGGGTCATGCCGGGTTCTATAGACGCTTCATCAAGGACTTCTCCAAAATCGCAAGGCCTCTTACATACCTACTTTGCAAGGAAGTGAAGTTTGAGTTCGACGATGCATGTCTCGAGGCTTTCCACACAATTAAGAGAGCTCTCATCAGTGCACCCATTTTGCAACCACCGGACTGGAGCCTTCCTTTTGAAGTAATGACTGATGCTAGTGATTATGCCGTTGGAGCGGTTCTGGGTCATAGGAAAGACAAGAAGCTTCATGTCATTTACTATGCCAGCCGCACTTTGGATGACGCGCAATGCAAGTATGCTACAACCGAAAAGGAGCTTCTAGAGGTTGTCTTTGCCTTTGAGAAGTTCCGATCCTACCTGGTTGGTTCTAAGGTCATCGTGCACACTATCACGCGGCTCTCAAGTATTTGCTGACCAAGAAGGATGCCAAGCCGCGCCTGCTTAGATGGATTCTTCTCTTGCAGGAATTCGATAAGAAAGGGATAGACATGGAGCTGCCGACCATTTCTAGGATGCAGATTGATGCAGACACCCCTCTTGATGACAGTCTCCCGGAGGAACAGATTTATTCTGTAGGCATTTTCCAGATTGAGGAAGCATGTGCTCCCGCCCAGCGAGCACCTGCTAAAGAGGAATTCTGTGCACCAGTCGCACACGCCGAGCGTTCCTCTACACCATGGTTTGCCGAAATAGCCAACTACCTAGCTGCTGATCAGCAAGCACGGAATTTTTCAGGGTACAAGAGGAATAAATTCCTCAAGGACATCCGACACTTCTTTTGGGATGAGCCTTACTTGTACAAGCATTTCCTTGATGGAGTTTTCAGAAGATGTGTGACTGAAGAAGAGATACCAGAGATTTTATTCCACTGTCACGGCTAGTCATAAGCAGGTCACTTCGCCACTTTCAAGACGGTTTCCAAGGCGCTGCAAGCAGGATACTGGAGGTCGACAATGTTTAAAGACGCGCAACGATTTGTCTCAAGGTGCGATTCATGCCAGCGACAAGGCAACATCAGTAAACGCAACGAGATGCCACAAAACTTCATTCTCGAGGTTGAAGTGTTTGACGTCTCGGGAATTGATTTTATGGCCCGTTTCCTTCTTCTTTCGGGAACAAGTACATCCTCGTCGCAGTGGATTACGTGTCCAAGTGGGTTGAGGCTATTGCGAGCCCCACTAACTACGCACGGGCCGTGATTAAGATGTTCAAATCCATCATCTTCCCCAGGTTTGGTGTTCCGCGAGTTGTCATCAGCGATGGAGGCTCTCACTTCATCAACAAAATATTCGAGAATCTGCTGCGTAAGAATGGTGTAAAGCACAAGGTAGCCACGCCTTATCATCCGCAAACGAGTGGTAAAGTTGAGATCTCTAACCGCGAAATCAAGAGCATACTCCAGAAGACGGTGGGCACAACTCGGAAGGACTGGGCTTCCAAGTTAGACGATGCTCAATGGGCTTACCGGACTGCTTACAAAATGCCACTCGGGACCACACCATTCAACCTCGTCTACGGTAAAGCTTGTCATCTCCCTGCTGAGTTGGAATTCAAGGCTGCATGGGCAGTTAAGTTGCTCAACTATGATATCAAACCAGCTTCAGAAAGGCGTATGATGCAGCTGCATGAGCTCCAGGAGATTAGGCATCTCGCCTATGAAAACTCGAAGATCTATAAGGAGCAAACTAAGGCGTACCACGACAAGCGCATCTTGGCTCGCAACTTTGCCCCAAACTACCAAGTTCTTCTCTTCAACTCTCGGCTGAAGCTATTTCCCGGAAGTTGCGATCGAGATGGTATGGGCCTTTCACCATAAAGGAAGTGCGACCATATGGAGTTATCGTCTTGTTCAACACCAAAGGAGAAGAGTTCGTGGTTCATGGCAGCGATTGAAGCCATATCTTGCCGACACACAACTCGGAGACGGGGAAGAAACTCCTTTGACCGAGCCACCTCAAGCATAATCACCTCACCAAGTAAAACTAGTGACTTAAATCAAGCGCTGAGTGGGAGGCAACCCACTGGTAAGAGTTTTTACTTTATTTTATTTTCTTTTGCTTTTGATTTTTGGTTTTGGTTTTCTCTGTTTCAGATAAAAAAAAAAAAAGAAGAAGACAACAGGCGAGCACCCGCTTCTGTTCCGGAGCACCTGCTCCGCCATGGTGCTCTTCCTGCCGACTCAGGTAAGTTTTCTCGGAGCTTTCTCTAGCTTATTTTCACACCGAGACGGTGTGAAGTAAGTCTGGGGGAGGTTCGTACCTTGAATCTTACTTTGCTTCGTGTTTTTGAGTCTTTTGTTATTTCATTTAGAGTCAGTCTGTTTTATTGGGTCAAAATTTTGATTAGGATTTATGAACTATCTCTTAGAATATTGAGCTGGCTGTTTTTACTTAGTGATCATATCTTTAGGATCCATTCAGCTAAGACTAATGAAAAATCCTAAGTCTGACCAGTCCACTAGAGAAACTCATATTTCCAGCAAATTTTACAGACCTGAGCTATTTACGGAGATCTTTCAACTTCAGCAGGTGATCAAAGAGCTTGATTCTCTCATTCATACCTGACATCTACGGCTGTTGTGAGAAGCTCATGGTACTCCTCTCCCTTATCCGAAAATCCTGAGAAACAAATGAAAAGATGAGATGATTTTCTTTTGAGTAAAGGGGTAGGAAAATTTCCCATGACCCCATTATTTTACTTTGAAAGAAATGATCACACAATGGTGGAAACGAGGGAGAGGAAAATTTCCCATGACCCCATTATTCGTCACATCTTTGCAATGAAAAAAAAAATCGTAAAAAAAAAAGAGATGATCAAAAGATCAATGCAGAGTATGAGAAAAGAATAAGTCTGGGGGAGAGAAAGAGTACCAAATAGGTGGATTACATGGTTGTATTTGTCAAGGTATAGTATGGGAAAGAGTCTATAAGGTTCTTGGCATTGGAAGCATCGTTAGTCTCTATGCAATGAAGGATAGTGGAAAAGGTTGAGATTTTGTGGAGTTAATCTGGAAAAACTGCGATGTGGCTAAGGAGAAGTACATGGTGGTAGATTTTTGGATTGGTTCATAAAAGAATGTGGATTACAGGTTAAGCAGTTGGTGCGATTATTCTGATTGAGAATGTGAGATCCCTGTTCTCAACTCATTCTTCTCGGTTTAGGTTTTAGTTTGTTTGGGACAAACAAATATCTAAGTCTGGGGGAATTGATATGTTGGGATTTTGACTCATACTAGCCTTAGTATATGATTGCGTTTTAGAGTTTTTGAGTATATTTCAGGAGATCTTACGTAGCTTTGGAGCTGTTATTGGAGTTTGGAGAAGTTGAAGCCTTTGGAAAAGAAAAGAGCCAGAATTGAAGAAAAGAAGGAAAATCCTGCAAAGTATCACCAACTCCAATCGGCGAGCACATGCTCCCGAATTTCGGCCACCAAGCGAGCACCAACTCGCCGCGGAAGATAACAAAAGGAAGGGATTTAACCTAATGATTGCCGCCGACTTTGGAGGGAGCAGCCGCCTATGTCTTCTGATATAAATACTCCTTTTTAGTCCAAGGATTATTATTCTATTCTAGATCTTTTATCTTGCTTTTGGCTTTTAGCTTTTCAATTCCTAGGAATTCTTTTGTAAGGGAGAAGATCTCAAGCTACAATTTTGGAGAAGATTTCTGAACCCTAGTACTTCAACTTTTAAATATCAATTTCATGCACTCTTTTATTTCTTCTGTTTTATTTATTTCATCCTTGATTATGTCTGAGTAGATTTATTAGTTAGGTTAAGGTATTCAAAGGAATTCATGAGCTAGGGTTAAACACAAATGAATCAAAATCGGTAGTTTTCATCTAGGTTGTTCTTATTTCTTGAATCGATTTGGCCAATCTATTCATGATTTTAGGTTTATCTAGACAGCGAGAGTTGCTAGGTTGCTAGAAGAAATCTAGATGAGCAATTTATTCATTACCTGCGAGAGTATATATTGGAGAATTTTGAACAAATCAAACCTAATCCATAAGGCTTATCTGCGATTCTAATACCAACGAGAGTTAGGATTTTTAGATTGCTAGATAAAGGTATTAGTACCACGAGAGTGGATTATATTATCTTCGTGTTTGAGTTCTGGACTTGTTTTTATTATTTGCCTGAATAGTTGTTTGACATTTGCTCTGAATCTCCTGCGAATTGCCTTGACCTAATGCCTGTTTCATTATTGTTTAAAAACTGATTTACTTATTTCCTGCTAGTCACGATTTCGAATCAACCTTATTTGAATCTCTTAGCTCTTGATTTAGTTTATTAACCATAGTGTGAACTTGGTCTTCGTGGGATCGACCCCTAAGTACTGCTTCGAATTGCTGTGCACTTGCAGTAGGAAAAGGGTTTAAAACTCGTCTATCAATGATCACTGTACAACCCTTCACAATCTTTAAAACACCATTAACACCTTTAAACTCACAACCTTTATCCTCTAAGGTTCCTACAGAGATTAGATTCCTTCCTAAACCAGGCATGTATCTAACATCATGTAACAAAAAAGTGGTTCCATCCGCATTTTCAAAACAAATTAAACCGATACCTTTCACCTCGATGTTAACATTGTTGTCTATGCGGACTCTCCCTTGATTTGATTCCTTGAATTCCAAGAGAATGTCTCTTCTTGGTGTCATGTGGAATGAACACCCTGAGTCTAGTATCCACTCATCTTTATCCGTATCTTCTTGAGATACATTAGCTTCACAAGCTATCAAACCTGCAAGATCTTGAGCGTCATCTCTGGCTACGGAAGCTTCTCCCTTGTCTTTACTCTTGTTCCTTTCCAGCCATTTGTAACACTGCTTCTTGTAGTGTCCTTCTTTTCCGAAAATCCAACAACCGCTCTTATTTCTCTCTGAAGACTTTGATCGAGACCGATCATTCTTTCTGCTAGACTTGTTGTTGTCTCTTGATTCTGACCTTCCTCTTGTGTAGTGACCTTCTGAGGTTGATCTTGAACTCGAGCTTCCTTTGTGCTCCTTTTCTTTAGACTTTGCAGCCGAGACTACATCATCTACTTTCAATTCTCCTCTACTGTACTTCAGCGTTTCTCTTAGCTGATCGTATCTTGTAGGCAAAGCACTTAGAAGTAACACTGCTTGTACCTCTTCTGGAACCTTTATACTCAGATTGCTTAGATCACCAATGATCTTGAGAAATTCGTCTGTGTTCTCATATATGGTGAGCTGGTCCTTCATCTTGAAGTCGTATAGCTCGAGCTGTGTATGAACTCGATTGGGAAGATTCTTTGGCATGTACAATGTCTTTAGGAGAGACCATGTTTGCGCAGCTGTTGTACACCTTTCGATCTTCCTAAGAACGTGATCACCAACATTGAGAAAGATGGTGTTCATCGCTTTATCGCATCTCTCGAGTCTCGCTTCTTCATCCTCGATGATCTTTGCCTTCTTTTCGTCATCAACTTCTCCAATTTTCGTTGACTCCGACTTCACCGGCTTTTCTTCGAGAACGCCTTTTAAACCTGACACGATTAGGTAAGCGAACATCCTTCGTTTCCACAACGAGAAGTCTCCGTGCCATCGAACCGATCGATCTTGACCTTCGACTTTGTCATCTTCGTGTTCTCCGTGAGATCGGCTTGAATCCTTGAATCGAATCCGCGTCTCTTTGCTCCGACCTGAGCTCTGATACCACTTTGTGCAAATTCGACCTCCGATTGCGACTTGACTCCATGAAAATTAGAACCGAAAACAGAATGAAAACAGAGAAGAGAGGAAGGAGAAGACGACGGGAAACTTTTGTTGACCCGGTGTTCGTCTCTCTCTGCAACCTTGGGAAAGAGACTACGTCACCGGAGCTAGTGTGCCCTAGCTACTTATGCTCAAACTCGAAGGATCAAAGTGTTACAGAAGAGTTCTCTCTCTCTAACTCGAAGAAGATGATCTAACAAATCTAACGACCTAAGCAACGACTTTATAACCCAGCCGTTACTTCGGTTAAGTCACACCCGACTAAACTGGACCTAATCTAATTACAAGATTAAACCAAGATCAATTAAACCCGAGACATAACACCTTCACAAGTTGTGTTTGTTGACTCAAAAACAACTAATAATTTGTAATCTTTGGAAATGAATCAATGACTATTAACTCTTGCTATCTAGATTTTAATATCTTACCGAATTGATTAATATATGAGCGTGAGAAACCCATTTAGTAGGTGCCAGAAAAGAAAGGCCCATCTAGTTAAGGCCCAAGTGGACGATTAAAACCCATATAAAAGAACACACGCTATTTCGTTTGGAACATTCACTCGCTTTCAAAGAAAAAACAAAATTAATCGCTCTTCTCCTTGTTCAATTTCTTCTCGAATCTCTGGGTTTCTCTCCTCTGAGCTAGGTCTGGTGCGTTTGATTTCCCCGCGTTTTCTTGCCGATTCTATCCTCTGCTTTTTTTCTTCAACAATCACTTTTCCGTTTGATTGTTCACAATAATTCACGAATCTTCGTTTCCTTAAGTTTTCAATATGATGGTTTGTTTTGTATTGTCGAATGTTCAATTTTAGTTTGTGGGGGACCCCATAGCAAAATTGATTGGTGGCAGTGGTATCCCGCATTCCTTGATCTCCACAAACTTAAAGAAACGAAGATTCGGGACCCCCCACAAAGTATCCCGCATTCCTTGATCTCCCACTCTAAACTATTAACATCGACTCTAAACTGAGAGTGAAAATCTAATCTAGTGTTAATGAGGGGTCTTGAAATCTGTAAGGTGTTAATGTAATCTACATGGTGTTCATCTGGTGGAAAAGTCTTTTGTATCCTTAATGAACAAACCAAATTGAATATACAAATTCAATTCAACAAACCAAATTGAATATACAAATTCAATTCAACAACCACCGAACCACACATTCCATCTCTCTCTTCCAATATTCTCTCTCTTGCTTTCTCGTTCACTACAAAAAAAAAAATTAAATCATGTCGTGAGATTCTTGAAGAGAAAGAGATGGAGAATCTATGGCGAATTTCAACAGGTCAAGATCTGGGTGGCTCACCGTCGGCGTTGGTTCGTGCTCAAGCGAGGGAAGCTCCTCTGGTTCAAGGACCAAGCCGTCTCCGGAACCCGTGGATCTACGTCGCGTGGTGTGATCTCCGTCGGTGATTGTCTCACCGTCAAAGGAGCAGAGGATGTCGTGAACAAGCCTTTCGCCTTCGAGCTCTCCAGCGAAAACTACACCATGTTCTTCATCGCTGACAACGAGAAGGAGAAAGAAAAGACTATGTGATTGATGTGTTTGTGGTTTATCTACTCATCACCACATGAGATCATTTTATCCTCTCAATTTAAACCCCCGCTCAAACTCAGCTCTCTCAAAAAAGTTTCAGAAAAATCTCAGAAACAGAGAGAGAGAGACATGGAGACTGCATCCAGACTGACTGCATCGTTTGATCCTTCTTCTCCGGCGAATCTTCCATCGTTTCTCCTCCTCTTCGTCGCCGTATACCTCCTCGGCTACTTCCTCATTTTCCGGTCATGGAAATCATCTCATTTAGGCGCCAGCTGTTTAATGTCTCTGTTCCACGGAACTCCTGCCGTCATAATGGCTTCTCACGCTCTGCTAACAACCCCATGCACCACTGAAATGGCGCCACACTCCTTCGCTTCTCCCAACACCGCCGTGGAATCCTCCGTCCTCGACTTCAGCATAGCGTACTTCACCATCGATCTCATGCACTACCTAATCTTCCTCCCGAACGATTTCTTCTTCATCATCCACCACATCGTAGACGCTCTACGTCTTCGCCAAGTGCCGTTTCGCCGTCGGCCATGGTGCTCATGCGCTTCTCCTCCGCTGGCGAGGAGGGTGAGGGAGCTTTTGTATCCTCCTTTCTACTTGTTCTACACTGCTGTTCGTGGATTGGCTGATCTGGTGGCTCTGTACGATATGCGGAGCGGCGGAGGGAAAGATTCCATGGTGGGCTTGGATATCGTGGCTCGTTGTGATTGGCTCGGCTATTGTGCTCAATGTTTTGTGGGTCTTACGAAATTGGGTTGATTGGTTTAGGGAGAAAAACTCTAGCAAGAAATTTAATAGATTTTTTTTTTACTTATTTCTTTTTGAAAATGATATAATTGTTTGATTGTTAGAAAGTATAGATATCTCAGTGTTCATATAAATTTATTTGATTGTATTTGTCTAATGTAAGTATTAATAATAGTAACATTATTAATCTCTTTTCTGTGAATCTAGAGCTTAGTGTTACATGTAAATTTGTAAATGTGATTGTTTTGTTTGAATCAAACTGCATATGTGAATAATAGTAACATTATTAATCTCTTTTCTGTGACTACTTGTACTAATAGTTCTAATTGTACTATTTTCAAATGATGAAGTTACAAAAAATGATTTAAATTACATTTGTAAACATTTTTCCATACTAAATAGGGCATTAAAATATCTAACTTTTACATAAAATAGATAAAAAAATTGAATTTTTTAAATTGGTTTCATGATCATTATATGTTTACATGAAATGCCTTACACTTTTAAGGTTTCTTTGAAAAACTTCACCATACTAATATGATCACTGAATAAAAATGTGTTTTCACAATTTTTTTGGTCTGAGATCATGTTAAATGTAGTTTATATACTAATTGGTTAAAGTACAACTGAAAAATTTAATTTAAAGTGTGGTACAACTGATTAAAACTAAAAAATACCCAAAGTACAACTCTTTACAAAAATGGTACAAGTAGAAAACTGGTACAACTAGGAGAACAAAAGGTACAACTCGAAACTATAAAAATGTGTTTTCACAAAGTTTTTTGGTATAGGATTGTGTTAAATGTAGTTTTTATACTAATTTGTTAAAGTACAACTGAAAAATTTAATTTAAAGTGTGGTACAACTGATTAAAACTAGAAAATTTAGAAAGTACAACTCCAACAAAAATGGTACAACTCGAAACTATGACAACTAGGACAACTCGAAACTAGGATAACTATGACAACTCAAAACTAGGACAACTAAGACAACTCGAAACTAAAACGTTTTTTTTTTATTTATTCTTTGTCTAGGCACCTAACTTTTTTATTTTTATTTTATTTTGTCCACACACGTTCAAATCAGTTCATATCCTAAAAACTTGCCCTGGGCAATAGGAATCCTAAAAAATAAAATTTAACACATAATACAAATAATGACATTATTATATTATTCTGGTCAAATCCTAAAACTAGCTTTGGGCAAAATATCCAAAACCGAAAAACCGAACCGAACTGAAAAAGCAAAAAATTAACCTAGTAATAGTGGAAAAAGCGAAAAAGCGGACAAAGCGGAAAATATCCGAAGACGAAAATAATTTTCTTTTTCATAAGATGTTAGAAGTTTATATTTCCTTTAGTTATCTTAAAAATTAACCTAACAATGAATATTTTCGTATAGTTTCCTTTTTAATTCAAAGAAGATGTTAAATGACACGATCTTGTTAAGTAGCAACTTTGAAACCCAACTCATATAATAAGATACTAGTAGTTCTAGTTATCTTACTATTAACATTCGAGTAGTTCTACTTGTCCTAATATTACCAGTCCAAGTAGTTTCAGTTGTTCTACTATTACCAACTCAATTAGTTCTACTTATCCTAATACAAGTAGTTCTACTTATCCCTACTATTACCAACTCCAGTAGTTCTACTTGTCCTAATATTACCAACTCGGATAATTGTAGTAAGAAAACCGTTACTAATTGTTACAACTAGAAATATTGGTACAACTAGAAATATTGGTACAACTAGAACTATTACTACTCTGACTATAACTACTGGGACAATTAGGGCTCTAGTTGTACTGCTTTTACTAGTAGTACTAATAATATTAGAACAACTAGCACAAGTACGAAGTAGTTGTCCTAGTTGTTCCAATATTACTACTAAAATCAGTACAACTAGACTAGTGGGACTCTTAGTTGTTCTACTTGTTCCGTTTTTATTTAGAGATTTCCTTTTTAATTCAGAGATGTCACTATATCTATTTATTTTATTCTTAATTTATCATTTTTGTCGATTATATTTATTTTTTTGGTTGAAATACTAAAATCTTTTTCTTTTTAATAAAATATTAATATGTTTATTTTTTATTTATCTTTAAAATTAACTGAACAATAAATATTTTTGTATAGTTTCTTTTTTTAATTCAGAGATTTCATTATGTATATTGCTTTAGTTTTTTTTTAAAACAAATTCATGATAAATATTTTTCTATGTTTTTTTACTTCAGAATCAAAATTTTTTTTTTCCATGATTCCTTTTTTTTTGCTTCTGAAAATTATCCTGTTTTCTTTTCTGCTTTGGGATTAAAATTTCTTTTTTTTCTTCTAAAATTCCTTTTTCGCTTCAGAAATTTTTTTATTTCTTGAAATATAATATTAATTTTTTTCTCTATTTAACATATGTCAAAATATTAAAATAAGAAAATGCCACATTCCACAATCTTTTTAAAGAGCGAGTGCTGAAGAAACCAACTCCTCTCCCGAGGTTCCAAACCCATCTTTTTAAAGAGCTCTTGGAATTGCCATTGGTGGCATTTTACAGTGATGGTGACGTTCTTTGGGTAGTCCTCCGGTGAATAGACAAATCCTAAAGGTTGCATTGGCTCAACAACATCCTGAAAACAAGTAAATAAAATAATTTATAACTTGTAAAAATACGAATAGTTGTACTACAAGTACTAGTAATATTGCAACAAGTAACACAAGTACGAAGTAGTTGTCCTACTTGAAGTACTGGTCTTGAGTAGTACTAGTATTATTAGAACAAGTAACTCAAGTACGATGTAGTTCTACTTATTGTGCAATTCCTAGTTGTCCTCCAATTCCTAGTTGTCTTAGTTGTCCTCTAATTCCTAGTTGTCCTAGTTGTCAAGTTGTTCTAATTGTCCGTACTTGTCCGAGTTGTCCTGCGGTTTTGTTTTTGGTTTAAACATTATGTTTGGTTTTGGTTTTAATCAAATAAATCGGCGAGGTTATTTTGTAAATATCTTGAATACTAGATGGCACTTACGAATTTTCATGCGTTTTCCTTCAATAAAAAAAATAAAAATAAAATCTATTTTAAGAACACCATTTTAGAATTCAATTACCTACTCCGACACCACAACAGATTTTGATCCCTAAACTGAAAGCCTAACTCGGTGGAAGTGGTACTGACCATTTCATCAAATTCAAATATGCACAGATGCTCCTTTGGGAGATCGGAAGTCTAAGCTGTCTAAGCTTTTAAATCTATGACTAGAGTAGTCACTAGACGTATCATTGGCACGGTTGGCACCATTCTCTATTCCCGCTATGTTATAACTTACACTCAGATACTCCCAAACACAATCTTCAAGGTCAACGGTACCACTTTTTGCAAGCAAGACGCAAGCCTTGAACCTTAAGGGTCTATGGATATGCGTATTCAATTTCATCATCACAGAACTCCCACTGGCTCGGTTCCTGAAGTATGTAGGCACGTTATCTCCAGGTAAGAGCATCAATCTACAAGATGAATTCTTGATGATAAGGTGGTCTCTTGCCTCTTGATTCAGTTTGAAGCAGTTACCAAAGTTGAGCCTACGAAAACTTGTATTGTGAAAACAGATATCTAGTCTTTCTAGGGACTCACAATTCTCTGCGTGTAGGTATAGTAAGGAGTCTTGAAGATTTGGCAGCGAAACCAGCTTTGTGCATCCACTGATTACAAGTTTATTTAGACGGGGCATTCCCTTGATCCATGGAGGTATTTCTTGAATTCTTGTATCGTTCAAGTGCAGATCAGTGGTGAGGTCAAAAGCATGCTGGGACTTGCATAGATTTTCACAGTATGACAGTTGCAACTGATGAAGACGAGACCATGACCTGACTGATGACGGAATTTCTTCTATTCCAGTTCCATTGAGCAGGAGATATCTAATGTTTGTGGAAATCTCGGGACAGCTTTTCAACGACGAGCAGTCAGTGAGATCAACAAAATCAAGAGATTCCATGTTGATGTTGATTGGAAGGGCCTTTAGCTTTGAGCAGCCATGCAGATCTAACGTCTCCAACTTTTGAAGGTTTCCAATAGAAGAAGGTAGTTTAACAAGACTTGAGCATCCACTAAGATCCAAGCTCTTGAGATCAATAATATCTCCAATATAAGAGGGGAGCTCCAACAGACTTGAACAACCACTGAGTTTCAATCTTAATATTTTCTTAGAATTCCCCATAGAAGAGGGGAGCTCAACTAGATCATTGTGATCCAACTCTTTGAGACTAGTAGCATTCCCAATAGAAGAGGGAAGCTCTACGGGACTTCTACTCAACCTAAGATTCAATAGCTGGAGATTAATAGCATTCCCAAGAGAAGATGGGAGCTCTACTAGACTTGAACAGTCACTAATATCCAACTTTTTGAGATTAGTGGCAGTTGAAAGATCAGGAAGCTCCTTCAGTTTTTCTGAACCATTCAAATACATCCACTTGAGATTTCTAATCGTCTGGGCATAAAAACAAAGAAACAACATACAATACCACTTAGTAAATAACTCATCAAATCAAAACTGTTTAAAGAACACGATCCAGCATGGAGATTTAATTTTAGTGTGTGGTAAGATCTCTTTTTCTTTACAAGTAAAACTATAGATTCATATAAAATTCAAGTATACAAAGTTTGAAGAGAAATACCCTACAATGAAATCAAATTGTTTTATGTAAAAAGAATAGCACACAAAAGGTGAAAGTGACCAAAATACTATTCATTAAAGAGTTTAAAGACAATTGTATACTTAAACCAAAATAACGTTCAATTAAAATAATCACTTAAAATATATATTATTTTAGTGAGTTTGAGTTTACTAATCACTGATTAAATTTTAGATTTTGAGCTTCAAAATTTAGAATTTATGATATAGAATTTAGGTTTACGTGATTAAGAAGATTAAGAAGAAATGAAATTTTAAGTTTAACGAAAAATGAGAGTTTATGTTTAATCAAACGTAAAAGTATACTATTTTTTCTCTTCTAATGAATGTTATTGTTGTCATTTTCATTTCACTTTTGTATACAATTTTTTGTGACATAAACACTTTTTTGGTCCTATTTGAGAGAATTCTCCAAATTTTAAAGTAAATAGTTGTGTAAAAAAGTTACTTACGTGAATTCCTTCCCACAATTTCTCAATTAAGCTTGCTCCTAGGCATGTGTAGTTGGACCAGATATTCTGGACTGAAACTAGAAGGCAGACATGTCATCGGGAAAGCATCCCAACGCAGTAATCTAAGTTTTGGAGGTAGATAGTACAGACTTTGTGGTAAGTACGAACTTCGGAAATCCTTATTGCGGAGTCTTAAGAATTGGACACTAGACATTCTTTCAAACGCTCTGTCACTTCTATATAACTCGTCCTCCATTTCAGAATACCCGAGATCTATGCCTATAACACTTCTACTATCCTGAAAAAGAACCCAAAGACACATTAAACTAGTTTTTTAAATCAAATTTTGTAGGGAGAAATGCAGTCAAGGACTAATGTGAACACTTACCACTGTATCATTACGTAGTACTTTGCTTATATCTTCAGCATCAACTAAAAACTGACGCTGCCCAGGTTGGTGAATGGATTGTTTACGAACAATATCTCTACCCAAACGTGCTAGCAAATCATGCATACTTATAAATCCCTCTCTGATAGATATGACGGATTTCTCAGCTAAGACGTTAAGACCTTGTCTCACATTTGAAAAATTGTATTCAAGATACCCTTCCACATATTTAATCTTTTGATGGTTGAAAAAGCAAGCAATGTAAAGAAATAACTCTTTATCTTCATCGCATAAGGCATCGTAGCTGAATCTTAAGATGCTTTCAATTTCTCCGTCAAGGCTAGCCCTTAACCTTGGCAGTGACCTCTGCCACTCATGCTTGGGCATACCTTTCATATAGGATCCTATAACCCTTAGTCCTAGGGGGAGATTACCGGCAAGATTTGTAACTTCCCAAGCAAGTTTCCTGAAGCCATCACATGGAGACTTTTGACCAAAAGCATACATGCAGAAAATTTGAAGAGCCTCATGGTTAGATGGAAAACCCACCTCATAAATATGGCTAATCCCATGTGCATTCAAAAGCTTTTTATCTTCAGTTGTGATGATAATCGCACTTCCAGATCCAAACCAGCGAGTTTCTTTCGCCATGGCATCTAATTGAACAGCCTTGTCCACATCATCAAGAACAACAAGAACTCCCTTGTCTTTTAACCTGTTTTGTGCGACGCCTAAATGACTAATCTTGAGATCCTCCTGGTTGATTATTTGAGACAAGAACTCTCTCTGTAGTTGCAGTTTCGCACTGTACTCATCGTAACAAGGTCTGGGATAACGTCCTTTGATATTCTCCATGAAGACACTGAGTTGGAACTGATGAGAGTGTTTGGTAAATAAAACTCTGGCGATAGTGCTCTTACCAATGCTGGGGTCCACTAGACGTAACAACGGTTCCAACTTTTCCATATGAACTCTCATCCCTATTAAACTGTCGAAATCACTTGATGGGGCAGAATTAAACAGCTCGTTTGAAACATCAGTGGCGATCTTTTCGATCATGCCGCTTCATTATCCCTAGCAAGAGCAAATATATATACATCCGTTCAATAATAGTCATGAAAATTCACATAACTAATTCAAATTGTTTGGATTTTGTTTTGGCTGGTTATATATATTGTATTAATTTCTAAAAGCTTCTTCCACAGGTTTTTGGTTCATAATTACTTGAAAAATATCACAAACATCACGTACAGATTTATAAAAGCTTTGGGAGAGAAGTAACACTTGAGAAACCGTTCAATAAACATAAATTTTGTGGTAACTTTGATTTTCATTTTATACTATATTTAAGTATTTCTCTCTATTATATTTTGATGTATTTGAAAATAAGAGCCAGTAAAAATTGAGAGGACGAACCAGGAACATGAATGGTAACCAGCGATTGTGGCCACCTTCTCCAATGCTTGTCTCCATTTCTCAACATTCTCTTTAGTTTTACCCTCACATGTTTTTCTGAAAACCTTCCCAAAATCACCGGTCAGCTTCTTTACGTCAGATGGATCCACTTTATAGAAAATGGCCATCACAGTTTGACCAAGCTCTTCCCTACACATCATAATCTCCACCAACTCCTCAAGACACCACTTTGAAGAAGCATAGTTTCTCGAGATCAAGATGATCGCGATCTTAGATCCTCTAATCGCACTTATGAGTTCAGGACCAATGGATTCTCCTCTCTTGATCCCATTATCGTTGAATGGTGTGACTCCCTTTCTTTTGAACTCCTTTTGAATGTGACTCAGAAAGTCGCTACGGACATCTTCCCCACGGAAGCTGGGAAAGACATCGTGTGTCCAGTTGTGAGATGAGGAAGATTGAGGAACTGATGAAATAGACAAAGAAGACGGAGGTGATGAAGTAGACAAAGAAGTGGAATTTATTTCCTTGTTTCCTTGATTGTATCTGAATTTTCTAAAAATCAAGAAGAAGCCTACTGCAGCAGCAACAAAGGTAGGCAAAAAAGAAGAATCCATTTGTGAAGAAGAGTATCGATTTCTTGGTTTTCTTGATGGAATCTGAACTTTCTAAAAAAACATGAAGAAGCATATATACTGCAGCAAAGAGTGGTAAAGGAAAAAGAAAGAAAAAGAAGAACCAATATGTGTGGTGGAGAGAGGACCAAGAAGATTTCTAGATATATAATTATAAGATATGTTAACCAACGAAACTTGTGGAAAATTTGTATGTTTACTTGACTAAAATGCCACAAAACGTTGACTCTATCGACTCACAGAGATTTATGGAATACTTGTCACCGACTAAAAATACATGTGCCTAAAGTTGAAGTATAATGTCTAGCACCACCATTCTTTCTAGGAACAATCCGTTGTGGCCATCCTATTCTAAGATCGAAAAGGCAAGGAAGAGCAGAATGAAGCAATTTCAAGGAAACAGTGATCAAAAATCATTGTCTGTATGTCAGAAGTGATGAGTTCACACTTGACATTTCACAGTGAAGAGATCAATCTTCTCTTGAAGGCTTCATATTCTTTCTCCTCCTACTAGTACCAATCTTTCTTTTAAAACATTTGAGCTTGGTTTGGTTTCCACATTTATCTGGTCTTAACTACATTCTTCATTCTTGTAAGGCTATGTAAAATAAAAGTCCATTTGACTTCTTATGATTAATTTTTAGTCTCACGTGCTTTGTAATCCAATTATCATCATTCGCCGTTGATCTTAAATGTGATTTTCATTCCCAAGTTAAACTAAATACTCCCTCTGTTTCATAAAAAGTGTCACTCTACTTGTTTTCACACATATTAAGAAAGCTATTAAAAATTCTATTATACCCCTTATAAATACACTAAAATAGTTTCTCTCTCTAATTAATACACTAATATAACAAGATTAAAACTGGATTTTTATGAACAAAATTGCATTGAAAACACAAAATGACACTCTTTATAAAACAAGAACAAAACTCTAAAGTGACACTCTTCAAGAAACGGAGGGAGTATATTTCAATTGACTTTGAGATATATTTCAAGTTTTAATTCGTTCACTGGTATAGTTAATACCTCCGAAACACCAAAAAATATAAGTTTAAACATTAGCGTTGCCACCATCAATGCATCATATACCAACAACACTATGATGAGTAAAGTATCACCATTGCCAGCAATCAATGCATCATATACCAAGAACACTATTTGATTTCTATTACAACAGCTAAAATCAGTTGAAGAATCAATGAAGAGTCAGATAGGAACATATGACTTACTAATAACTTCCAAATTTGTGATGTTTGGAAATTTACTTCAACTCCTGCTATTTTTAGATTTTAATATTTGACAGAATTGATTAATATATGAGTTTGAGAAACCCATTTGTTAAGTTAGGTGCCAGAAAGGCCCATCTAATTAAGGCCCAAGTAGACGATTACCGACTTCGAAACCCATAAGAACACACGCTATTTCGTTTGGAACATTCACTCGCTTTCAAAGAAAAAACAAAATTAATCGCTCTTCTCCTTGTTCAATTTCTTCTCGAATCTCTTGGTTTCTTCTCCTCTGAGCTAGGTCTGGTGCGTTTGATTTCCCCCACCTTTTTGATTTAATCGGAGCTTCCTAGAAATTAGGGTTTATAATCCGCCGGAGGAAATCACTCAGCATCTTCGTTCGAAATAGAAGATAATGGTAAGCGTTTTCTTAGCGATTCTGTCCTCTGCTTTTTTTCTATAACAATCACTTTTCCGTTTGATTGTTCACAATAATTCACGAATCTTCGTTTCTTTTGGTTTTCAATATGATGGTTTGTTTTGTTGATCTGATTTGTATCGTCGAATGTTCAAGTTTAGTTTTCTTAGGGTTTTCGAGATGTTAAATATTGCTGCTTTCATCTTTCTCTCTGATTTTGTTTGCACTTGATAACTAAAATTTTGGATCTTTTGTAGGCAACTCTTGAAGATTCTTTCCTCGCAGACCTCGATGAGTTATCTGACAATGAAGCAGAATTAGTGAGTGTTCCTATAAAAATTGTTTTTTTTTTTCATCTGTTCATGGAGGAGCTATGGTTTTAATTCTAGTGTTTTTCGATTATCAGGATGAGATGGATGGTGATGATGGAAAGGAGGAAGAGGATTTTGACATGGACATGGCAGACTTAGAAACCCTTAACTACGATGATCTCGACACCGTTTCTAAGCTTCAGAAATCTCAGAGATATGTTGATATAATGCAGGTTAGTTATACTCTTCCCCTTTCAAGCTTCTCGTTGATAATCGAAACTCAATGTTAACTTTCACTTGTCTTGCCCTTGTATGTTTCGTTTCGTACAACTCAACTAGTCGAACTTGAATACGCATTAGCATGGTTCCAAAGTTTTAACTGTTAAGTTCCTTATCACTTGAAGACTTCTGGTACTTGTATTCTTCGATGAGGATTTTGATCTGATTGTATATTTTTCTTCATTTTTGCATTCTAGAAAGTGGAAGAGGCTCTCGGAAAGGACTCAAATGGAGCGGAGAAAGGAACTGTGCTAGAAGATGATCCTGAGTACAAGCTAATTGTTGATTGCAACCAGCTCTCTGTTGACATTGAGAATGAGATTGCCATCGTCCACAACTTCATTCGTGACAAGTACAGACTCAAGTTTCAAGAGCTTGAATCGCTGGTAAATCACCCAATCGATTATGCCCGCGTTGTGAAAAAAATAGGCAATGAGACGGATTTGACACTTGTTGATCTTGAAGGCCTTCTTCCATCTGCTATTATCATGGTTGTTTCAGTTACTGCTTTAACCACAAAAGGGAACCCACTGCCAGAGGATGTCCTTGAGAAGACTTTAGAGGCTTGTGATCGAGCTCTAGAGCTTGATTCCGCTCGGAAGAAGGTTCTTGACTTTGTTGAAAGTAAGATGGGATCTATCGCACCAAATCTTTCAGCCATTGTAGGGAGTGCTGTTGCAGCCAAGCTCATGGGGACTGCTGGAGGTTTGTCAGCACTTGCTAAAATGCCTGCCTGCAATGTTCAAGTTCTTGGCCACAAGAGGAAGAACCTTGCTGGGTTCTCTAGTGCAACATCAGTGTCCCGTGTGGGTTATCTGGAGCAGACGGAGATTTTCCAAAGCACACCTCCTGCATTTCGGATGCGCACTGGCAGGCTATTGGCTGCAAAATCTACTTTGGCAGCAAGAGTTGATGCTACTAGAGGAGACCCATCGGGAACAAATGGAAAAGCTCTCAGGGAAATGATCCGTAAGAAGATTGAGAAGTGGCAAGAACCTCCTCCTGCAAGGCAGCCTAAGCCACTTCCTGTTCCTGATTCCGAGCCTAAAAAGAGAAGAGGTGGTCGCCGTCTAAGAAAAATGAAAGAAAGGTAACCTATATCGTCCTGCTTTCAGTGACTGTTATTGGAAATTATAGTACTTGCTGCATACTTACCTTTCTCTTTAAATCAAATCAGGTATGCAGTGACAGACATGAGGAAGCTTGCCAACAGGATGGCGTTTGGTACACCCGAAGAGAGCTCTCTTGGTAAAACTTCTTGTCCCTCGCACACTTGTTAATGACCACTTTTTGTAAGGAACTGAATCTAATAACTTGCTCTTCATAATGATAGGTGATGGATTAGGTGAAGGATACGGAATGCTTGGCCAGGCTGGGAGCAACAGGCTGCGTATATCCAGTGTTCCGAGCAAGCTGAAGATTAATCCTAAGATCGCGAAAAAGTAAGTGCACCTCAATTTCTCCTGTGTTTTTCAACATCTTTTAATGATCATGTCATGTTCGTCCTTCATATCCCCTGCGTCCTCATTGTGATTGTGTTCAACAATGGCTTTTTCAGGCTGAAAGAGAGAAATTATGCAGGTGGTGCTACTACCTCTGGATTGACATCGAGTCTGGCGTTTACTCCTGTGCAGGTACACTAACATTTCATTCGATTCTCTCAAAAGTTTTATCTTTCGTGATCCTTTTTGGATTGCTGTATTGACTTTAGAAACTCCAATTGGTATCTGTTTTGCAGGGAATAGAGCTGTGCAATCCTCAGCAGGCTTTAGGACTAGGCAGTGGGACTCAAAGCACTTACTTCTCAGAGTCCGGAACCTTCTCTAAGCTCAAGAAGATATAAACGTGCAGAGAGAGAACTTTTCCATGTGTTGAAAGATGATGGTGTAAATGAATTAAAGAGACACATGTAGAGAAAGTGGTGTTTTAACTGCTTTCTATTTCTCTCGTGTCTTTTAAGGTTTCTCTCCACTTTTATGGCACTACCAGACATCAACAACTTTATGGAAATTTAAGATTCTCAATATAAGGAATTACGCATCATGGTTGGTTTGGTTTGGGTAACTAGTTTAGGTTTTATGGTTTTGGAAGAATCTCAATTTAAAATGGATTAGTAGGTACGTTTTCCGTTTGGTTTGGTCTTTTGTTTTTTTTGGTATTGCTCAGTACTATTCCAAAATTTTAAATATATTGTTTTATGAAATTGAAAGCTCGCAATGATAATAAAAAATATCAACATGGGTCCTCCAGAATTTTCTATGAGAAAACTGCACCGTCCATTGTTTCTTGAAAGCTATCTGACCAAGAATAAAATATTATAAAAAGACAACCCCATTGCACAGTGTCAAGTCCTAATCAATAAATATAAGACCTGAAAATATCCTTCTTCGAAGAACTTATTAGCCGCATACATAATTAATTTTGACTAAATTCAGTTCAAGTACTTTTGTCCTAGGCTTCAAACAGCTTTGAAAAAATCGACTTTTTACAGTTTTGTTTTTAGAAAATTGGCTATTTTGAGTCGGTTGTAAAAAATTAAATCAGTATTATAGTCGTATGGCGCCTCTAATCTATTATAATTGTGCCAAAAAAAAATATTCTGGCTACAAAATACTAGGATTAAAAAACTATAAATGCTTTTGCTTTTTATATAAAAATTATATAAAAAATTCTGTTTTAGTTGTCATTTGAAACTATGCACATAATTTAAGAAAATATTTAATTTTTAATTTTTTATACAAAAACATCATTCAATTATCTACATAACCATAATTAAACCAATAATATAATAAATTGCAGAATATAAATAATTATAAAAATTAAAAAACCAATAAATTTTGTATTGAAAAATGAAAATGATAACTAAATTAAAATAAGAAAATAGAATTAAAATGACAGCTAAATCAAAACCGAGTAAGTAATATTTAGGTAAAACTATTATAACCAATAATAATAGTTACTGCAGTATATTAATAGTTATAGTATATTAAATTTACATCAAAATTTATAAAAGAAATAAAAAAATATAACAAACAAAATCTTTTAAAACATCTTACACAATAGGATAGAAAGAGTATCTATTTTTTCAAACATATTAGGTGATGTATCAAAACTCCTAAAGAGTCAACCAAACGTGGTTAGTCTAGTGGTGAACCTCAGCTCAGTCCAACTTCCTTCGGGAGGTCATGGGTTCGAGGGTCCATTGGGGGATGTGTGCTTGAGGTACCTTCGGAGCCAATACAGACACTTCCGGCTGCGTTTGGCCAGGAACCCTGCCTGCCTTCGGGTGGGTGGACGTAAACCGCTCCGTTCCGGCTCCTGGATGCCTTCGGTGGGCTGCCCGGCTTGTTCCGGTGCACGATCATTAGGCGCTAGTTGGATACTCCACGAGGATCCAGATACCAGGATTATCAAAAAAAAAAAAAACTCCTAAAGAGTCATTGAAAGAATAGTTAGAAAAATCTTAGTTGCGTAAAAAAATCTGTAACAATTTTTCATAACATCCTCGAAGTCTCCTTCAATCCACATCATTGGATCAATCAATCAATCGAAATTCGTGTTTATCTAAAATAAACAGATTTTTTTTTAAAAAATACATAAATAATGATACTTGGAAAATTATCAGAAGGGTCATGATACAAAATTGTCGGTACTTCCATCCATGCACTCACCTTCATGAGTCATACAAATAGGACCTACATACAAATCATCGCCACACGGTATACCACGTGGCCAGTTTACAGACCCCGTAGTTCATCAACGAATCAAACCTCTTCACGTGTCGCAGATCTGTCGAAAGTTGAAAAGTGAAAAGCCCACACGAAGTGTATATATCCTCACGACACAAACATACAGAACCTCAAAACACTTAAAAAATATCATCCTCATCTTATCACACTATGATCCACACACAAACCGGGTCGGATCGTCGTGTTCTGACTTTTCCGGCAGTAAATCCATGCAAGTCAATCTCCATAACCACCCTCGTCGACTCACTGATAAAAACCGCCGGCGAGATTCTCACCTTCAAATCAAAACATGTCTCCACGAACAAACGAAGCGTCAAAGAAACTCTCCGACATATCCAAAACCTCAAGATCCTCTTCGAAGAAATCCGGATTCTAATCCGAGTCGGGTCAATATCGACGGGTCGTCCGTTCCCTCCGTCCGCGATTCTAAGCCTCTCGGAGCTCCACGTCATCTTCCAGAAACTCAAGTTCCTTGTAGAAGACTGTACACGAGAAGGAGCCAAGCTGTATATGTTGATAAACTCCGATCAAGTCTCAGCTCATTTCCGGGTCTTGACCCGCTCCATAGCCACGTGCCTCGACACTTTTCCAGTCGGATCCGTTGACTTACCTGGAGAAGTCAACGACCTAATCTATCTGTTAATCCGTCAGACCCGTAAATCCGAAGCAAGCGTCGACCCGGATGACAAACGGGCCATAGACTCAGTCTATTGGATCTTTAATCTGTTCGAGAACAGGATTAACCCGAACCGGGATGAGACACTCCGTGTTCTTGATCACATTGGTGTCCGAAAATGGAGCGATTGCGTCAAAGAGATTGGCTTTCTAGGAAAAGAGATCACCGCAGAGAGGAAGGATAAGAACGAAATGGACCTTCTTAGCAGCTTAATGGGATTCATATGCTATTGCAGATGCGTTGTACTTCGAGGCATTGATGAAGATGAAGACGAAGATAAGAAAGAAGAAGAAGACGACTTGATTATTCGTGGTTTGAACGTTGATGATCTACGTTGTCCGATTTCTCTAGAGATTATGAATGATCCAGTGGTTTTGGAAACAGGCCACACGTATGACCGGAGCTCTATAACGAAGTGGTTCGCCGCCGGTAACATAAGTTGCCCTAAGACAGGGAAGAATCTGGTGAGTACTGCTTTAGTAGATAACGTCTCCGTCAAGCAAGTGATTCAGTGTTACTGCAAGCAAAACGGCGTAGAGATTGACGAGAAGAGTAATAATAAGAAGAAGAAGTCGACTGTTCAAGAGAGTTTAGCGGCGGAAGAAGCCGGGAAACTCATCGCGGAGTTCCTCGCCGGAGAATTGATCAACGGAGGCGCGAGAGAGATGGTGAAGGCGTTAGTGGAGATTCGGATTCTCACCAAGACGAGTGGTTTCAACAGATCTCGTTTGGTGGAAGCTGGTGCTGTGGAAACGCTGATGAAGCTTCTTCGTTCGGGAGATCCGACGATTCAAGAGAACGCCATGGCTGGGATTTTGAATCTGTCGAAAGATATCGCCGGAAAAATTCGAATCGCCGGAGACGGCGGTGGATTGGAGATCATCGTCGAGGTTTTAAACGAAGGAGCGAGGAGAGAGAGTAGGCAATACGCAGCAGCTGCGATATTCTATCTCTCTTCTCTCGGAGATTACAGCAGATTGATCGGAGAGATCCCAAATTCGATTCCGGGACTGTTGAGAGTCGTTAAAGGTTATGATTACGGAGATTCGGCGAAACGTAACGCGTTAATCGCAATTAGGAGTTTGCTGATTCAACAACCGGATAATCACTGGCGCGTCCTCGCCGCCGGAGCTGTTTCCGTTCTTTTGGATCTCGTGAGGTCCGGCGAGATTAGCGACGGAGTCAAGGCGGATTCGATTGCGATTCTTGCGAAGATAGCGGAATATCCCGACGGCATGATCTCTGTGCTCCGTCGTGGAGGGTTGAAACTCGCGGTGAATATTCTGGGTTCGTCGGAAGTTTCGCCGGCGACGAAGCAACATTGTGTTGTGCTGCTTTTGAATTTGTGTGTTAACGGAGGACGTGACGTCGTTGGGGCACTCGCTAAAGATCCGTCGATCATGGGGTCGCTTTACACGGTGTTAAGTAACGGCGACTGTGGAGGTGGGAGAAAGGCAAGTGCTCTTATCAAAATGATTCATGAGTTCCAGGAGAGAAAAACCGGTACGGTTGAACCGGATTTTGAAAGAGAACATTTCGTCCGCGCCTGGTGATTTGGTACACACTATACACAGCAACTCTTTGTGTCTTTTTTTATCAGAGGGTTAGTTACCAATATTAACTTCAATTTTTTTATAGGTTATAGATAAACTTCTATTTTATTTATTTGTATGTATAAATTTTACTTATATCTGTAAATTTTAGCTCTGGGATTTTTAAATAACCCAAAGAGCTAATAAAACGATTTTGTAGTCAGTTTCTGGCTTTTAGAAAGAAGCTGAGTGCAAATTCAATGTGTATTGTAATTATACTATTTGATTTTCTGGAAACAAATGAAGAACATAACATAAGTCAATTTTATAATATTTCCGTTTCATCAAAATCAGAAGGAAATACTTTGTGCACAGCGAATAGGATTTGGTAAACACAGCATATAACCAACTTTCTAAAACAAAAATAAAGAGAAATTTTTCTTTTTCGTCGTAAAATAAATAGAATAAAAGTGCAAATATTTATTGTGAACTAGAATGTGTATATTTTTTTCAATCTCTTTTCTGCATTAAGCTTGTAAACATGGTGATTCTTCTTTAAATCCAAAAGACAATAAGACTTCCAAAAAAATTGGGACACTAGGCAACAAAGGAAGAAAAATCTCTAAACAAAAAGTTTCAGGCTCTGGATGTTACCGGGACTTCGACCCGCTTGATCTCAAAGATGAGCATTCTCCACATCTTAAGTACAAACATCTCAGCTTCTTCGTCTAGTATCGATTGCAATAGCTCGAGCATTTGAGACGCTTTCACGTGCTGTCGGGTGTTTGACACAATGAAATCTACCAGTGTGGCTTCCTCTTCTCCAAGAAACTCCATGATTTTCTTTGAGATCCATGGCCTCATTTTTTCGTGCAATTGGTGCTTTTCAATGTTAAAAACCGGCAAGGCATGTGAGCACCAAAACATACTCAAGAAATTATCTAAAATATGATTAATCTAGAGAATATGCAGTGAGATATGAGATTTCTGAGTAGCTTACCTGGTCATACATAACCCAGTTTATCTCGTAAGAAAATAACTCTTCCTTTGTCTTTGGGATTGTATCTATCAGTTGTTTTGCATCCATGAGCTTCTTGGTATCAGGTGTCTTTGCTTTTCCAGGCTCTTTAGCGTCTTTGGTTGGACCACCATGGCCGTCACCTCGGTCCCTGACTCTGTCTCTGTCCCTTTCTCGTTCCCGTTCCCTGTCACGGTGGGTTCCCTTATCATGAGACCGTTTGCTCCTATGTTTTTCGGCTTCTGTTGTCTCTTCCTTGGGATTAGTACTCGAAATTCGTTTTGCAAATTCAGCGGCTAAAGCCAAATGAGGTGGTGTATTCCCTGAGCCACCCTGGGCCACGGCCTCCTGTTCCTCGGTTGAGTAATCTATAGGAACCAAAGGTTTCATCTTCTTATCCTTATGAGCTTCGTCTTCATCCTCCTCATAGAAAACAGAAGGCACAGATGTCCGCTTTCCGGATCCGACAAGCCCAAATCCCAATTTCTTGGAGGGAGCATGAGCCTCTGATCCATTATTATTATCAACAGCCATAGACATTTCATTACCAGAGCCATTTTGTTCAGTATCTGCATTTGGGAATATGGACCCATTAGAAATAGAAAGAGAGACGCAGAGAAGATAGGGAAAGGCGATAGTTAACGATAAGACAGAGGAGATAAACTCATTACCTGATGCATGGTGCTCATGGACAGATTCACTTACAGTTTGGAGAGTTGCTTTATCATCGTTTTCAATGTTTGGTGTCTGGACCGGTTCACTTCCAATAGCTGCCTGTCCAGATAAGAGCCTTAAGGCATCTAATTGTTGTTGCTGTAACTTTTCCTCCTCGGCAATCCTCTTCGCCTCAGCAACCTCTTCCTCCTCTTTCAATCTATCAGCTAAGTCATCCTCCCTCTCTCTTAGCCGCCGTCTTCTTCTGACATCTGCGGCAGCCCTAGGCCATCTTCTTCTTGAATCATCATCGTCTTCATCCTCTTCTTCCTCGTAGCGAATTTCCTTTTTCCTCTTACGCTCTTTATCTTTCTCCTTCTCCTTCTCATACTGTCGTTCCTTCTCCTTTTCTCTTTCCTTGCGTTCCCATTGTCGAAGACGAGTCTGGTAAGCACGCTCCGCATCCTCAAGTTTCCTCCTGTGCTCTCTCTCTTTCCTTAATCGTTCTCGTTCAGCCTCCCTCTCATATCTATCCATTTCTTGCTCCTTTTCACCTCTGTCGCTGCTTCTTCGGTCATTTCTCTTACTCCAATCAGGTGAACTTGTGTCAGGCCTATTGTGTTCTCCAGGAGTCTCAACATCATTTGCAGCAGAATCTACATGCACGAGACATTTTGTCAGACAAATATATACAAGTAAAACAGAAAATGGCAGCCAAATTAAGAAGAAAAAAAGGAATAGTGGAGGCAAAAAAACAGACCACTCCGAGCTATGTCAGTGTTGGAGTCTCCATCCTTCGATTTGAAAGCAAGTTCTATGCCTGAACCATCAGCAGGCGGTGGTGGGGGTGGTGGAGGCAGAGGGTTGGTCTTTACCCTTTCTTCAATAGCACTTACAATCTTCTCCTTAGCCTCTCTGTCAGCTTCTCTTTCTTCATCACTTAGGACCGCAGAATTTGCAATATCAATGTTTTCTTTATTCTTTGGTTCTCCATCCTTCCCCGTCTCCCCTAAAGTGGGCGTAGCAGAATTCTCAGTTTTTTCTCGCTCACTCTGAGGACCTTCACCTTGGTTATCTTCGGTTCCTACAGCTTGACTTTCCTTGGCTTTCTTTGCATTCTCTATTTTCTTCTCAACATATTTTAGCAAATATTCTTTTGTTGCTTGATTAACATTCACCTACAAACCATATAAAATAATAGATGAGAAAAACGTTAAGAGATACTGTAGAAGCTTATATAGACATTGGTTGTAACGCAGAACTGTGTCTGCTTGGAGAATCAACAACATATATAGAAAACTGAGTAGAGGGATCCTCGATTACCAAAAGCTCTTGTCCATCTATTGTAAGTTTGGTAAGCAAGCGTATTGCACGGAGAATCCCTTCAGCTGATTCAAATTCGTAGAATCCAAAACCTTTAGGTTTCTTAGTGGTGGGATCTTCCGCACGTAAACAGTTTTTGACATGGCCACAAAACTGCAAAACGATGGCAAGATAAATTATTAGAAAAACATCTTTTTAAGAAACTAAAAGAATTGGAACCTAGTGCCTATAAATCAGCATAAACAGCCTTAAAATTAGTAGAAGGGGAAAATGCAGATAGAAAGAAAGAAGAAAACAAACCTCGAGAATAGACATCATAAAGTCATTTTCCACGGTTGCTATCTTGCCAATGTAAATTGTGGTCTGGGGTTTCTCTACTGGTGGTACGAAAGGAACAAGAGCTGGTCTAATCATAGGAGGCATTACGGGACGGAGACCAGGCATTCCTGGGACAGGGGGGCGTTGCACAAGTGGCCCAGCACTGACTGTACCAGGCGGGCGCATAATAAAAGCTGGACGAACCATCGTCGGATAGGGAGAAGGATACCGGAGAATCCCTGCATAAACAAAAGAAAACAAGTCTCTGCAAATTCATCAGTAAATGTTTTACATCTTGAGAGAAGAACATCATTAGCATAAAACAAGAGTGCCATGAAGCGGAATTGAAAAATCATTTCGTACTGTTACCACAAACTAGAGCAAATTAGATATGCACACCAGAGGCAGTACAAATACCACCAGGATGAACAGAGAAACCTGAAGGACACATTAAGAAGATAGCACCAGTATCGCAGTCATTATTGCCACATTAAGTAGTTGTACCTCATAGGACAACTTGGAAGAGATAAGAATCTATAACCATCTCACAAACGGTGGATTAGAGATTAGATAATACTGAAACGCCCATCATCACATGCCCACATGGAATTTAACTAGTATTTCCCATCATAACAACTTTATCTCAACAGTTAACAGGTTGGAAAAGAATGAGATATATGTGGTGAAGTTTAAAAGAAATCGCAATACCTCAAAACCAAGACCAAGGAGAACTCAGTCGCTACAAATGCTTGCTTCCGGCAGTTGGCTAACCCATCAAGTTCAAAAGTTCTTAAAAAAAACTAGAGTAAATCTCAATTTAACATATTGGAGGCAATTCTTTCAAGAACCCTTGGGTCAGCGGTTTTGGTTAAAATGTGTTTATCTTCAAAGAAGCTATACACTAACTAAACAGAATTAAGGAGAGAAAAAAAAGCGAATATTGCGCATACCAAAATGAAGGGAGTCGTAGAAGTGAGTCCCTACCCAATATTTGATGCCTCGCAACCTTTCTCACGGAACTCAATCAAGACGCTGTATGAGAAAACACCCGGTCATCGGTGTCCCTGATCTAGCTTCTTTCTTTCTATCCTAAACCTTTTATATTTCCACTTTCACTACTTTTTAAGAATCACATTCAGCATACACAGAAATGCAAAACGCCACGAAAACGAAACTCTACAGCCTAAATTGCCATCATCAGCGAGTAAGCAGAAAAAGGAAAAAAGTAAAGACTTTGGAAGATAATGGTAGAGATGAGATTGAAGAACCCACCCGGTGGAGCAACGGAGCCTTGAGGCGGAACGCCATGAATTCCGGGGTAACCATTGGCCATAGGCGCGAAAGGTCTCATACCAGGCGGATTCGGAGGCTGTCCAGGCTGGGGTTGATACGGCATGGATCCTGGAGGCGCCATAACCCCACCAGGGTTTACGCCGGGAGGAGGAGCTCCCGGGTTAGGGTTTTGAAAGTTGGCGACCTGAGTGAACTGCATACCGGGACGGAATGGTGGTGGCGGCGGAAGATTGGGGACGAGTGAGCCAGGAATCTGAGGCGGAGCATAAGGTTGAAAGATCTGTGGTTTGGTCGGGTCGAGAGTAGCGACTTGCGGCTGAGGCGGTTGGGTTGGTGAAGGATTTGGATTGGGATTGGGATTGGAATTGAGAATCGGAGTGGTTGGCTCTGGTTTCTGCGAATTGGGATCTCCGGTGGCCGGAGAAGAAGAATCGTCGGCCATTGGGAGGATAGTTGGGTAGAAGCTTTGGGTAATGGAGTAATGTCTTCACCGAATCTGGGATTTTTTGCCCTAGAAATCAAATTCCCCAATTTTTAACTTTATCTCTGACTCTGTGTCAAAGGTTGCAACTTGTTTGGGCAGAACAACAAATTAAAAGGTTACACACCTTGTTTATTGTTACACGTGTCCGAATATCATTGGCTAGTTCTTGGTTTTTGTTTGTTAATTAATTTTCTTTATAATATATCTATGTTTTAAGATATGTTTTTATTCAAATATAGTATTATTCATTATTACAAAAATAAATAAATGCTAACAAAAATCATAAAACCTCAAAAAATATGTTGGACTTAGGCCATTATTATGAGATTTACAGAATAATATTTGAAAGTTGTGAAAATTATTTTTACTTTTAGTAATATTTCAAATTATTCTTCTATTTATTTATTATTTTATAGTTATTATTTTATTTATTATATTGTATATATAAATTTTATACACAATTTTCAAATATATTTTGGACCTCTTGGAAGCTTTAATCCTATATCCAATTTAATAAACTGCTTTTCGCAGATTTGTTCATATGATAGTATAGATAAAAGTTATGTATATTATTTCTCATTGATTCGGTCCATCACCATGATAGTCATCGTTACTCAACCAAATGGCGATTAATAAAAGTTTTTCATTGCAAAAATGCAAATTTGAAGAAAAAATAACTAATTTGTATAATTTAGTTGGTTATAAAATTTAAACATAATTGATATGTTTTGCAGAACTTACTGATCTCAAAATCTGTTGTATATTCAGTTACTACTTAAATTTGTAGATTTTATCTTGTATTTAAAATTTTGTATAGAAGTTATTCCCATTCTTCTCTCTCTCTACTTCAAAACCAGCGGTCTCTTTCTCTTGTTACCGTTATGCCGGCTCTCTCAGCGCTGGAGCCGGGGTTGTCTCTCCTTTTGTTCTTTGTTACCACTTAGTCTAAACCTTAGTTTTTCGATGGATGAAGAGGATTTTAAATAGAATCAATTTATTTTTCAAATCTGACCGATTTTAGGAGGTCGTTTCTTTATTGTACTTTCCCATAATCCCATATTGAGGGATACTTCAAGATATTGTCTGAGAGATGCATGAATTCAATTTTTCAGGATACAAAGTCTTTCTTAATCATGTTACCAAAGATTTTGAAAGTGGAGGAGAGAGTCACCTTTGCAAACCTAGGGCTTTGTCGTTTTTACTTTGATTCAACATAAAGGAAGATATTATAAAGACAATGAAGATGGAACATTTCCACATCGATATTTGTCGACAATCATTAATCCAATTAAAATGAAGGAGATTCCTCTTCATTTATGGGTAGAGGCGACTTTTCGAAGCATTGTTGGTGTACTTGGAGAGGTTTAAAATGTTGATTTTGGACAATGAGAAAGAAAGTTCAAGTGGTTATAGATAGTTTGAGACTACATTAGAGTTTCATGGGGAAAAAGAGATGACTATGGTCTTTACATTATGAGCATTTGTTTGGTTATTGTAGGTTGTGCTTTTGTCTTTCTCATGAATATCATAATTGCCTTTACGGAAGATTGATCTTGGTAAATGAAAGAAGGATGAAGATTTTCATGATCAAAAGCAAGACGCGTGTATGTCAAACTACGAAAGGATTATCACAACATACATAATGAAAGTAAAGCGGCTAGCTACTTGTAATAGAAGATCATCTCGTGGTATAATGGTCAAAATAAGGGGCAGGGAAAGATCAATGAACTATAAATCGCAATAGAAACTTTTGGGAACAAATTATTAGTACAATCAAAAGAGAATTAATCAAAATCATGGTGAAAGAGATTGGACATACTATTGGCCTTCATAATATGTCTCTCCAAAGGATCTTAGACATAAGGTATATATAGTAGCTTAAACGGGGTGAATGATTCAAGATACGCAAGACATAGACAGGTAATTTCAAAACATGAAGGCAACTTGACAAAAGTTGTTCATGCCAAATCTACAATTTCTCATATATAAGAAAATAATACAATGATCAGGTCTACATGAATCTTGTAGAGCTTGCTTGATTTTCGTTGAGATTGTAGAGTCTACAGAGGTATGCACCAAGTTTTCAGCCCGCATGAATTCTTCTTGATATTTACAAGGGCTGTGATCAGTAAGTACACAATGGACAAACATCCTGATCTTATGAAGAGCTTTTACAGACACTCATAATAATAACATTCATTTATAAAACACTAGAATTAAGTGGATTGTTTTCACATATGTATTTGTCATGGTGTGATAACATGTATTCGATCTACTGATATTAACTCTCTAAAATTGCAAGTTTTAGAAGATCAAATATTAATATATTAATTTTTTGACAAAGAATTAGGGTTTTTCTTGCTGTAAGTGTTTTTAGTTGAGAAGTTTGTAACTTAGGCTATGATTGGCATAGCTGATAGTAAAGCACTAGCAATATGCACCATAAGTAGTATGCTGCTGAAGCTATATGCTCTGATTAATACATGTTTTTAAATGACTGGTAGAGCTGTGAGCAATTTTATATAAAATTCAAAAAATATATTTAAGATATTTATTTGTATGTATTATATATTTATTTATACTTACAATATATTTACCATAATATTTTTTATTATTTTAAAAAATTTATTAATTAATTTTGCTTTTATAATTATAAATATAATAAAATTAATTTGTTGATAATTATTAGTTTTAATAGTATAAAATTTACAATTAAATATAAATATAAATTTTTGTAATTATATATAATTATTTTTGAATTTTTAGATATTTAAATGGTAAATGCTCTACAAAAAACTCCATCTCAGAGCATAGAGGGTACGAGAGCATTAGCAGCTTCTAAATGCTTCCCTAAATGCTTTATGTACAAAAGTTGATTGGACGATGAAAAAGTATAATGCTCTGCAAAATGCTCTTCCAATAAAGACCTTAGTATTGCTTGTAGTTTATTTTTGGTCTTGCTGATTTCCAAATTATCTCTGTAATTCTGTTACAAATTTGGTATAAAATTTATCATTTTTACCGAAAAATTAGGGTTTTTCTTTAATTTCTTTTGGTTTCTTATTTTCACCAATATTACTATCATCCAAAACGAAAAAGTTACTGGAATTGCAAAATGCCAAAAATTACAAAAGGGAAAAAAAAAAAAGGTCCCTAACAGGTGAAAAACTGATAGTGGAGAGATTCTGAACAAAAGACAATGGCCGATTGAGAAGAAAAATAAAAATAAAACTCCGTTTGGGGATGACGAAGAGGAAGCAGGAAGTAGTAGAGTTAGATTCCGTCGAGAAGAAAGGTTTTAAGATTGACTGGAACTCGGTGCTCGACGACGGCGGCGGAAAGGAAGACCAAGTGCCGGAGTTACTGATTGTTAACGCCAACAATCCGCCGACTCAGCCGCCGTCATCTTTTCTCTCCGGTGATCAGATGGACTCTGAGAAAAACCTAACCGATTGCGCCCTCGACGAGCAGCTGGAGCGTTACAAATCGAACCTTGTGAAATATGGTCCGGGTTTACCCGACAATGGCGAGAAAATCCGCTGCAAAATCGCTAGCCTCGAGCAAGAGAAGCAGCGCAGGGCTTTACAGCGATCGAAAATGGTTTGCATACGATTTTTGTTTTGATTTTGGGTTTTGAAGAGTTCGATTTTTTTTTTTCTGTCTTCTCTTTGAATCCATGTTCTTGTGTAACGAATAAAGCTTACACAATGTTGGGGGTTTGTGCTAAAGCTTTGCTCTTGTTAACTAATCTCTTATGTGTATGATTTAGAGTCATCGAAACTACTAGGGATTTTGTGATGGTTATCTTCTTGAAAATGGATTTTGTAAATTATAATATCTGAATATGACTCTTTCGCTTTTGCAGGATGCGGAAAGAAGTTTGAAGCTCATGCATGCGACAAGCTCAGGTATCTTGTTCGACATTTGTCTCATCTGAAATCTCTCTATCAAATGGTGGACAATGTTAGAGTTTTTCTTGTTTCTAACAAATAAGTTTGGCTAAGTTCAAGTTAATATTGGGACCCTTGCTTGGAACTATGACATACAATTTACATTTCATTACGGAAGCTCATAGTCTCAGTTTTCTGTATGGTTTTAAAAAGTTTTCTTATTTTATCTTCTAACTTACTTTTCACATAGGTTCAGATGTCTTTTCAGGAGGGAATGTAGCCACAAAAGAAGACTCTAGACAAGGGAATACAGACTCAAATGAAGTCTCACGATCAACATTTGCTGCTGTTTTCAGTAAACCCGAAGTATGGAGCTTCTACATTATGCCACGTTAAACTGTTTTTGATGGCTACTTGATGCTGCAACTTTGTTTTATGTGTTCAACAGCCGGATACTCAGTCAGCGAAAGCATTTAGTAAAGAGCTAGAAGATTTGGGTTGTGAAAGTGTGAAACCCAAGGCTGATAAAAAGGTTTTGACAAGGCAGAAGAACGAATGGCGGATGTTGTCAAATGTAGGGAAAGCTGAGCACAGTGAAAAGCAGTTCAATCCTGGATTTAAATGGCCGAAAGGGAATCAGAAACCCAAGGAATCATATGGGAGGAAAAAGCACAAGGAATCTTCAACGTACTCGCTGCGTGATGATGATGACGACGACTCTAATGGCCATGAAACTCCTAAGTCCGTCTCTTTTCTCCTTTTCCAACTATTTTTGCTACTAGTTTCTTTCTTTGTTTTTTGGGTTCTCAAGTACATTATTACTGGTTACTGCTATTTTGTTGTAACATGCCGTATTGTAACATCTCTCATAGGGAATGGTCTTGGGAAGAATATCCATCACAGAGTTCAAGGCGCCGTAAGGTATTTCTTACTTACTACTGTTATCATATATTGCATTTTTTGTACGCAACCATTATAGCCCTTAAGGAACGTACTCCAGCATGACCATTTTCTATAACTTCTGTTATTTACCAACCGACGATTTAATGAATTCCTTACAAATGACTTCAATTTTCGAACAGTCAATTGCTCTCTATGCAATCTTTTGCTTTTAAAAAGATGTATACTTGCCAGGAAAAGCTTCCTACTTGGCTGTAGCCTTTTCTTTGGCTTTTCTAAGACTCTTTACTCTTACACATTTGCTATGCTGTGCTTCTAACTTACTGATGATATTCTCCGAAAAAAATTGTAGAAAGCTGATGATACCGTGATTAATGTGGACGAAGAAGAACCTCAGCCTTCAACGGTGGCAGAGCAAGCACTTGAACTGCCTGAAGGGTAAAAGCTCTCTATTTCCTTTTTATCCTCATTAAGTTACAATTCCGGCTGTACATAACCTAATATTTGATGAATGATGCAGCTTACCGAAAGATATATGCTACCCATCAAGGTATATTTATCATCTGGTTTACTTACCATAACCCTCGATCATGTTTCTCTTCACTTCATCACTCTCGATAATGTTTCTTCTTTTGACTTTATCTGGTGATCCAGGGATGATCCACACTTTGTTGAAGTTTGTCTTAAAGATCTTGAATGCCTTGGGCCTCAAGAATTTCTAACATCTCCAGTAATGAATTTCTACATCAGGTGATGTTGAAATGATAGATTTGCAATATCTGATATATTGTATTTTACTTGGAGTATTTTTCATTAAGTAAGTGTCTATCGAGTCCATGCAGTTTTTTTTTTTTAATGTTATTACTGTTTCTGTTTTCTTTGGGTAGGTTCTTGCAGCAGCAGGTATCTTCGGCGAATCAAATCTCTGCGGATTGTCACTTTTTTAACACTTATTTCTACAAGAAGCTCAGTGACGCTGTTACATACAAGGTGATCAATATTTCTTCTGCACTGTGTTTGGTTTGCATGATTCACATTTTAATGTTTCTGACATTTTAATGAGTGTCTTTTCATTTCAATAAAATAGGGAAATGACAAGGATGCCTTTTTTGTGAAGTTCAGGCGGTGGTGGAAAGGTGTTGATTTATTCCGTAAAGCATATATATTCATTCCGATACATGAAGAGTACGTTATGTTCCTTTTACTCCTTTAATTACGATGAGAACAACCTGAATTTTTATTTCAATTGCAATTGTTGTCGTCTTCAAACAAAATCTGTTGATTGTTTGATAAGATTTCTAGTTAATCTATGTATTCACCATGATTCTTGTGCCATATTTCAGTCTCCATTGGAGCCTAGTAATAGTTTGCATCCCAGACAAGGAAGATGAGTCGGGATTGACCATACTTCACCTTGATTCATTAGGACTTCATTCGAAAAAATCAATTGTTGAGAATGTGAGAAGGTGGGAAACCACCAGGAGCTCTATCTTTTCACATATGGTTTTTTATCTATATATGGTTTCAATACGTTAACGGAGATGCATATACGTCTAATATTTTGCAGGTTTCTAAAAGATGAATGGAACTTTTTGAAGCAGGATGATGATTATTCATCGGATCTACCGATCTCAGAAAAAGTATGGAGAAACCTCGCACGCAGGATTAGCGAAGCTGATATACAGGTCAGTCTTTAGATGGTTACTTCTGAAATCTGACTATTTAAACACTAGAACCACACGATCATATCATTTTGTCTTATGGTATTGTCTTTGTGTAACCAGGTTCCACAACAGAAGAACGATTTTGATTGCGGTCCCTTTGTTCTCTTCTTTATTAAGCGGTTCATCGAAGAGGCTCCTCAAAGGCTGAAAAGGAAAGACCTTCGAATGGTTAGTGATCTCAGACTCTCTTCCTAGTACCAAACCATGTATCTTCTCAGCTTTGTATTAACTTGTGTGTTTTAATTCATCCAGTTCGACAAGAAGTGGTTTAGACCTGACGAAGCGTCTGCTCTGAGAATCAACATCCGAAACACACTCATCGACCTTTTCCGTGTCAGTGAACCAGACAGATCACCACAATGAACAGACAAATGAAACCTGTATAGAACAAAAAAACATCTGATGACCATGCAGCATCCAAGTCAAGACATTGCTCACCGCTCATCTGATGATAATGCAGCATCCAAGTAGAGAGATTGCACACCGCTCTAACAGAGTTTAGGTTTTTGCTTGTATAGACGGTAACGAAAAAAGTATTATTTGGGACCAAAGTTAGAATGAAAAGGTGGTTCCATACTCCCTAGGTTTAAGCTGTAATCCAGTTTAGATATTCTAATTGGCATCTTCTGAAGAAACTTGCCAAAAAAAAAAAAAAAAAAACTTGCTCTAATTTTTGTTAAAGAACTTCTGAAGAAAAAATGAAACTTGACATCTAATCAACGTTATGTTACAACATGGTGGAGACTTTAGTTCCTTTGCCCTAATCTTGACAATTGACAGATCAATCAGATGCTTTAAGAGCGGTGCGGAACTGCTCGGGCACCCGCATCACCGGTGCCTGAATCGCCCCGAGCATGCCAAGCTGCCCACATGCTGCCATTTGATCGTTGCCTCGGCTAAATCGCATTAGAACAGTGCAGCCTCCTTCAGCCAGAATGTTACGGAACTTGATCATCTTGTCTTCATCGGTCTGTATGAACTGAGAACCACTGTGTGGGTTAAACTGAATAAGGTTGATCTTGCATGGAATTCCCTGCACCAGCTCCACTAGCCTCCTTGCATCATCCATGCTGCATAATTAGAGAGCTTCCAGTTCATGATGGTTTCAAAGCGAAACAGAACAGTGATCTCTACTCTCTAGTCATGTTTTTTTTTTTAACTTACCTGTCATTCACTCCTGCGAGCATCACGTATTCGAACAACACTTTGTACTTGTGCCTTGAACTGAGTTCTTCCCTGAGCGTGTCAAGGAGCAGCGATAACTTGTATTTCCTGTTGATAGGCATAATCCAATTTCTAACCTGAAAGGTTCAGTTTCACTGAGGTCAGATCAGAGATAATGAAATGATGACTTATTTAAAGAGAGTAGTGGGAAGAAGAAAACCTCATCGGTTGTTGCATTCAGACTGACTGCCAAAGCGCAATTCGATTCACGGAGAAAACGCTTCAGCTGAGGAACAAGGCCACTGGTCGAGACTGTGACCTTGCGTGGACTAAAGTGAAGTCCATTCCCGTCTACCATTATGTTTGCAGCTTTGATGACATTGTCAATATTGTGAAATGGCTCTCCCATCCCCTAAAACAAACACATACCAGCTCCATGAGAAACTGAAGAATCTCGTAGACCTTAACGCCGAGAGAAATATGTGGTTTCATGCATACCATAAACACGACATTTGTTATCGACCCAAATTCATGGGAAAGCAATCGCCTCGCGTAAACAGCCTGCTCAACTATCTCAGCAGTAGTGAGATTTCTCTTCAGACCCATCCTGCAAAAGCAGATAAAACTCCATGCCTTATATCAGGACTCGAAAACCTAAAAAGCAGCTCAAGTGTTCTGGCCTGTACCTCCCAGTGTAGCAGAACTGACAATTCATGGCACAACCTACTTGGCTCGAAACACAAACTGTTGTCCTGCCACGATCACAAGGAATAACAACAGTCTCGATCACAAGCCCATCATCCAACGTGAAGAGAATCTGCAACATCCTGCGAGCTAACAATCAATGAGAAGACTCATTGAGATATATAACACAGTCAGTGACTCAAAAGAAACGAATCTATTCACCTTCCTAGTTCCATCCGAAGCCGAACGGATATCTTTCAAAGATAATGCCCCAAACTCAGCATGTTCACTGATCATTCTCTTGAAATCTTTGTTCAGGCCTATAGGAATGGACACATGAACTTGAATGAATCGGCATTGATGAAACAACAAAACCATCACACATATCAATAGAAAAGAAACCTTCAAGTTGATCAACATCTTGTGCCCACATGTTGTCCTTGTATAATCTCTTCCACAGCATCATAGCTTGTCCCGGTCGAAACCCATGCGACTCAACCCATTCCTACAAAGTAAACATTTTTCCCAATCAATCAGGCATAGTTCCGACAAATCTCTAATTATAGTGTCGGCTTAAAGCAACCCAACAAAAGGAGAAATCGAAAATGATTGAAGAAATTAATAAATAAAAACGTACTTGGAGCGAAGCATAACTCATGCCCTTCAAGACAACTTTCTGGTTAGCATCTCTCGCCGCCACAGAACCTTACAGATACAATAACAATCGATAATTGCTACACTTCCGGAATCGAAACGAACCCTTAGATTAAAAGTATTCACCTTTAGTTGATGAGAACTCGTCGAGCGCAGGAAGATAAGCTGCCGAAGAAGAAGAAGAAGAAGAAGAAGAAGAAGAGAAGGAGAAGGAGACGAGGCTTCGGGATTCGAGGAAACGAATGGAATTCGTAAGACGGTGGTTGAGGAAAGGCGAGGGTAGGTTTCGGGTTCCCGGAAAAGCCGTCGTTGAAGAGAGTAGCGCCGGAGTGAAGACGGCGGAATTAGTGACAGTGATGATGCCAAGACGCCTCATTGTCGACAAGCGACGAATCATTATCCGCATTACCCTTAAATCATTATTACTTATTATGAACAAAATAGTTAATTCCGCCGAATAATTGAAAACTTTGTACCACGAAATATTTATGATAATTAACTAGCCAACTAATAAAAAATATTCAAAATTAATTTTTATCTACTATTTAAACCGTCTAATCTATCTATTAATGCTTTGTTTTTCAATGTAACAAATGAATTTTATTTTCTGGCAAAGAGTTATATTCTTGTAATTGCATTTAAATTTAAGATATTCCAACTTTGCACCAAAAAAGATAGTAATATAAAGAACATAAAAATAATAATACCAATAATATTAAGAAAAACCGAAACTAGTATAATTTTAAAAAGACTAGAAACCAATCACAGTTAAAGATTTTCCATATACATTTAGCAACATGTTTTTGTATCCGGCGGTAAAACTATTTTACTTACTTGGAATTTAACAAGTATAGATTGTACTGCTGTCATTTATATATTTTTTTAGTACTGTAACGGTGTGATATTGATAAATAACATATGGTTTTGTTTGTATACTGTAATAATTTTTATCTTTAATTATGCTTCAGAGAAATATATGTTCTTATATCTATAATTATATTCCCCCAATCCAATCAAACACCCTCCATCTAAGATTTCATTGAAAAATCGCTACAACTGCGTAGCCAATTCCACTATTAAACAGTCAAAAATGAGAAAGTGATGAAACGGAGTCACCAGTCGATTCGTTTCAATTATAACAAATCACATAAAAAATCAAAATGTGCGGAGGAACATAAACGATCATAAAGGTTTGGATCATAAACCCAATCAACGGGTAAAAAAAACAAAGAGTATTACTGCGTAAACCAAATTGTATAATCAAAAATGTAAAATCAAGAATGTAAATCAAGAAAGTGTGGATAACGAGGATATCGGACTTTCCAGAAAAAGAATACATAAAACTAGTCTTGAGTCCATAACCATATCATAGGATTCATACATAGTAACCTCGAACATGGGTGGTTAGCATGACCTCTAGTGGGTTTGGATTAAGAAGCCGAATCTTGCAGATCACGTAATCTTGTTTCCATTTACTCGCAAGCCTATACTCTTCCATCACCCAAACCCTCTTATCCCTTGCTAGTCTCCTCTCCTTCTCCACGAACTTTAAAATTGATTTCGGTTTCTCCTTTTCACAGAACTTATAAACCTTCTTGAACCCTAGAACCTCCTCGTTCCTCTCCGATTTGACCACTTTATCACGACCAATGATCCTCCAGCAACCAGCGTCACATCCATCGGTTTTACCAGAATTCTCTCTTCGCTTAACGAACAGGTATCGCCCGACGTGTAGGATCAAAGGTTCTTGAGTGTTGAAATGCGTCCATGGATTTGCGCAGTACACGTCTTCGCTTCGGCGGAAGTTGCTAGGCCACTCGTTTCTTTTATCGACCATCATCTTCAGATAATATCCGACGTTTTCATCCACTGGTGGATAAATGATCGTCATTCTTCTCTTCCGAAGATATGCAGTGAAACTCGGAGAAGAATAAGAATCGCAGAAAGTGATGATGGAGCGAGATAAACAAGAAAAGCAAGAAACAAATGAAAAAGGAAAATGTAAGACGATAGTGTTTCTTAGGAAACAAGTTATTTATATAGACGCTTCTTTATATCGTTAGTCCCGTTAAATTTTTGTATTGACAGATTTGCCCTTGCTCTTCCCACGGAAACATAAACGAAGTTCTTCTATATTCCTTTAAAAAAAAAAAAACTAACTGTAGAATTTTTGTTTTTGTTTTACTTACAACATAGGGACGGAGGCAGCAAGGAGAGAAGGGGTCAGCTGACCCCATTAACGTTTTTTTTTTCTTTTTGACCCCATTAACTTTTGATATTTAGTTATATATTTAAAAATAAAAATTACATTGACCCCAATATAAAATAAATTTTGACCACAGCATAAAATTAATTTAGGTAAAATGACAAAAAAGAAAATAGATATATGAAACAAATAAGTCCAAAATTCTAGAAAATTAGTATACTTCACCTAGATTGTATATATAAATGTAGGTTAACTAATAGTTATGTTTTTACAAAATACGCACATGGAATATAATGTTTAATTTTAGATTTTTTTAGATAAAAATCTGACCGCATTAGATAAAAATCTTAGCTCCGCGCGCCACTGCACGTAGCTTTTCTGAAATATATGTACGCGTAGTTGTTCACATTTGTATACGCTTAACTTCGATTCCACTTATTAAAAAAGAAATTTTCCAACTCATATCGGAGATCGAATCATTCACCAAGAAATTACTCTGAATGACCAAATTGGAAATGATATTGTGAAATTTCTCACAATGGTAATAACCTCTTTTCAAAGATTCACATGAAATTTTTGACATCACTTTTCCTGTTTTTAGCCCTACAATTCAAAAGAAAAATTGTGCAACCTTCACAAGTTATGGACTCTCGAGTCTAGCTAAGAACATGGAATTAGTATTTTCATAGTCTAAGTTATATCAATGTTAAAAACGGTTAATTAAGAAATCGAATTTTTTTACATCGCCGCAAATGCTGGAGTTAGTTCTTAAGTCTCCTTAACTTTTGGTTCAATTCAAAATATAGTTTTCTATATTTTATAAAATCCAAGAAAACAAAAAAAAATCTAAAGCATCAATATCAACTGTTTTCGGTTTTCTAAGTAAGTATCTTTTAGATTTTTTTTTGTTAATTACTTATTTTAGATAAGTTTCTAATTATCAGTTAAGATAAGTAGATGCTGAGAAATATACATTACTCCTTTATTAGAAGATCATCATCTTCTACTTCCAAGTCAGTTGTGACTTTTTAATTTTGTGAAATCCAAAATCAATAATTCCAAGTAATCATTAAAACAAATGATGACGTTATTAAACTAAAAACAAAGTAAAAAAAATTTGAGATAAATTGCTATCTTGAATTCTTGATGATTGGGTGCTATGGTTGCTGACGCCGAGACCTCCTCGGCTGCCGCCGGAAGTGTTGGTGGTTTGTAAATACCGTTTCCGACGAGAAAATCGTTAGTGACTCTCTTGCAGGTCACGCAAAGCACCCTCCACTTATGCAGGGCATGCGGCGGCACGACCTCGGCATGATTGTGGATCATTCGGTCGCAATTGTTGCATAGAAGCTGGTCATCTTCGTAGCACCAAACGGCAGCGTTTGGACCTAAGCATGCTTCACAGTCTATTGCAAACATCCATCTCTCACAAGTGTTATTCCCGATCTCAAACATCCTTTCTCTTGTCTGACGAGACGCATCGTTAGAATGTTTTCCAGGAACATGCACATGCTGAACACGATGATGATGATTATTATGGTTAATGTTATGCTGTTGTTGAGGAACATGCACATGCTCATGTTGATGCTGATGCTGATTCTGATGCTGCTGATAGTTATTTGTATGTATTGACAATCTCAAAACAATGGTTTATTGAAAAAGAAATAGCTCTAAAGAGCTTTATTGATATGCAAAAAGTAAAGAGAGGAGAAGAAAGCTTTAGCTTGTCACCAAGATGAAATATATTTTGCTAATCTCATAATATTGAAGAGGAGAGTTGCACAATCGGCAACTCCCAAAGTTACAAGATAAGTTCCCTAAAACACATATTTATACTAGTTGCTATGAACCCTAAGAACATAAAGACTTGATAACATGGGCTTGAGACTTCAGTTGGGCTTGTGCTCTAATACTCCCCCGCAAACTTAGCATCGGTTGAAAGCAAGATGCCAAGTTTGAAGATTCAAATGAAGGTGGCTTGGAGAAAATGAGTAGTCGAAGTATCACTTGAAGATGTAGACATTGTTCATTTGTGGTCGAGATGAAGTACGGTTGACTTCAGAACCAAACAAAACCTTGGGTCTATACTTGGAGATCTATCATGACTCCCTCAGAGGTAATCTTTGTACTTGGAGAGTTTAGTATAGTCCCTCAGAGGTATTTTTGACCATTATGCTTCAATAAATCCTGTGTTTATCTGTACCCATCACTTGACAAACAAATATATGGCTACTGAATTCTTCAACACTCTACTTCGCATCCCTTTGTGAACAACCATTTTCCTTTCTCTTTGGCATTTTATCAAACATCTTGTGTGCATTCTATATCCTTTTGTTTGCCTCACAAAATCACCATTAACGTGCAGCCTAAACTCAACTTTGTCAAACCCAAAGCAAGCATCTTTCAACCTAGTTTCTCAATTCCAGACTTAATCTAAACCAGCAGAAAATATCCTTCTCAAGCTATGAGAGACTCAGAAGTTACCGTGGATAAGAGATAGCTTTGCCGTTACTTGACATGGAACTGGAACAATTGGCTCTGAAGCTTGTGACATCGCAAAAAGTTTTCTCCTTTCTTCATATTTCAGTTACAGAAACCAACACCCATGAAAATGACGCTAGAGCTGACTTGTGAGGTTGAGCAGAAGCTTGTAAAACCCATAAATCGACTGAAGCTCTGATACCATATTGACAATCTCAAAACAATGGTTTATTGAAAAAGAAATAGCTCTAAAGAGCTTTATTGATATGCAAAAAGTAAAGAGAGGAGAAGAAAGCTTTAGCTTGTCACCAAGATGAAATATATTTTGCTAATCTCATAATATTGAAGAGGAGAGTTGCACAATCGGCAACTCCCAAAGTTACAAGATAAGTTCCCTAAAACACATATTTATACTAGTTGCTATGAACCCTAAGAACATAAAGACTTGATAACATGGGCTTGAGACTTCAGTTGGGCTTGTGCTCTAATAGTATGGACATCTGGATGTAAATTACTGAGGATTTGAATGCGATGACCATAGGTGGCACAATTGTAACCGACTAAATAACAAGGTTGACAAAGAACTGTCCGGTGGATAGAGCAGACCATCGTAGCTGGATTATACGAGCAATCATCGCATAGTTGATAACGTAAGTATCCTACAATTCCCACATGAACATGCAACAAGTAGTCACAGGTAAGGCAGAAGTTTGCGTTTTCTACAGCAATGAATCACGGCTGTTCTACGTTGACATGAGTTACATATCTGTGCCATATCTCCTGACAAAAACAAATCATAAGATTACTAAACGTAACATTAGAATGAGAGAAAGAGAGAAACTAATTAAAGAACCTGGCACACATACAGGAAGGAGAGAAGGATCGCCAACGCTTTTTTCTTTGTGAAGCAATTCTTTCTTGTACCTCTTAATTTGTTTCTGTTTATATATATATTGAATCCAAGGATAATTCTGTTTTCGTTTTTTACTAAGTTATAACGATATTTTTTTTATTTGGAAATATTTAAGATGTTTACCAACTAAAAAAATCAATTTAGTTATTCATGTAAATATCGAATCAAATCTTTATTAAGATTTGAAATATTTTAAATTTAGTGTGTACATCTACCGTATCTACATAAACTAGACATCTAAACACACACCAACCAAAAAAAAAAAAAAACTAGACATCTAAATTTAAATCAAACGTGGGATGCTAGTACAAACGTCGAAACCTCCTTCGATCGAATCTGTCACGCCCATCTCTATTGCTAGGTTTAGGTTGCTTGTGCGGGAAGACATCCCTTTGGGCAATAGGATATCTTTATGTTTTTAATTTTTCTTTATATAAACGTAAATATCATTCGGAATGAAAATTTTAATTTGGATTTTGCAAAGATTCACACGGGTTGTGGGAAGAAAAGTGCACTTCCTCTAAGGACAAATTGTCATGAGGTTGCTATAATTCTTTCTGATGCTAGCAAGAGTTGCGTGCTAGATAGTATGAAGCCGTCTGTTTCTCCAGATTTGATACATTGTACATTGAGCGACGAGTTACCTCTTTCTTGGTTTTTCTTTCGTAAACACATAGTAGCACTTTCATTCATCATTCGTAGACAGTTTTTCACCTAAAATCATCATATATCGGATTTCATATCTATCAATTTTGTGCCGATTCTCCTGATCGTGGTGGATCTCCTTTGATACTTCAAACTCAAGAAGCCAATTCATCACAGCTCTGAATTTCTACAGCAGCAGGGAATCGAACCAGCCAGCTCAACTGAGGCTAGGTACTATTCTACCACAAGAGGCTAGAGCATTGGTGCTACTTTGACTATATCATTATCGGTAGGTTTTTAAAAGGATCTTAGTATTTTTTTGCATTAAAATAATAGAACAGAGTAAAGAGAAAGAAGAAACGTACCTTATTTAAGACATAGAAGAAGCGTATCTTCTAGATTTCAGCGACTAAAAAAAAATTTAACAATTTTGATTTCTCTCTCCTCTCTCAATTAATAAAATAATATTTTTAAATTTTTATTAGAATTTCTCCTATAATGATGCTCTATCTTACATTTGTTTATTTCGATCTTAGTGGTCTGCGCAAAGAATTGAGTGGATTTAATTGGATTTGAAGGTTTCTTCTACTTCCTATTTAATTTCTACATTGTAGAAAGTCTCTTTAATTATTTTTAAAAAATATAGAAAGTTCTAAAATTTTATAAGTACTTTAATATATAAGTCAAAATTTAAGAGAAAAATAAATAAACATGTAAAAATGGAAAACAAACTCAAGAATTACATATTCAGTTTGCTCATATTTTTTTATATATTTGGAAATGAGAAACTTTTTATTTTATATACTTATCTATATTCCTGAACTATGTACATCTTTGTGATAGAGTATCTATTAGAAAAGTAATCTTTACACATTTTGTATCGTCATTGTAATAACAGGAGAGACTCAATTATGAGTTTTAAACTTATATATTTGTTACTTGAGGTAACATAGCAAAAGACTCCCCCATAAGTAGCTCGTGTTTCCTCAAATCTCATCAGCTCTCACGTTTATGGAGGTATTCAACTACTCTTAACAGAAGTCGAAACAAGTCTTACACAACTTCAAGTTCAATCTTTTATTTCAAAAATTGAAAGGAAGAAAATACTCTTCTAGTCTCAGCCTACCATAAGGACCTGCAAAAGTGTCCTAAAGTCTGTTATAAGATGTTACAATGGCATTAAACAAAACTGTTAACTTTAGCGTCTTTCCCAGGAAATATAACAAAATAGTCAATCAAAGCGGTAATTGTTTTTCCTACAACATCATAGTCAATGAAAGCCTTATCTGCAAACAAAACCAATCGTTTTTCCTATATTGAGGCTTATGTCTTGAAAGCACCAAACCAATCCTCAAAGTTTAAGTAATTCCAGAGAGAACAAGCTATTATTTTAACCTAAACCAAACAGCTCCTTACAATATAAGCTAGAAAACTGAGTCTCATATTCCTCTCAATTTTAGAGATAATAGCTAAATGCTTTGCAAGAACTCACAAGCACCAAACCAATCCTCAAAATATAAGTAACTCCAGAGAGAACATGCCATTATTTTAACTTAAACCGGTGGGAAAAGATGTTTAGTTAATACCCCAATACAACCATTACATATCTCTCACATAAGGATTCCATATCAAAACACAAAACCAATATCCAAAAGTTCTGCTCTTACCCTCTTAAAATGAAGATGCACCTTCTAATTTCGTTTATACATTACATGAACAATGAATTTATTTATTTTTAAAATTATTTGTTTGGATTTTGTTTATTCATACATTTTATGGAGTTTTTGTTTGGTTCGCGGCCTTGTTTAGAAGAAAAAAAAAAACAAAAGGAGAGCTCAGTAACAAGGCAAATATTCGATCAGAGAATCAGAAGAGTGCGAAGGACCCAACCATCGCTAAAGCCTAAATCTTCATAGCTCTCAATGCACCAGCCGGGAATCGAACCCGGGTCTGTACCGTGGCAGGGTACTATTCTACCACTAGACCACTGGTGCTGCTTGTGATACTTGGTTTGCTTTTCTTTTTATTAATAAACGAAAAAGCTCAGCAACAAAAACTGAAGTGGATTAATCAGCTTCTTCTTCCTAAAAATACAAGTATGGTTTTTTGTGACCTTGATTCTAATTATTGAGAGGATAAACAATATAACTTTTGGATGTTCAAAGATTTACTCTGTAGTTGTCTAATACAAATGGATATTGAAATGTTTCTGCTCTTACCCTCTACTAGAAACGTAGAAAGGTTTTATAAGCCAAAGAATTCACTGAAACTAACAATCTACATCACTCACATAGCTAGTCTGAATGAGTTTGAACTTACGAGGAAACGTATAAAGGTTTTATAAGCCAAAGAATTCACTGAAACTAACAATCTACATCACTCACATAGCTAGTCTGAATGAGTTTGAACTTACGAGGAAAGGCCAAAAAAGGAAGCCTGTCAGACAAAAAGGTACGAGCCTATAGAATTGATCCTGTTCAAGTAAGGTCGTGACCTGAAACTTCGGCTCTACCATATATAAACAACACAGCTTATATCTACGTTACCGATGTGGGACGAAATAAACATCTTCAAATACCAAATACGCCTCCGTTTCAATAGCTCGATGAGCTAATCCCAAATACGTCGTTTTGTCCCCTCAATGAACTAGTCCTAAATACTACTAATGAAGAGACCGAAACAGCTATTTCTTCATCTTAGTCGATCGATTACACTTGTGCATCTTTCCGTTTGATCTCTCTGAATCGATCTGATTGGAAATGGATTCGTGGGTTTTCGTCTGCTACTGAAAGCACAAGTAGAGAGAGAGAGAGCCAGTAATGTAGAATCATATAGCGACATGGAGATGTTACATGCACCTTCTATATCCCCAAATCCTCTAATTCTCCTTACACATTTTAGCAGCTTCCTGAGAAGTGAGGAGGATGAACTGATCTAAAAAAGAAAAGGATTGATGAATTTATTTATTTACTTGAAAACCGATTTCGGTTTCTCCTTTTCACAAAACTTATAAACCTTCTTGAACCCTAGAAGTACCTCCTCGTTCTCCGATTTGACCACTTTATCGCGACCAATGATCCTCCAGCAACCAGAGTCACATCCATCTGTTTTACCAGAATTCTCTTTTCGCTTAACGAACAAGTATCGTCCGTCGTGTAGGACCAAAGGTATCTTGAGTATTGAAATGCGTCCATGGATTTGCGCAGCACACGTCTTCGCTTCGGCGGAAGTTGCTAGGCCACTCGTTTCTTTTATCGACCATCATCTTCAGATAATATCCCACGTTTTCATCCTCTGGTGGATAAATCATCGTCATTCTTCTCTTCGACCGGTAGATATGCAGTGAAACTCAGATTTCGTTGAAGAAGAAGAAGAATTGCAGAAAGTGATGATGAAGCGAGATAAACAAGAAAAGCAAGAAACAAATGAGAAGGAAAATGTAAGACTTTAGTGTTTCTTAGGAGATAAGTTATTGATATAGACGCTTCCCACAGAAACTTAACGAAGTTCTTCTATATTTCTTTATTTTTTAAAACAACAGTCTTTTTTTTTCTTTCTTTTTTTCTTACAACAAATAAACGAATTGAGGTTTGAGCCTCAAATGCTCTGATACCATGTTACTAATAGAAACAGAATGAAGAATGATGAATACATGTCTTTGCGTTATGTACTCTTCAGAATGAGCACTAAGTACTAAAATAAATGGATACAAGAGGGTTCGTTAATAGAAACTGTTGGAGACCCAGGGCTCAGCTCACTAGGGATCAGACGCCAAGCAAAAGTTTCCGACGTGGTTCAAGATGGCAGTTGGAAATACAAAGGGGTCGTGGCCACCTGTCTCATCGATTGATGGAGAAGTTAAACACAACACGGGCCGCAAACACTGGAGCAGGTGCAGACAAAATTCTATGGCACCAAGGTCAGGGCAAGTTTGATATCAAGTTCAACACTTCAAGGACATGGAACCAGATTCGAGAGAATGGGCATCCGGTCAGGTGGTCAACACTGGTTGGTTCTCGCAGGCAATTCCACGGCATGCTTTCATTCTTTGGATGGCTTGTTTAAACCGGTTGCCAACGGGTGAAAGAACAACCGACTGGGGTAGGCCACAGTTCTGTATTTTATGTGGAGAGATAAATGAAACAAGAGACCATCTGTTCTTCGCTTGTCCGTACACGTATACTGTATGGACGAAGATTGCGGCAAAACTGGTGGGATCGAGAATCACTCCTGACTGACAGGTACAATAACCTCTTGCTTTGTAACAGACTCTCAAAGATTGATGCATTACTTTCTCGTATGGCTTTCCAAACAACGGTTTATTGGATCTGGAGAGAACGAAACGGACGTCTTCATAACATTCCTGCACACACAACAATTTACATTGCTCGCTTGGTGCACAAGGACGTGCAAAACAGACTCAAAGCACTATCAAATGACGAAAACTACGAAACTGAAGCTGTGGTCATCAGATGGAATGGGATCGTTTCCTAATGCGTTTTGTTGAGCATATCAATATTCCTTGTTTTTTCATTTTTTTTCTTCTTCAATTTTTCTTCTCTTTTGGATGAACAACTACTCTCCTGTGATCTCTAGGTTAGATCATGAGATTGTAACTTTTTTTCTTTGTTGATAATAAATTTAACATTCCAACAAAAAAATAAAAAATAAAAAATGTTTTTCTTCAATATTTAGCTCCACTTCAGAACTGATTCACTTTGTGCAAATAGTTTTGTTGTGCAGATTCTTTGGAGGTTATAGTGACTCTATCATTGGTGTATGATTATCAGAAGACGCAGAACCAAATAGTTTTGTCAATTTCATCACTGTGTCAAAAGGTGTGCTTTTACACTGGAGATTGAAGCAATAGCTTTTTGTGCCGACATATGCATCGAATTTGTAATTGGAACCGTAAGTTCTGTTCGTTTTTAGTTGATGTCTTAAGAATCTATTCCGAGTTGAATTATATGTTTGTAGTCACCGAAAACGAACGAAGCAGCAAATTTTTTGCAGAGATAGTTCGATTACTTCACTTGCACGTAAGAAAAGAGTACACAAGGCCTCTAATGAAAGAACAGAACCAAAAATTTTCACTATGGTTGATGTGACAAGGACCGGAGCCAAAGACTACCAAATCCACCACATTGTAGCAAATTGTCATGCTAACATTGCTAGTGATAACTGAGAATAACTAGAAGTGTACCATAGAAAAATCAGTTTTCGTTCAAATCACAAGGAAACAAAACAAAGTGCAACAAAATCCGAGCAGATAAAGAGGGAAAATGGAGAACTTTGTAACCACCCTTGAGATCGTTGACAACATCGTAAGGGATGGGGAGTGACAGTCTCCAATGTCAAAACATCTCAGCAAAAGATTTGATTGTTCTCTCTCTCTCTCTCTCTCATATCAGCTAGTGATCGTCTCTATCTCTTGGACTCTCCACACGTCTCTTCTTCCCTATTGTCTACTTCATTTCCCTCTCTCTGTTTCTCCTCCCTACTTGAACCACCGTTTTCTCTTACCTCTTCTTGATGTAGTGATTTTGTTCTTCATAGATGGAACTGAGATGCTACTCCTAAATAGCTTTGCATCACTAACTTTAAGATCCTCTACATGTTCTACATAGGTGCATACTCTAAACCACCAGCCAACTTCCAAACCTTCAAAACCTTGGATTTCAACACTATGAAGAGTTTCGTCTTGGGGATTGAAGTAGAAAACATAAAAAGGCTTCTTCGAAATATATTTCATTGACAAAACGATTTGACCCATAGCAGTCACTCCAACGACAGAAACATCGTGAGGATCACAGACTTCAATCTTGGGCAAAGTGTAAACATACTTCGACCATACATGTTTCTCCACATCCTCTAGAACCCATAAACGCAACTCATTCGCATCATCACCAAACCTCCAAAAAGTCAGACCTAATTTGCCCTTGTAGTTTACCAACTGACAAGCAAAATCATGAAAGCATTCTCTATAGTCTCCATCAATAAGCTTGAATTTCTCAGACCTAATATCAAAGCAAACTATGCTATACGTTTCATCTTCTTCAGTTGACAAGAAATACAAAACCCCACTGATGCATACATTGTCGTCATACAAAGACTCATGGGATAAAGGACAGTGGATCTTTCTCCACCCAAGTTTCCCAGTACCTAATGTCAGAATTTGATGATCATCCCTTGCTTCAGAACATCCCTCATCCATAGCCAATACCTTGAATTGCTTGTCAATTGGATCAAAACCTATATAGCTCCACCGTGGACATCTTTGTTTAGGTAAATTGGCATACTGTCCTGTGTGAGGGTTACATATCTTAGGCACATACTCTTGATCGATCCACTTATGTTTATAACGTAGAATGATCAAACCAGACTCATAACCACAAGTGGTTCCAGAGAACTTGGTATGAAAATCGGCGGCTACTGGAAGAGACGACTTCTCATATGGATTCTGAAGCTGTGGAGCAGTGTAGAAGCAACTCTCTCTGTTTTGTTGGATCTCAAATAAGAGATGTGGACGAGCTGAGGACCTGATCAAGAACAACTCGGTGAAATATGAACGGTGAAGTAAGGACCTCCATAGCTTCGACAAGCAACGAAACCTCGCTATTGACTTTGAAGGCAATCTCAAGAATATCTCCGAAACCAGATCAATCGGGATGGACTCCATGATCGATCCTTTAGTTCCTGATCCGACGGAGAGAGATGCTATGAATACAAATCACATAGACTCAAGTATATCTAGGTTTAGGGTTTTGTAATTAAAAAGAAGTCGTACTCCTAATCTAATAACTAGGCATTTTCCAAAAATTTACACACAAAAAATCTTGGAAAAATTCACAAAAAAAAATCTAAAAAGATTTATTTGTTCTCACCTTTGATAAATCTTATATATAATTAGTCAAGTTCCTTGGCGTCCTTATTTTGGATCTAAGAAAAAGAAAAGAAAATAGTGTGTGGTGGACTGGAACTCGGATACAGAGAGTATTAAACATATTTATAGCCACTGGACCATGTTGTTTCGTTGACAATGTTTACCAAAACAAATATATAAACAATATTATAGTAAAAATATCTTAAAATTTTTCCTCGATTAATCCCCGAGTAATCTCCGGTTGTTTGGTAACTCGCTAGGCCCAGACCCACTAGCCGACTAACGCCTAGCGAATTCCCGAACCTGGGTTAACACTAACAAAAATACATTCTTACGTTAAACAAGTTGATGAGAAGTGAATAAAGAATTCGAGCAATAATACATTCCGATAACACTAACAAAAAACTATTCGATTACAAATCATGATTTACTTTAATTTTCGATTTAGCAACTTTTTTAATATATAAAATACAATAAGTGCGTAGGATTAAATAATGAGACTTTAATCCGAATAAAAATAGAATTGATACATTTAAAACTGATTAAAATGTCATACAAGAAAAATTATAATATCCAGAGGTTTCCAATGGAGAAGTACCTTCCATCAAGAGATAATTCATGAGTTTTTTTTATAAAAAGAAACAATTCATGAGATCGTCTATTGTCACATAAACAGTGTCAATATTTGAATGTAAAATATAGTTTTTATGAGTAAAATTTGCAATAAAAAGTTTTATGAGATATAGTTCTAGCCATGAAGAAGTGAAAAGCTATATCTTGCAATCTTCAGCAATTTATCTTATATTAACATAAAAACATAGAAGAGTTAAAGAAAATGAAAAAGAATATCATAAGATAAATAAAATCAAAGGAAAATTAATATTATTATATTGATACAAATAAACACATAAAATGACAATAATTATTACCTAACTATATAAATTATATTATATATTCAACAACAAAAAATAAGACAAACATATACCCCGTGCAAAGAGGAAGAAAAGAGAAGCCGTTATGGTTAGACATCATCTAGATTTTGAGAGGTGTTCAAATACTGGATAAGGAACTATCACCTACAGATTACAAATAAGATAATGAGGAATCAACACGAAAGAATGACGCGTAACCAATGAGTGTGAAAACGCAAAAGAAGGTAAAAAAAATATCAAAGATTAATTCGCCGGTTTGTCTATGACAAATAATGTATTAATTCTTTAAATATACATAAACAGACAAATAAATATTAAAATATTCTGGATTGCGTAATTTTATTGGAACTCAGGAAAACATGTCCATTGTGACAATTATTTTAGTAACAATATATACATATTTGGTCACAAATTTTCTATTGTGACTAATGTGTGACAAATTATAATAAGTCACAATATGATCGTCACAAATGTAGTTTGGTATCAAATCCGTCACGATTATAGAGACGATCTGATATTGTCACAAATACGCCACAAAATTGTGACAAAAAAGTTAGTCACAGATTCGTTACAGTTTGTTACCAAATTTCTGTAACCAATTAGTAACAAATTTCGACCAAAATAATGTCACAAATTTGTCACTATTAGCAACCAAAATAATGTCACAAATCTGTCTTGACGACCAAAATATAGTCATAAGATTGTCACAAACTCCATTTTTGTGACTAATTTGAATTCATTTCCATTTTACAAAAAGAAAAATATGTAATATTACATTGGAACGTTAAGAAATTGCTGAATTATCATTAATACCACATATAGAAATTACAATCGGAAACAAATAACAAAGTTGGCCCACAAAGATAATCAATGGTTCGTGTCTTGGAGCATCAAGTTCAGATAAATCAGATTCTGAGTCTTTCAGTAGATCAATGCCTTCTGGAAGTTTAGCATCTTTCTGACGCTGAACAGCAGCTCCCAAGTTAGCAAGGAGTTTGTTAGTCTCCTGGAGAAGAGTGGTAAGTCTTTCATTTTTACTCTCCTTTACTAGTTTCATGTACGCCTCTTGATAATCGGATTTAAGGGCCATTAGCCTCAACTTTTCAGCACGATGATGTACGAGTTTTAAACCCTATTTCCTACTGCAAGTGCACAACAAATCAGAGTAGTACTTAGGAGTCGATCCCACGAAGACCAAGTTCACACTATGGTTTAATGAGCTAAAATCAAGAGCTAAGAGATTCAAATAAGGGTTTGTTGAAATCGTGACTAACAAGATATGTAAATTAATCGGTTTAAACAATAAGAAAGCAGGCGTTAGGTCAAGGCAATTCGCAGGAAATTCAGAGCAAGGTCAAACAACTATTCAGGTTTTTATTAAGAACAAGTCTAGAACTCAAAACACAAGGATAATATTAATTCACTCTCGTGATACTAATAACTTTATCTAGCAACCTAAAAATCCTAACTCTCGTTGGCATCAGAATCGCAGATAAGCATTAATGATCAGGTTTGATTTGTTCACAACTCTCCAATACATCTACTCTCGCAGGTAATGAATGAATTGCTCATCTAGATCTCTTCTAGCAACCTAGCAACTCTCGCTTTCTAGATAAACCTAAGATCATAAATAGATTGGCCAAATCGATTTAAGCAATAAGAACAACCTAGATGAAGACTACCGATTTTGATTCCTATTTGTGTTCAACTCTAGCTCATGAATTCCTTTGAAAACTTTAACCTAACTAATGGATCTACTCAGACATAATCAAAAATAAAAGAAATAAAACAGAATAATTAAAAGAAAGCATCAAATCGATATTTAAAATAAGAAGTACTAGGGTTCAGAAATCTTCTCCAAATTGTAGCTTGAGATCTTCTCCCTTACAAAATAATTCCAAAAGCTAAAGGTAGATAAAAGATAAGATTCCAAAGATATCTAAAACCAAAAACTAGGGAGAGTATTTATATTAGGTGTCATAGGCGGCTGGAAGGAGGCTGGGCTTCTTAAAGTCGGCGGCAATCATTAGGGTAAAACCCTTCTTTTTGTTTACTTCCGCGGCGAGCAGGTGCTCACTTGGTGGCCGAAATCCGCGAGCATGTGCTCATCGATTGGAGTTAGTGATTCTTCATAAGATTTTCCTTCTTTTCTTCAAATTTGATTCTTTTCTGTTCCAAAGGTTCCAAATGCTCCAAACTCCAATTTCAGCTCCAAAGCTACCTAAAACTCCTAATACACACTCAAAAACTCTAGAAAACAATTAGATAAAAGGGGTTAGAAAGGGTAAAAATCCCAACATATCAATTCCCTCAGACTTAGATCTTTGTTTGTCCTCAAACAAAACTAAAATCAAGACTTAGAGAAAACGGTGGAGACTCACAAAATCTCAGAAACCATGAGTAAACCAATTTCATCAGACCACATACCTTAGAATAAGAGATACATTGCCTTACCGAAAACCTCAACAACAAAGTTCACCAACCTCAAACCATATGGTTTATAATCCCAGAAAAATCTAAGTTCAAGACAATAGACTCTCTACATTCTATTAGAGGTGGCGTGAGCTTCTTGCTAAAGACACTAGCTAAGTAAAACGGGGCTCGGTAAAAATCAGGCTTATAATTGGTGGTGGAGCTTAAGCGTGTTTAGGGTTACCTTGTTTCAAGAGAGTGCAGGATATCGCACAAAACGGCAAGGGAGAATGGACTCATTGATGTCCACAACCTCTAATTCACTCTCCTCCTTAAATCGATTTTATCTTCATTCCTCTTTTCCTTTCCTTGCTTTCTTGCGATTTACTCATGCTTCGGGACACACATTTTGAGTTACTAACTCGCCACCCCATATCCTTGAGCTACTAGCTCGGTTTTTCTCTTTTTTCGTTTTTTTTTTTTTTCGAAGAGTTACCTTATGGATAGGGGGACTTTACTTGTGCGTGTGCCCTTTTGGCTAAAGTGATCCTTTTTCGTCCTCATAACCCAGCATATCATTCTAGACTTGTTTCTTTTCTGGACATCGCTGAGCAGGTGCTCTAAATTAGCGAGTATAGCGAGCATGTACTCGCGAACTTTTCTAGCTTTCTCCTGACATCTTCTTCAGCGAGAGTGAATCAGAAGCTGCGTCAGTCCTTTTCTCCCCGACCTTTTTGCACATATCTGCATAGATGAAAAATAAAATACTAGTGCATGTGATATAGAAAGATGGTTAGGGTTAGGGTAAGGCACTAACTAAAAGCTAGCTATTCAGGATCAGCAAGAGTGGCAAAAGGGATAAGAAGTCCTGAATATATTATGTAACACGTTTTCTAATCCTAGTGCCAATAACAAGAAGAATTAAAGTCCAGATTATGTCCATATAAAATAGAGTCTAAAGCCTATCCGATAAACCTTAAAGGGATTGAAGTTTTCTGGCCTGAGGGAGGATCCGAATGTGAGAAGGCGTCGGCTCGTCTCTGTACTCTAAATTCTGCAGCAATGTTCACTAGAAAAACAGGTCATACTCACAAATGGTTAGAACTCATCATAGATTTTGGTCATAATCTCCAGAAGTTGTGATTTGACCCTTATAATAGACTGACTCAAAATAAAGAAAATAACAAGAAACAAAGTGCAGACTCGATAGTATCCTCCCCCAGACTTACTTCACACCGTCCCGATGTGAAAATAAGCTAGAGGAGCAAGCAAAAGAAAACAAGGAAAACAAAGAAAGCATAGAGGAAAACGGAAAAGATAAAGAGAGAGATGGGTACGGGTCGTCAATCGACAGGTGGGTCATCTGGGCTCTCGCTCCTAGCTCTGCCAGTGCGTCTACGGCGCCTTGGGTGTCGCTCGGAGGGGCTTGTCGCAGCAGCTGCAGAATGGTGGCAACAGCCACTGGAAAGGCGTTCTAGGATCCGCTGCATGAGGCTGTTGTTCTTCCTCTGCGAGGCAACCATCCAGCGCCTGTACTCGGCGGTATCTGCCTCGTCGGAGATGGGAGGAAGATCGTACTCGCCGGTGGCAGCTGATGTAGAGGGGCGACGAGACTGCGGTGTGCTGTGGATGAAATCGTCCTCCAGGTGAGGCATAGGGCCGTGAGAAGAGCTGGCAAAGTCCTGGTCTGAGAGGGAGCGTCGCGTGAAATCGTCCAAGAGATGGACTTTGTGTATGAAGCGTAAATCCTCGATGGAGCAAAGCTGTGTCTTTGCTGGGTCCGGGAGGTAGATGTGCTGCGGTAGCCCGTTGATACCTGTGTACTGATAGAGATGCTGATCTGATCTGGAGGGAGAGAGAATGCGAGAGTGGAGCAGATGCCTAATGTCCATACGCTCGCCCTGCTCCACGTAACTGAAGTAGCAGAGCTGGACGTGAGCGATCTCGAAGAGTCCGGTCAGAAGGCTGCCAATCCGCTCTGTTTGCTTCGTCTTGCGGTCCTTGATGCTGCATATCAGCTCGGCGAAGTGCATGCCGAGGTTGGAGCGATAAAACTCCGGTGGTGGTGCGCCGAGCAGAAGGGAGTTGACTCCATGAGGGCCAACAATAACGTCACTGCAACCAAGATACAGCAGGATCATCTCTTCCGTGTGTACCTTGTTTCCGGATGGGCGGTTGAGCACCATGTTGCTGAAGATCCGGGCACAGATGCGGAGATTAAAATCCGTTTTGAAATTGCAGAGGACTTACCTGGAACGAGCAGGTGCTCGAAAGTCTCCTTGGATTGAGCAGGTGCTTGTATCAAATCACCGATTTTCCCAAAATTGTTTTTTTTTTTTTTATCTGAAACAAAGAAAAACAAAACCAAAAATTAATAGCAAAAGGAAAAAGAAAAAGAGAATAATTACACTTACTAGTGGGTTGCCTCCCACTCAGCGCTTGGTTTAAGTCGTTAGCTTGACTTGGTGAGCTGATCAGGCTTGTGGAGGTTCGGTCAGGGGAAAGTCTTCCCCTTCCTCGAGTTGTGTGTCGGCCAGGTAGGGCTTCAATCGCTGCCCATTAACCACGAACTCTTCCCCTTTGTTGTTTATCAGAACAACTGCTCCATACGGCCGGACTTCCTTAATGGTGAATGGTCCAGACCACCTTGAGCGCAGCTTCCCAGGAAATAACTTCAACCGAGAATTGAAGAGCAGGACTTGATCGTTTGGGGCAAAGTTGCGAGCCAGGATGCGCTTGTCGTGATATGCCTTAGTCCGCTCCTTGTATATTTTGGAGCTCTCATAGGCGAGATGCCTAATTTCCTGAAGCTCATGCAGCTGCATCATTCGTCTCTCTGAAGCCGGCTTAATGTCATAGTTAAGAAACTTGACCGCCCAGGCGGCTTTGAATTCCAGTTCAACGGGAAGATGGCAAGCTTTTCCGTAGACTAAGTTGAAAGGCGTGGTTCCTAATGGCGTTTTGTAAGCTGTCCTGTATGCCCATAGAGCATCATCCAACTTAGAAGCCCAATCCTTACGAGTAGTGCTCACGGTTTTCTGCAGGATGCTCTTGATTTCACGATTGGAGATCTCGACCTGCCCACTCGTTTGCGGATGATAGGGGGTCGCGACCTTGTGCTTAACACCATTCTTGCGCAGAAGAGACTCAAAGATCTTGTTGATGAAGTGCGAGCCTCCGTCGCTGATCACTACTCGTGGAACGCCAAACCTAGGGAAGATGATGGACTTGAACATCTTAATGACAACCCGTGCGTCGTTAGTGGGGCTTGCAATCGCCTCAACCCATTTGGACACATAGTCCACCGCAACGAGTATGTACTCGTTCCCAAAAGAGGAAGGAAACGGGCCCATAAAGTCGATTCCCTAGACATCAAATACCTCAACCTCAAGAATGAAGTTCTGTGGCATCTCGTTGCGTCTGCTAATGTTCCCCTGTCGCTGGCATGAATCGCATCACGAGACAAATCGCTGTGCATCCCTGAACATCGTCGGCCACCAGTATCCTGCTTGCAGTGCCTTGGAAACCGTCTTGAAGGTGGCGAAATGCCCTGCGTACGAAGAACCATGGCAGTGAAACAATATGTCCGGAATCTCTTCTTCAGTTACGCATCTCCTGAAAACTCCGTCGGGGCAATGCTTGTACAGGTAAGGCTCTTCCCAGAAGTAGTGGCGGATGTCCTTGAGGAATTTCTTCCTCCTGTACCCTGTAAAGTTCCGCAGTTCCTGATCAGCAGCCAGGTAGTTGGCTATCTCAGCGAACCAAGGCGTAGAAGGTCGCTCGGTGTGTGTGACCTGTGCGCAGAACGCTTCCTGAGCAGGTGCTCGCTGGGTGGGAGCACGTGCTTCCTCAAGCTGGAACACGCCTATGGAATAAATCTGTTCCTCCGGTAGACCGTCATTAAGAGGCGTGTCTTCTTCAATCCTCATTCTAGACAAATGGTCGGCAGCTCCATTGTCTATCCCCTTCTTGTCCTTAATCTCGAGATCGAATTCTTGTAGGAGAAGAATCCATCTGAGCAGACGCGGCTTTGCATCCTTCTTGGTCAGTAAATACTTGAGAGCCGCGTGATCAGTGTGCACGATGACCTTAGATCCAACAAGATAGGATCGGAACTTCTCAAAAGCAAAGACAACCGCTAGAAGCTCCTTCTCGGTTGTGGCGTACTTGCATTGTGCGTCATCTAAGGTGCGGCTAGCATAGTAGATAACGTGAAGCTTCTTGTCTTTCCTCTGTCTGAGAACTGCTCCAACAGCGTAATCACTAGCGTCAGTCATCACCTCAAAAGGAAGGCTCTAGTCTGGTGGCTGCACAATGGGTGCGCTGATGAGAGCTCCTTTGATCGTATGGAAAGCTTCGAGGCACGCATCATCGAACTCAAACTTCACTTCCTTGCAGAGTAGGCGTGTAAGAGGCCTGGCGATTTTTGAAAAATCCTTGATGAAGCGCCTGTAGAAGCCGGCATGACCCAGGAAACTGCGGATCCCTTTAACTGATGTTGGCGGTTGCAAGTTCATCATGACTTCGATCTTGGCTTTGTCAACTTCGATTCCATCTTCTGAAATTCGATGCCCGAGTACAATCCCATTCCTGACCATAAAATGGCACTTCTCCCAATTAAGAACCAGATGTTTCTCCTCGCATCGTTTGAGTACCCTGCACAGATTGGACAAACAATCAGAGAAAGAGTTCTCGTACACCGAAAAATCGTCCATGAACACCTCCATAATGTCTTCAATCAGGTCCGTGAAGATGGACATCATGCATCGTTGGAAGGTAGCTGGGGCGTTACACAATCCAAACGGCATGCGCCGGTAAGCGAACGTGCCGTAGGGACATGTAAACGTCGTCTTCTCCTGATCGTCTGGGTGAATGGGTATCTGAAAGAAACCTGAGTAACCATCTAAAAAACAGTAGTATGGATGGTTAGCAAGTCTCTCAAGCATCTGATCAATAAAAGGGAGAGGAAAGTGGTCTTTGCGAGTTGCAGCATTCAGCTTACGGTAGCCTATGCACATCCTATGTCCGGTTACAGTCCTAGTTGGTATCAGCTCATCTCTATCGTTTTTAATGACAGTGATTCCCCCCTTTTTAGGGACTACATGAACAGGACTAACCCAAGTACTATCAGATATGGCATAAATTACCCCTGCTTCTAGAAGTTTCATTATCTCCTTCTTAACAACATCTTTTAGATTCGGGTTTAACCTCCTCTGATGTTCTATAGAACTCATCGATTCATCTTCTAGATGTATCCTATGCATGCAAAGATCAGGTGAGATACCAGGAATGTCAGCAAGCGAGTAGCCTATAGCCTTTCTATACTTCCTGAGTTCACATAAGAGTAAGGCTATTTCTACATTGTTTAGGTCGGCATTTATAATCACAGGATAGGTAGAGTTTGTTCCCAGAAATGCGTACCTGAGCCCAGCTGGAAGAGTTTTAAGTTCCAGTTTAGGAGCTTTCAACTCGCTCCAGGGGCTGTCAATCGGATCGAGAGGTGGAGCAGGTGCTCGCGGAATCTGCGCAGGTGCTCCAGCGGTTGCTAACGGTTTCTCTTCATCGTCAAGACTCATGTAGGCCACCATCTGTTCCATTCTGCGGCTCGAATCTAGCATCTTGGCATGGCTGTCAGCTTCTTCATTCATGAAACCGTGTTCCCTTTCAGCCAAGGTGAAGGCGGTTTCGAGAGAATCTCTTCAGCTGCCTCCTCGTAGACGTCGTCTACTCCTTCCACAACAAAAGTCTGTCCGTCCAACATGGGCTTCTTCAGTAGCTTATCCATCTCAAACGTCATAACCATGTCTCCCAGCTGGAGATCGATAACTCCATTCTGGACGTCTATAATCGCACCAGCTGTGCATAGGAAAGGACGACCTAAAATCAGAGGATCCTTCGGCTCCTCGTCGAGTTCCAAAACTACAAAATCGGCCGGAATCAGTGTGTCTCCTATCCGTACGTATATATCCTCCAGAACTCCTTTAGGAAGCTTGGTTGATCTATCAGCAAAAACCAAGGAGATGCGCGTGGGTTTGAACTTGGTGAATCCCAAACGCTTGGCAACCGAGTAAGGCATGAGATTCACGCTGGAACCAAGATCGCATAGAGAGCATGAGAAAGTCATTGGGCCGATCGTGACTGATAAGACAAATCGCCCAGGATCGCCTCTCTTCTTTACGACTTTGTTCTGAAGAACGGCGCTGCACTCCTTTGAAACCGTCATCACCTTCTCTTCCTCCACGATTTTTCCAGAGACAAGAGTCTTCATGTACCGTTTGAGAGCCAGTATCATTTGAACTGCATCAGCGAGAGGTAGCTTGACAGTGAGATCCTTAAGCATCTCTCTACACTTAACATCTTCCAAATCCTTGCGAGACTTCTTGGGTGGCACAGGGTAAGGAACCTTAGGCTTGTACACCCTTTCTGGAATCGCCGCGGTTTTAGAGGTAAGTAGTGTGGTCTGACCGAGCACGTGCTCGGTTGAGCCGCCAGGGTGCTCAGTTGAATCATCCTCTAAAATGTCGAATGGTGAAGGTGTTGATTCAGCTTGCGTCGAGTGGTTACTTGTTTCACCGGTTTCGTATGTACCTTGACTTGATCCGAGCAGGTGCTCGTAGTTGGTTTCTCCTACTTTGCCTTTGTCCGATCGCGAGGTTGATCTATCCTGGAGTGTCTTCCCACTTCTCAGCTCAATGGCGTTGACAAACTCCTTCCTAGGCGCCTCAACTTTTCCAGGCAGAGTTCCTGGTGCCCTTTTTATGGATTCGGCAGTCTGAGCAATCTGAACATCCAGTTGCTTCATATGCGTCCACACAGCTTCGTACTTCCCATTGAGATCCACGTACATGGTGTCAACCTTAGCATTAATCTCGGCTGCGGCTTTCTGTTGTCCAGCTAGAAGTTGTTGCATCATGTTTTTCAACTCATCTTGAGACCCGGAAGCTGGAGAAGGAGGCCGCGGATTCTGAAACTGTGGAAGCTGTGGGTTCTGAAACTGCTGAGGTTGCGGATTGTTGTACGGCTGCCTAGGTTGATTTCCTCCTTGAAACCGGTTCTGGTTAGGAATGAATGGGCGGTTCTGGCTCTGGTAGTTGTTGGAGTAACCTCTCTGAAATCCCGTCTGAGGTTGAGTTCCTTGCTTAGGGTAGACTTGATCCTGAGGGTTCTCCACATTGTTGCTTCTGTAGGATAAATTCGGGTGAGTGTTGAAACCTTGGTTGTTGAAGCCATGGTTTTGCCCAAAACTTTGTCCACTCACGTAGTTGACCTCCAACTGATCATCACTTGTTTCCTCTCCAAAAACCTGGGCGATGGGCTCTTCTCCATGCTCATCCACGAAGTGGACCGACTTTTGGTTTCCCTTAAGCAGTAGGTTAACCTTGGCTGTGAGCTCATCTATCTTCTTTGACTCCACGCTATTGACCTTTTTTCTGTCATACTCCGGAGACTTGTTGCTGGAGCTTGCTGCGAGGTTCTCAATTAGCTCCAGAGCTCCTTCCTTTGATTTGGTGTAGAAATCTCCATTGCTGGCGGCATTGAGAGCGTTTCTGTAGTCCCATTCTACTCCATCATAGAAAGTACTGAGCAGCTGCTCATCGCTAAAGCCATGGTGAGGACACTCACACTTATACTCCTTAAAGCGTTCCCACGCTTCGTTAAAAGTCTCTCCGGGAAGTTGCTCAAACGTGGATATCTTGCTCCTTAAGGCTGCGGTTTTTGTCTTCGTATAGAATTTGTCCAGGAAGGCCGATCTTGCATCAGTCCATGTCGCTAGAGAGCCTGGTGGTAGAGACTTCAACCACGGTGAAGCTTTTCCCGCAAGAGAGAAGGGAAAAAGCTTGCACTTCAAGAAATCTGGAGTTACACCATTGGAGCCGGTGGTGCTACAAATTTCTTCGAAGTTCTCGATGTGATCCATCGGGATTTCAGCAGGCAAACCATGGAAGAGATGCTGCTTCACGAGTGCAATCATCTGAGGCTTGATCTCATAATCTTGCCTCTGAATGGTCGGAGTCACGATCGCGGATCGATCCTGGTAGTAGGCATGTGCCGCGTCCTTATCTCCGAAGGCTGGTTGTTGCACGAGTTGCTGCTCCTGTTGCAAGCGAAGTTGTTCCATGGCTGTCTGAAGTTGTTGCAGCTGAGCTGCGATGTCTGCTTGTTCGCCCATCTCTGAGTTGGCGGTGTCAGACGTTTCTGCTTCTCGAACGGGTGTGTTGCGTCTTCTGTTTTCTCGCTCTCTCTTTGCTAACTCGGCGTTTGTCAAGTTAATAAGGTCCTCGTTGTTTTTGCTCCTTGTGTTTCTTGTGGACATGCACCTGAAACGCAAACGTAGAGAAAAGAAAACGAGATCAGAAAAATTCTTAGTCTAATGAATTAGCTGTAAACCAAAGGTGATAATTTTGGTCCCCGGCAACGGCGCCAAAAACTTTATGTACGAGTTTTAAACCCTATTTCCTACTGCAAGTGCACAGCAAATCAGAGTAGTACTTAGGGGTCGATCCCACGAAGACCAAGTTCACACTATGGTTTAATGAGCTAAAATCAATAGAGCTAAGAGATTCAAATAAGGGTTTGTTGAAATCGTGACTAACAAGATATGTAAATTAATCAGTTTAAACAATAATAAAGCAGGCGTTAGGTCAAGGCAATTCGCAGGAAATTCAGAGCAAGGTCAAACAACTATTCAGGTTTTTATTAAGAACAAGTCTAGAACTCAAAACACAAGGATAATATTAATTCACTCTCGTGATACTAATAACTTTATCTAGCAACCTAAAAATCCTAACTCTCGTTGGCATCAGAATCGCAGATAAGCATTAATGATCAGGTTTGATTTGTTCACAACTCTCCAATACATCTACTCTCGCATGTAATGAATGAATTGCTCATCTAGATCTCTTCTAGCAACCTAACAACTCTCGCTTTCTAGATAAACCTAAGATCATAAATAGATTGGCCAAATCGATTTAAGCAATAAGAACAACCTAGATGAAGACTACCGATTTTGATTCCTATTTGTGTTCAACTCTAGCTCATGAATTCCTTTGAAAACCTTAACCTAACTAGTGGATCTACTCAGACATAATCAAAGATAAAAGAAATAAAACAGAATAATTAAAAGAAAGCATCAAATCGATATTTAAAATAAGAAGTACTAGGGTTCAGAAATCTTCTCCAAATTGTAGCTTGAGATCTTCTCCCTTACAAAATAATTCCAAAAGCTAAAGGTAGATAAAAGATAAGATTCCAAAGATATCTAAAACCTAAAACTAGGGAGAGTATTTATATTAGGTGTCATAGGCGGCTGGAAGGAGGCTGGGCTTCTTAAAGTCGGCGGCAATCATTAGGGTAAAACCCTTCTTTTTGTTTACTTCCGCGGCGAGCAGGTGCTCACTTGGTGGCCGAAATCCGCGAGCATGTGCTCATCGATTGAAGTTAGTGATTCTTCATAAGATTTTCCTTCTTTTCTTCAAATTTGATTCTTTTCTGTTCCAAAGGTTCCAAATGCTCCAAACTCCAATTTCAGCTCCAAAGCTACCTAAAACTCCTAATACACACTCAAAAACTCTAGAAAACAATTAGATAAAAGGGGTTAGAAAGGGTAAAAATCCAACATATCACACGGGTAGCACGTTGTCTTTTTCTCTCATGCCATGCCTGTTAAATAATGTAGAAACAAAATAAAAGGATTTTATAGAGGCTTGTACAATGATAACATTAAAGGACATGTGAACTACCTTCACCATAAATGCGTACGTAAATGATACCATACCTGCACACTATCATTTCTTTGCCTAAGACGTTTTTGAGTCGCCTGAATTTGCAACTGGAATTCACGAACTGCGTTGAGTACTTCTGCAAAGAATTTCCTCTTGGCGGTTTCAATCAGACTCTTCTCCTCTTCTTCTAAACGTAACAAACTAACAACCTCTGAACAAAGAATTTGAGCACATGAGCGATGCAAAGCAAGCAGTTTGAAAACTATAAACAATTTATCATGTCAAATGCACTAGAAAGTAGGAAATGCGTAAGATTTATCATCGCTTCTATATAATCCATCTTTAAAGACAAAGCAGTAACTAGTAATATAAATTAAGACATATGAGCCACTCCATTGGGAGACTCCATGATTAGGAAGTTAAAGCAAAATCCATGAACGAAATAGCTAGTTGCAAGGAAGTAAATGACCTCGGCATCACGTTTCTTTCTGAACTGATCATCAGCTTCAATAGCAAAAGGATCTCCAACACCATAAAATGGACGAGGCAAGCGCATCATACCCCAGTCAAATAGCTGGGTACTGACATCAGCACAGTTCATACGAAGCCAGAACTCCGAGCTCACCTCAGTTCGAACTTTGCCTTGCAATTCTCGTAGCTGGACACACCAAGGTGAAAGTGTCAATGTCAAATGTATCACAAGTCAAACAACGTAACATAATAACAAAAGAGAACATGTTGCGGCGATGGTACCTTTAGACCGTAAAGCTCGAGTAAGCATTTTCCTTGCAAGTCGTCACCTCTCGTGGAAGGTAATTCTGATATAAACAGAAGACACCAACATCAGGAGCTGCATTCCTCTCGAACAGTATACGATTTTATTGTCCAAAAAGGATATTTCATAAAGGGTTTTTCTGTAACAAGAAAACAACAACTTGCGATAATATGAAGTAAATTAGGAGAATGGAAATAGATTTATGACCTTCGAGTTCAGATAAGCGGCATAGAATATGAGTCTTACTCCGGTTATCCTGTAGTTCTGCCAACCGAGTGCCTGATTCAAAGTTTGTTCGCTGCTTCGAAAGTGCATCCTCAAACTCGCTCATCAAATCACTTCCAAAAGGAGTAAAATTATTCCCCTGGCAAAACAAAGACCAATCACAGATTAAGGCAAAAACCTTTAGAACGAAATGCAAAAACAAAGCCACACTGCAGATTTCTAATTTCTCCACAAACAGATCACAAAATCAAGTAAGCCCCAAACAAAGCAAAAAAAAAAAAAAGAGGAAGAATAAAAGGGTTAAACACAAAATCTAGGGTGAGGAAGCTCGAGAGGGGGAGAGAGAATTGCATGGCTTACAGGCGGAGAAGGAGGCGGCGGAGAGAGAAGGAGAGGCGCCATGGTAGATTGAAGAAACGGCGGCGAAGAGGTGAGGAGGCAAAGGGAGGTTGCGAGAGATGTAATTGAGAGCACAGATCAGAGACTTGGTCGTCTCAACTGGGTCCTCTCGAGAATTGCCGCTGCTGCTCTCTGCTACCTGCTGAGCCACAATGACAAAAACTTGTTAATTTTGTTTTCTATTCAAATTAGCTAAGTCAGGTCATTTTTTTTCTTTTCCTTCTTTTTCAATTTCTTATATTCTTTCTCTTCCCGTTTTTTTTACGCTTTCTCTTTCTTCTTTTTTCTTCTTCATTTTCTTTTTCTTCTTTTTTTTTCTACCTCTTCTTCATCTTTTGTTTATTAAGAAATATAAAATAAATTTGGTTACTATTTATATTTATAATTTTTTTTCTGCATACTATGACACCCATTTATATATAGTTTTGTAATTTTTTGATAAAAACGTGTGTACGTAAGAAATTGACGTCTGTGGACGTACTTTTTTACGGATAGTTAAATCAGCTGTGTACGTACATGGGTGACACTGAGGCAGGATTAGTGGATGTATAAACATGTGTACGTACATGCTTAATGTGGTCGATAAAGGATAGTTTCAGAAATGGGAAAAAGCCGATTCTTAAAGAGTTGACAACCGACGAATTGGACGACCGACGACTACCGGTGAGGCTGTCCGCCACCGATAGATTTCCCAGTAAACGGCTGAATGTTTACTCAAGGATCGAGATGGTGGTGGTGGTGAGAGATCTTCTGAAAGGGAGCACGAGGTGGGAGAAAATCAGGAGTTCATGTTTCAGGAAGTTGTTCGAACGTCCTACTGCTAGATGTCCAGTGTCGTGCAAATTCATCCATTCTTTGCTGACCAGAAAATCGTGACCAAAAAAAGTATGTGATCTGGACAGTATTTGGTGGTCATCCATTTCGATTTGCTTTGAAAGAGTTTGGTGCTGTGACTGGCCTGCCTTGTGTGGATTTGTATCAAAATCGAACATGTGGATTAGTATATATAGAACTTAATTGAAGTATGTATATTTGGAGGTGGGTATAGTGTTTTGTGTTCGTGTATTGGTGAACGCGTGTGGCGGGTTTGTATTTTGTGTTCAGACTCATTTTCTGATGGATGGTGATGTCCAGTTAACCGTGCACCTGAACTTCTGTGGGTCGAGACCAATCAGATTCCAAAACGATGTTTGGTTGTAAGAAGGCATGAATGTACATTGATCTTTTATGTGGGTGAACATGTATATTAGGTGAAGGTTTATTTTTATTTGGGGTGGAAGAGTACATGGTCATACATCGATCTTACGGGTCAATAGTAAAGATCGACGTACATTATAATAATACGTGTTCGAACATGTACATTAACTGAAACATTGTATATGTCCAATGACAGCAAATACAACATGGACGTACCGATTTCGTTCAAAGTGTGGATGACATCAATTGTTAAAACTTGTGTTATGTGACGTGGATGACGACGGTGTAATACGTGTGGATGACCATTGTTATCCACATGCTTTCTTTCAGAGTATCATCTTTGTGTACGTCGATATGCATCTGTTCAGCCGGTATGTGTCAATTTTTCACGTCCATACGATTTTATCAAAAAATTACAAAACTATATATAAATGGGTGTCATATTATGTAGAAAATAAAATTCTAAATGAAAATACTAACTGAATTTATTTTATGTTTCTTAAACAACAAAAAAAGAAAGAAAAAAAGAGGAAAATTAAGAAGAAAAAAAGAAGAAAAGGAAAGAAAAAAATAATCTGTAGAAAAATAGAAGAAAGAGAAAGAGAAATGAAAAAAAAAAGAAAAGGAAAAAAAAACAATCGGTAGACTAATAGAAGAAAGAGAAAGAGAAATGAGAAAGTGTATAAGGGGTATAATCGGTAGAAAAAGAAAGTGTGATAGGCAATATAGGGAGTGAAAGTGCACCATGCACAAAAAGTCTTTTTTCCGAAAGTGTGATGCCAAAAAGTATGTTTTATGACAATTATCTCATTTATATAGGTTTTATTTTTAATTTTTTTTTTGAAGTAAAAAAAGCATGAAATATCTGGATTGCCATTGACTATTCATCATATTTACAAAAAAACCTACCCGATTTTAGTAAACCAAACCAAGAACCAAAAATATTTTCAAACCAAACGGTTTTCTTACTATAATTACCCGAGTTGGTAATATTAGAACAAGTAGAACTACTGGACTTGGTAATATTAGGGACAAGTAGAACTACTCGTATTAGAATAAGTAGAACTACTTGAGTTGGTAATAGTAGAACAACTAAAACTACTTGGATTGTCACTATTAAGACAAGTAGAACTACTCGAATGTTAATACTAAGATAACTAGAACTACTAGTATCTTATTATATAGAGTTGGGTTTTAAAATTGCTACTTAACAAGATCGTGCCATTTAACATCTTCTTATTTTAGGATTTTGACATGTGTCAAATAGTGAATTTTTTTAATTATATTTCAAAATAAAGTTTTCAAGCGAAAAAAAGAATTGTAGAAAAAAAAGAAATTATGATTCTTGAGAAAAAGAAAAAGATATAGAAAAATATTTATTATGACATTAAGTATAAAAAATAAAAGAAATAGACATAATGAAATCTTTGAATTAAAAAGGAAACTATACGAAAATATTCATTGTTAGGTTAATTTTTATGATAACTAAAGGAAACATAGACTTCTAACATCTTATTGAAAAAGAAATTTATTTTCGTCTTTCAAACTAGAAAGGAAATATAATCGGTAAAAAAAGATAGATTAAGAAAAAGATTATTACTTTTTAAAAAAACTTGCAAATATTTATAATTCTATATAAAGAACTTAGCTCTTTCATAATTTGTATGATCATAAATATGTTGAGTGAGTCGATCATATATGTATCGATAAAGGGAAAAATAAATTTATATTTCAAATATTTCAGAATATGCGGGTTTTAATCTCAAAAGATTTAGATTTTAAATTTTCGATAATCAAATTTTAATCTTAAAATCTAAATATATAAATTATATTATGCGGGTTATCAATTTTTAAAAATTGGAATTGTATTTTTTTCTAAGGAGTTATTATCTTGGAGTTTTTTTAATTTTAATCAGTTGTACCATTCTTTGTTTAATCTTAAAAGATTTCTTGTTGTTTTAATTTTGAAACTGAAATCTGTGCATATGTTGCTTCTGCGGACAGCCAAAATTGACAAGAAAAGACAGGCGTAGTTTATATATGAAATGTTGTAAGAACTACTGAAAATATAAAATTAAAGTGTGGTACAACTGATTAAAACTAAAAAACGCCCAAAGTACAACTCTTTACAAAATGGCACAAGTAGAAAACTGGTACTACTAGAAGAAGAAAAGGCGGCGCATGCGTGTTAAAAGTCGGCGCACGTGTTTTTTTAGTTGTACCAATATTTCTAGTTGTACCAATATTTATAGTTGTACCAATATTTCTACTTGTACCAATATTTCTAGTTGTACCATTTGTAAAACTGAAGTTGCGTTAAATGATTAAAATTACATTTATTAACATGTTTCCATACTAAATATGGCATTAAAACATCTGAATTTTATCTCAAATACATAACAGAAGTTGAATTTTTGGAATTGGTTTAATGAACATCATATGTTTGCATGAAATGCCTTATACTTTTAAGGTTTCTTTATAAAACTTCACCATACTAACATTAATTTTTTTTTAAAGTCCTTTTAATAATTTTATGGTTTGAGATTATGTTAAATGTAGTTTATATACGAAATATTGTAAGAACTACTGAAAATATAAAATTAAAGTGTGGTACAACTGATTAAAACTAAAAAAATATCCAAAGTACAACTCTTTACAAAATGGTACAAGTAGAAAACTAGTACTACTAGAAGAAGAATATTTCTAGTACAAGTAGAAAACTGGTACTACTAGAAGCAGAATATTTTTTAGTTGTACCAATATTTCTAGCTGTACCAATATTTCAAGTTGTACCAAAATCGTTTTTTGTTCTAGTAGTACCAGTTTTCTACTTGTACTAGAAATATTCTTCTTCTAGTAGTACCAGTTTTCTACTTGTACCATTTTTTGAAGAGTTATACTTCTTGCATTTTTTAGTTTTAATCAGTTGTACCACACTTTAAATTAAATTATTCAGTTGTACTTTAACCAATAAGTATATAAACTACATTTAACATAATCTCAAACAAAAAAAATTGTGAAAACACTTTTTTATTCAGTGGTCATGTTAGTATGGTGAAGTTTGATAGACAAACCTTAAAAGTATAAGGCATTTTATGTAAACATATGATTATTAGGAAACCAATTCCAAAAATTCAACTTTTGTTATATGTTTTATGTAAAAGTCAGATGTTTTAATGCTCTATTTTATTATGAAAAAATGTTTACAAATGTAATTTAAATAATTTTTTGTAACTTCATCATTTGAAAATGGTACAACTAGTAATAGTGGTACAAGTAGAAAAAATAAGTAATTTTAAAACGTGCAAAGTACTAATCGTATCACTTAAAAGTACTAATACAATTATAATTTAACTGAAAATTTTAGTCGAAGATGATTATTTAGTTTTCAATTAATTGATGATCATATTTTAATAAAATAATTAGTATAAATTTTTATATCTCAAAATTTATATCAGTTTGGAAAAGTTGTCGAACACCGTAGCTGATCGGCGTTGTTCATCGCCGACGCCATCTCGTTTTTAAGCGCCTTCATCGCTTCTTCCAAATCCGATTCTTCTCCGTCCACCATTCCCCTCACCCCGACTCGCCTCGCCGCCAGCATCACCGGCAGATCCGCCACGCTCTGCTGCACGAGCGCCAAGTGTCGCATCACGTCTCTCTTTTTCCTCCTGGTCGCCATCCGGAGACTCGAGATCCGGTCTTGCTGGTGGCGCGTGAGGTCGTCCACGGAGGTGTCTGTGAGTTTGAACACCAGGGAAGGCTTGAAGTCGCCGACCCAGAGGATGAGTTTAGCGTAGAAGCAGAGATAGCCGCCGAAGAAGTAGCGATATCCGAAGCCAATCGAGTGATCTCCACCACCGCCATTGAAGGTACGGATGTTGCAGACAGACAGAGAGAGAGATTGGTCAATGATGAGAGAGAGAGAGAGTTTGGTTGAAGATGAATTAAATTGGTTGGTTGGGGTTGTTGATAATCGAATTGAAGGATTTGTGATTGGGATGAATTTATTCATTAAGGCCAATATAGATATTTACTTCTATCCAACACCATGAAGAATTCATTAACACCATGCTGATTTCAACCTCATTCATTAACACCTAAAGAGATTTTGATCCTTTTGAAATCGAAGAAGGAGTATATACCTTTCATATGCAGTTTTCAATCGATTGGGAGATTTTCTACTGTTTGTTTTGCAAATCTGAGCAATTGAAGAGAAAAGATCGTAGATGAAGAAGAAGGGATCATGTGCTGTTTCGAGAAATCGTCGATACGGTTTTTTTTTTCTTTTTCATCTAAGCATAATAATTTTGTTTTATTGATACTTAATAATTAGGAGTAGTTATTTTTTTCTTAATTTATATTATTTTTCAGTTATTATGTATTTTGGAGTTTTTTTTAGAATTGAACCTATTCTTTTATTTATCTTCTAATTAACATATCTTTTAAATTTTTGTCATAAAGTTGTAACGATAACCTCACTATCTATAACTAAATGTAAAGGTCATTAAATCAGTGACTAATTGTAACAACTTACTAACCAAACACTTGTAACTATCAGTGACTTTTGTTTAGTCACAAAAATCGTATAACTTAACTACTAAATATAGTCGCAAATCAGTAATAAAAATTTTACTAAATATTTTGTAACACTTATGTCACGATTAGTGACAAAAATTTGTTACTTTCAATTTTGTCACAATATTATGACGAAATAGTAATTATTTTCTGACTAAATTATTTCTCACAATTTCGTATTTAAATTGTCACAATATTGAGACAAAACAATTAGTAGCCATTTTTAATTACAATATTAACATTTTCTTGCAGTGATATAATACGAAGGAAATAAATATATAACCAACGAAACACTATGTTAGCACTTCTACTAGTTCTAAGAGCATCTCCATTGGTTTAATACCAAAAGGAGTATCTGAACAACATAAAAATAATATTTTAATATATACTTTTACTACTTAATTAAATCAAAAATATTTCAAAACATATAACCAATCACAAAACAGCAAATGAAAAAAAGAGTATCTAAAAAGTTCTAACAATATCACAAATGAGATACTATATCTCACTCTCTCTTCAGCTTTATAATTTTTATTAATATAATTATGTGAGAACTTCCTCCTCATTCCATTGATGGAGATGGTCTAATAACTAGGCATTTTTCAAAGCCAATTCATCACAGCTCGAGTTGGCATTTTCCAAAGCCAATTCATAACAGCTCGAGTTTCTGCTCAAGCTGGGCATCGAACCCGCATCAAAACTAATTATTTGTAATGTTCTACCACTAGATCATTGGTGCTACGTTGTCTCTATATCTGTTTATTTGTTTATTTGTATGCAAAAATCTCAGCGGTTTGGAGAAAGAATCGAATATATCTATGTTATAATTAGTCAGTTTACTCTCTCCACAGGGTGTCACGTCAGCACCCGAAATAAGACACGTGTCCTTCTTATGCCTAAATTGAAAACGATTATGTTGTTGGCCTCTTTCCAAAACCGAGCCCATATACCATCTCATCTCATGTACCATCTTTTGTTAATTAACAACATGATAGGCCATGATTATCCCATTACAGCCCATTATTCCAAAATTTAAACATTGAATCCATCAGATACCCACATAGTCTATACCAGGATGATAAGTCAAATTAACTCTTTTCATATCTTTTCTTACCATTGGCAAAACCTTTGACTCCTCGATTTCTTCCTCGGTGGTCGATCGTTTGGATTCTTAATAGGCTGCAATTCATCAATCATCAGCCCCCAAATTATTAACTTCCCTCTTCTATTAAAGTCTCAAAAAGCAACGTCGCCCTGCCTTTCAATTGCCGTTACACATATGCCACCTATAAATATTCATCTCCCAAACAAACCAAACTTCACAAAAGGCATCGCCTAATCTAATTCTTCATCAGCTGTTCTCGTTGGAACTCGTTTTTGACAAAATGGTTTTAGACTATATTCCGGTATGTTTCCGGGCGAAGACGCTCGTCGGAATGGCCGGATATTAAGCATTATAAAGTAGTGTAATCATATATCAAAATCGGAGTGGTCGTGAATGAGAAATGAATGTTCAAAGTGAGTTGCTTGTAAAGCTTAAAATGTAACATTTGTAAAATGTCCCACAATGGAATATAAAGTGGAAAAGGAGATATGTGGACCAGACTCTAATTTCGGATTTCGGGATTTGACAAATGGGCTGATGGTCTAAAAGATTAATCATTTTACCAAAAGTCATTTGCAAATTTATTGTTGAACAAGTCAACAAATATTTTTCTGTTATAAACCATTGAGGTTTGGATGTCTATAACCGGTTCAGTCCATCGGGCCCAATCCGTGGTCTAGTCTCGATGTGAAGACCAAGTCCTATTAGAGATAGGATTTCCTTATTCACATAGGATTAGCAATAAGAGAAGTTTTCATTTTCCATGTATAAGTTATATTTCTTTTTCCTTGTATGAGTAGTAAAAGGATAATTACTTTTTCTCTACTTGATGTAACCACTATATAAATAGACCTTTGGTCCTCATAATAATACACAGAACACAAGTTATTCACAACACGTTATCAGCACGAAAGATCTGAGAAACCCTGAAGCAGCCGCCGGCCCCTAAACCCTAGATCCACCGCCACCGCCGCCGTAGATCAGCCGCCGCCGCAGATCAGCCGTCGCCGCTGCCGTCTTCAATCAAGGCCGATTCGATCCTGAGGTTTTGTTTTCCGAGGTCTTTAGCTCCCGGTTCATATCCAGTCAACCCAAATCGGAGATCAAATGTATACTCAAAACCCTAAAACTCAAGAACACCATAAAATCTAAATCGGACCTAATGTATATCAAACCCTAAAAACCGATTTTGATTGTTCCACTTGTTTGATCTCGTAAGAACCTAAAATCGAATTGAACCTAAGCAAAGATAAAACCCTAAAATCGGATTTGCTTGTAAATTGATTGATTGATTGCTTAGCCTAAATCGAACTTGAACTTTTGCATGATAATATCAAACCCTAAAATCCTATTTGTTTGAAATCGCATGAACCCTAATCCTAATTGAACGTGTTGATTGCATGATTAAACTGAATTCGAACTTGGTTGCATGTTTTAATAAAATTGGACCCTTAAAATTTTGTTGATTGATAAAATCGATCTTAAGAGCATAGATCTTGCATGATATGATTAAATTGGAAAATTTCCTTTTTGCTTAGCATATAGAAATCGATTGCTAAATAGAATTGGAAAATTGCTTGTTTTGAAATTGAAAAATTTCCTGTTTGATTTTATCACCTAGAAATTGCATGTTAAGGATAAATTAAATTGATTGATTAAATTTGTAAATTGCCTTATTTGAAATCGCATGTAAATGCACATGTTGAAATTGACTGAAAAACCCTAAAAGTCAACAATTTGGGCTTCGCGGCCCTAAATCTCTCAAGAGATAATTATTTACAATGGGCACTTGATGCAAAGATCATTCTGAAATCAAAAGGGCTCGGTGAATGCATGATTGATGGAAATAATGAGTCCGAGCAGAACAAATATAAGGCGATTATGATTATACGCCATCATCTTGTTGAGAGTCTCAAAGATCAGTACTTGACACTTGAGGATCCTCTAGATCTCTGGAAGGAATTAAAGGCAATATATGATCATCAAAAGATGGTGATATTGCCTAAGGCCAAATACGATTGGCTAAATCTAAGGCTCCTGGACTTTAAGTCCGTGGACGAATACAACTCGGCCCTTTTTAAGATAGTTTCAAAATTGAAGCTATGTGGCGAGATTGTGACAGAGAAGGATATGCTTGAAAAGACCTTCTTGACCTTCCACTCAAGCAATGTGTTGTTACAACAACAATATCGTGAGAAAGGCTTCACGACTTACGCAAGTCTGATATCATGTTTGTTGCTCGCCGAGCAAAACAATGAATTGCTGATGAGAAACAGCGAAATGATACCTCCTGGATCAACCCCACTTCCTGAAACCCACGTGGCCGAGGATACAAAGAAAGAATACGAGGCAAACCATGTCCAAAGATATCAAAAGGATAATGGTCGTGGACGTGGAAAGAGGCAAGGGTGTGGCCGTAACAACTACCACCCCTATGGTCGAGGACAAGGTCGCGGATATCAAGGCGATTCCAACCGCGGTCGAGGTCGTGGCCGTGGGCATGGCCACATAAACTACTCTGGACATCAGTCCGACCCGACCAAATCAGTTTGCCATAGATGTGGGATGGATAATCATTGGGCCAAGACATGTAGGACTCTCAAACACCTTGTGGAACTTTATCAAGAAAGTGTTAAAGGGAAGAATCCTGAGGCCAACATGATCCAGCATGATAAAGAAGGAGACTTCGATCATGAACAAGATGATCCTATGGATTACGAAAAAGATGATCTCATGGAGACATCCGATTGTTCAAAATAGGCATGAAAATTTTATTTTGTTGCTTTCATGTTTTGCTTTGACTTTTTAGAACTACTTTGAGTTATTGCTATTATTTTGTTTGATTCTTGCTTGATAATATGAATGTTTTATTGCTTATATAAACAGCAATATGAGTTCAAAAATACAAGTATAAAATCTCGACCAAAAGGCATTGCCTAAAGGGCATGAATTTTTCACCCATACAAAGCCCATTGAGTTATAAGAATGGTTTCCAAATAGAAACAATGGCAAAAGAAAATGAAAGTTCCTTAAGATCGCCTAAGGCATTAAAAGAAAATGGTTGAGACTATACTCTACTGATCTAGACTATGCCAAAGATCAGTATGATAGAGGCAAAAGCCATGGTAACCACAATTGGTATACCCCACGAAATTTACACTATATGGCATGATTGGACTAGCCATCCATGCAAGTCCAAAACTTGATGCAAAGATTGATCATGAAAATGGCACAAAGAGTTATCCCATAGAGTCTCACGTTGTGTTACATGTGCACAAGGGAAACTCATTAGATTTATTGTCCCAAGCATCACAAAATTATAGTATATTCATGAGGGGGAGTGAGGACAAACCCGCGGTCCATGACTATACTACAAATTCGATGATCATAATAAGACTCGGCGGGATTTTATAAAGAAAGGTCATTACCTATAAGGTTTAGACCCTAAAGTCTATCAGCTTGGAGACATCACAAGTTTTACATGTATATAAAGATCAATATGCATCAGGCCATATAAGTGAGCATAGATATTCCCATCTCATATTGAATACGGGTCATGAGCCAGACATATACCATCTTAAGAGATTTTGAATAAAACCACCACATACATATGTGCCGTCTAAGATGGAACCTCATAAGGAGATTGGGAATATATATATGTTGGATAAGAAATGTTTCTCCTACGAATTTTTAAAGAAACCTTGAGCCAAATATGGGTGATCTATTTAGTGGCCAAGGAACACGGATTACATGAGTTTAATGAATCTGAATATCCAACATTATAAGGAGAAACGTAATAAGCTGATAAGAGAAATGAAATGGTATTAAACCATCATTGTCTTGGCAAGATCCTCAGACTAGAAAAAGATTTACGGACGTTCAAATACAAAGATCATATAAAGCTAGCAGAATCAGATGCCAGACACATTGACCCGAAAAGAAAAGAATGACTAAGTCATATCAGCTTAAGCACCACGAAATTGATGTATATATTAGAGACATAATCAAGTTGCTACGAAGTCTATACAAGATAGACCAATGAGTTCCATAAGATACGAAACCTCGGAAAGAAAAAGGGTGCAGAATACAAATCCGAGTTTATTAAGAAAACCAGTACAGACATAGAGATATAAGGCTGGCCAGTTGAACATCTAAGGTGCCAAACCATGTAGCTTGGGATGCCAAGCTGCAAGGTAATAAAGGTCCTGGATAATGAAATCTTAGATCGATCAAATCATGTTTGGATCAAAATAGGAACCACATAAGAGTGTTAACACCAAATGTATAAGAAAGCGCGTACAAGATAGTAGCACTTGAACAATAAAGAAACAAGCGAGGATCAGAACCCACGAAAAATAATGCATTCATAAGATAAAAGGAAATGTGGGATTATGAAAGTGGTAGGCATATTGACCACATAAGAAAACGCCATCAGATGATTAAACCAGTGGATAAATAAGTCCTGTGAAGAAAAGAAAATCGTGAGACCACATGATCTAAAGTGTTCATGTTTTACAAGCATTTTGAGATAGCTAGGATACTCACAGAGACTAAGGAACAAATTATAAGGAGATGTGGTGGGTGCTGCTACAAACTCAAAAGTTTATGATGTCTGGACACATAAGAAAGAAATCAAATTGATATAGTAAGCAGTCTATGGTCCAATGGGTAAAAAGATTTATACGAAAGTCCTAGAGGGGATAGAGCTGAAAGATAAAAGAAGTTATCGAGACCAGCATTGTATTAAGCTGAATAAATCGCTCTATGGATTGAAACAATAAACTAAGCGAGTACTTAGTGAAAGAGAGCTATAAAAATGATCACATAAGTCCATGCATATTCATAAAGAAATTCGACAAGGGATTCGTAATCATCGCGAAAATGTACTCAAGCGATTTAATATGGACCAGGCTCACCCACTGACTAGCCCAATGATGGTGAGAAGCCTCATACTGGACACCGATCCATTCGGTCCAAAAAAGGACGATGAAGAAGTCCTTGGTCCCGAAGTGCCATGTCTCAGTGCCTTATGAGTGTTAATGTACTTGGCTAGTCACACTAGGCCGAACATATGTTTTGCCGTGAACCTCCTTTCAAGATTCAGTTTTTGTCCGACCCAGAGGCACTGAAATGGGATCAAACACATACTTCGTTACCTGAAAGGGACGAAAGACATGGGTCTATTTTATACTAACCTTAACAAAGAAGGATTAGTTGGTTTTGCTGGTGCAGGTTACCTTTCGGATCCACACAACGGTTGATCTCAAACGGGATATGTCTTCACTTACGGAGGAACAGCCATTTCATGGCAATCCATGAAATAAACACTCACGGCCACATCGTCCAATCACGCAGAGATATTGGCGATCCATGAGGCAAGCCTAGAACATGTTTGGTTGAGGTCAATGACTCAACACATTAGACGAGATTGTGGGATGACAGAAGGGAAAGAAGAGCCGACCAGCATGTACGAAGACAATGCCGCATGCATAGCTCAGTTGAAGGATGGATACATCAAAGGAGATCGACGAAGCACATCTTGGCAAAGTTCTTTTTCACTCACGACCTATAGAAGGCTAGTGAACTCCAGGTGCTCCAAGTCCGCTCAAGTGACAACTCAGCACATCTGATCAGATTGTGGTATGGACGAAGTTAAGGAGCCTACGGTGATGTATGAAGACAATGCAGCTTGTATCACTCAACTCAAAGACGGCTACATCAAAGGTAATCGGACAAAGCACATTCTGCCCAAATTCTTCTTCACTCACGACCTACAGAAGGCCGGAGAGATCCAAGTACTCCAAGTCCGTTCAAGCGAAAATTCAGCCGATCTACTCAATAAATCACTGCCGACTTCAACACTCCGGAAGCTCATTCATCAGATAGGTATGCGTAGACTTAGAGATCTACAGTGATGCTTAAACCAGGGGGAGTAATGCGTGTTGTACTCTTTTTCCTTCACTATGGTTTTTCCCACTGGGTTTTTCTAGTAAGGTTTTAATGAGACAACGTTCCCCAATGCATTATAGAGATCCCGGGTTTTGTGTCAGACACGGTTATTTCGTCTAAGAGGGTGTATTATAACACAATCATATTGGACTTTAGTAACCAGCCCATTAACCATCAGGTTAATGTCTCCTGGCCCATCAGGGTTTTAGCTATATTATACCATGTACTTGTATATAAACTCTTTGATGTAATAAAGAGATTAGAGTTTTCTCAACATAACTAACCCACAAAGCTTCCAAATAATATTGATAAATTAGAATAAACCGAATAAAAACACCCGTGTATATAATTAGGCGACCCAGACTTTCCGAGCAATATTCCACCTATTAACAATACATAATGGACGGCTACACATAGGACTAAAATTAACTAAAGTGAACTCACATCCCAAAGAAAAAAGCAAATCAAGTAATCAACCACGTTTGCAGATGGAAAAAAAATTGTCGAATTGATTCTACAAGTAGGAGATTGAGTGGGTTCAACGAAAACCCATGGCCAATATGAATATAAAGAAAAAGATAGCGATGGGCTGGACTCTAAGACCATATTTAGAGTCCATATTTATCGGTGAGAGATTATGAGAGTCTCTAAAAAAATAAAAAAAAATATAATTTTAAGAATTTACTAGGATGTGGCGGGTAAGAAGATGAATAAATAATACAAATATGAGTTTTTAATCTTAAATTCTATCTTAAAATTTAACAAATATTTGGAAATATTCCTGAGATCCTATTGTCATCACATCCGGTTATGTCATCCAAGAGGAAGTGTTATAAACCATTGAGGTTTGGATGTCCATAACCGGCTCAGTCCATAGGGCCCAATCCGTGGTCTAGTCTCGACGTGAAGACCAAGTCCTATTAGAGATAGTATTTCCTTATTCACATAAGATTATAAATAATAGAAGTTTTCCTTTTCCATGTATAAATTATATTTCTTTTTCCTTGTATGAGTAGTAAAAAGATAATTACATTTTCTGAGTGATGCGGAATAGTCGATGTGTGGTTATATCTTGAGATTCTGATTGCATCAAAACCATCACACTACGAGTAATTAAAAAAATTATGGAAATAGTGCTCGCCTCCACACAAACCGAATCTTTGTTCATTTGATATTGGTATTACTGTTGTAATTCTAATTCTGTTTTTATCATTATATTAAGCAAATAATCAGTTGTGTCATATAGTAGAAATCATGGTCCTACAGTTCTCTCACAAAATCTCTCTTCCTTTTCTTGCAATGGTCTCTCTTGATTTCGTAGCCATTCCATCTGACACCACTTATGTCACGTACGACAACCTTGACCTTGGGCAATCCTCACAGGCCACATCAACTCGTCTTCTCTGTTTCTAAGAATTAATGGGTAGCACTCCTCTTCCTCGATGAGAAGATTAATTATCTGAACTCTACAATTTATTTCTATCTAATTTTTCTCCTACCATCTGTTAATTCTCTGGTCATCCATATTCTTTCATTCTGTCTTCTTTCGCCATCACTTCCGACCACTGTTACGTGACTGTCTAATCTTCCTACCATACGCGGTGATCGCTCCAGTGGAGTCTTATATTTCCATCAAGCGGTTAAATTCATGTAGAGGAAGCTCAACCACCTACAAGCCCTTGACTGCTAAGGTTAACTATCCTCTACACTCTTCATATAATCAAACATATATTGTTAAACGATTTAGCAGAAAACAAATTTGCCAGTTCCATCATTTACATTTGCATAAAATTCAAAAAAAAAAAAAATCTACTGCAAATTCCCATACCAAAATAGGTCGTCCACATGGATTCTTCGTTAAAGAATCTTCAGAATACATCTAGAAATAAGTACTGCGAGTCTAGTCGAGCCACACTTTAGAAGATACTTTACAAACTTCTTTCACTCTCGCAGATGTTGTTGAGGAGATACAATCTCTATTGGAACTCGTTTTTGACGAAATGATTTTAGATCATTTGCCGGTAGGTTTCCGAACGAAGACATTCGTCGGAATGACCGGATGTTCGTAAGCACTATGAAATAGTGTAATTACATGTCAAAATCGGAATGGTTTGAATGTGAAATGGAGGTCTGTAGTAGATAGCTTGTAAAGCTTTATTATTTGGCTAAGTATACAAAATTAGCAAATACTCTACATTGGATAAATGGATTTGTATTTGGGTTTAAATTTGTTAATAGGATTTTATGTCCATTAACTTATTTTAATAAGCCTTTTTGCTGGTGATCTTTTATGTTTTCATAAACATAAAAAAGTAAATCCATATTATTGCATTGATTTGGTCAAAGCAAATATTATATGCATTTGATGAAATTAACGTTGGCAAATTATTTGGTCAAGGAGATGAAATCTTCATTATGACAATTAATTTGTCACTTAACTCTCCATTACAGCACTAAACGTTTCATCTTTTTGTGATCATATAATGTGACTTGTGCATTGTTTTAAAAGACACGATCAAACCAAATAATCAGAAGGCAACAATCTCTCTCATTATATTATTTTATTATTTGTTAGTTTTTGTTCAAAGGTCTGAGAGTACAACATAGTTTCTGAGGTTCGTTAGCTTCTATTCTGAGTGCTGCGGAATAGTCGGAAGTGTGGTTTTATCCTGGGATTCTGATTGCGTAAACACCGTTGCACTACGGACGATTTAAGAATTAAGGAAAGACTGTCTCGACTCCACACAAACCATTTTGTTCATCAGATATTGGTATCAAGTGTTGTAATATTTTAATTCCGTTTTTATCATTATATCAATCGAATATTCAGTTTTGCCATATCGTAGAAATCATGTTCATACAGCCTTAATTCTTAAATTGTTCGTAGTGTGACGGTGTTTACGCAATCAGAATCCCAGGATAAAACCACACTTCCGACTATTCCGCAGCACTCAGAATAGAAGCTAACGAACCTCAGAAACTATGTTGTACTCTCAGACCTTTGAACAAAAACTAACCAATAATAAAATAATATAATGAGAGAGATTGTTGCCTTCTGATTATTTGGTTTGATCGTGTCTTTTAAAACAATGCACAAGTCACATTATATCATCACAAAAATATGAAACGTTCAGTGCTGTAATGGAGAGTTAAGTGACAAATTAATTGTCATAATGAAGATTTCATCTCCTTGACCAAATAATTTGCCAACGTTAATTTCATCAAATGCATATAATATTTGCTTTGACCAAATCAATGCAATAATATGGATTTACAGAATTAAGATTGTAGGAACGCAAATTCTACAATAGGGCTAACTGAATAATTGTAAAGCATTTTGCATAAAAGATCAATATAAAATATATAAAATATCAATACAAGAATTTGGAAAGACGGATTTGCAGAGGCGAGACACTCTTTCCTTAATTCTGTAAACGCCCCGTAGTGTGACGGTTGCATGGCGTTCCGAATCCCAGGATACAACTGCATGTGTTTCTGTTTCCCATCACTGAAAACAGAACCTATCGAACCTTTTTCTGTGTTGTACTCTCAGGAAAAACAAAGAAAATGAATAGAGAAAGTTGAAAAGGAAAAAATGTAGAAATTGTTGTCTTTGTGAATGAGAGATATAGACTATTTTATAGTCTCACAAAATCTGGAGAGTTATTTCTCAATTAAATTGAGCAATAAGGAGAAAATATGTTACAAAGAATTGTCATCAATTTCTGAATTGATTGTGACACCTTAATGCTTCGACAGCATTGAATTCAACATTGATCAGATTGTTGGAACTCAATTTTAAGACATGTTACTCATATGTCTAAATTAGAGTTTTGGTTGAATGAGAAATGCTTGTCCAATGTTTATTGCTTGAAAGGCGTAAAATGGGCATAGCGGAAATTGTGGAGAAGTCTTGACAAGGTTAAAGACCTGAAGACAATTGGAGAAAAGAGTGAACCTAAACTAAGCCATGCGCGCGCGCCAAGCCGAGATAAGATGGGCTGGGGCTTGGTTTGGGTTTGAGTGCGGGTTCGGGTATATGGGCCTCGGTCCAATAACCTATCTTTCTGCTTTCGGTTTTGTGTTTGGTGAGAACTACTGAACCTCTAGGTTTAATTCACATAGATTTGTGTGATTTAAAATTTGCTTAAACTAGAGGTGGAAAAAAATATTTTGTGACTTTCATAGATGATTGTACAAAATATTGCTATGTTTATTTGCTACGAAGCAAATATGAGGTATTGGAAAAATTCAAGGAGTATAAACTTGAGGTTGAAAACCAACTCGATCGAACTATAAAGATAGTTCGAAGTGATAGAGGAGGCGAATATGATGGACCATTTGATGCATTCTGTAAAGAACATGGTATTATACATCAAACTACTGCTCCCTATTCACCTGAATCTAATGGAGTTGCGGAAAGAAAAAACCGAACTCTTAAAGAGATGATGAATGCGATGTTGCAGGAATCTGGGTTAGCCCAGAACATGTGGGGGGAAGCATTGCTTACCACAAATTATATCCTGAACAAAATACCACACAAAGCCACCGGTAAAACACCATATGAGCTTTGGAAAGGTACTGTACCATCGTACAAATACCTGAAAGTATGGGGGTGCCTGGCAAAAGTAGTAGTGCCACCTCCTAAAAAGGTCACAATTGGACCTAAAACTGTGGATTGTATTTTCATAGGGTATGCACGTAAAAGTAGTGCTTATCGATTTATGGTTCATAAATCAGATATACCGGATATCCATGTTAATACAATCATGGAATCAAGAAATGCATCTTTCTTTGAACACGTGTTTCCGTGTAAAGATAAAGAAAATCCAAAACGAACTCGTGAAGAAAGAGATGTAATCACCTCTGGAAATGAGGCAAGTACCTCTGGTTTTGATGATGAACCTAGACGTAGCAAAAGAGCTCGTAAGGAAAAATCTTATGGTGAAGATTTCTTAATGGTCTTTCTCCTTGAGAATGAACCAAGAACATTCACTGAGGCCATGTCTACACAAGATGCACCTTATTGGAAGGAAGCCGTCAATGGTGAATATGACTCTATCATGCAAAATTATACATGGTATATAACCGATTTACCTGAAGGGTTTAAGGCCCTAGGGTGTAAATGGATTTTCAGAACAAAGTTGAAAATCGATGGTTCAATAGATAAGTACAAGGCTAGGCTTGTGGTGCAAGGTTTCCGGCAAAAAGAAGGCCAAGATTTCTTTGACACCTATTCTCCAGTAACGAGAATAACTTCAATAAAAATGCTGATAGGTATTGCAGCATTACGAGACCTAGAAATCCATCAAATGGATGTAAAAACTGCCTTTCTAAATGGTGATTTAGAAGAGGAGATTTATATGAAACAACCTAAAGGGTTTGTTATCCCAGGACAAGAACACAAAGTCTGTCGACTTGTAAAGTCATTGTATGGACTTAAACAAGCTCCAAAACAATGGCATGAAAAATTTGACAATATTATGATGTCAAATGGTTTCAGCATTAATGAATGTGATAAGTGCATATACTTCAAAAGTACACCACATGGGTATGTTTTGCTTGGTTTGTATGTTGATGACATGCTCATTATTGGTAGTAATAAAGACATGATCAGTCAAACTAAGAGCATACTTACTAGTAAGTTTGATATGAAAGATTTGGGACTTGCAGATGTTATTCTAGGAATTAAGATCATTCGAAATTCTGAAGGAATCATCTTATCTCAAGCTCATTATGCTGAAAAGATACTTGAGAGATTCAAAATCTACTCAAATGGGAGTGCAAAAACTCCGGTAGACCCAGATCTTCATCTAACTAAAAATAAAGGTGAAGCGGTGTCACAATTGGAGTATGCTCATGTAATCGGAAGTCTAATGTACTTAACGAACTGTACTAGACCTGATTTAGCGCATGCAGTTAACGTACTTAGTCGTTACACGAGTAATCCAAGTCATATACACTGGAAAGCCATAACTAGAGTATTGAAATACTTACGTTATACTAAGAGTTATGGACTGCACTATGGTAAAGAATCAGCAGTTTTAGAAGGATACAGTGATGCCAATTGGATTTCTGATTCCAAAAACTCAAAGTCCACTAGTGGATATTTCTTTACGCTTGGTGGTGCAGCAGTATCTTGGAGATCTTCCAAACAAACTGTGTTGGCCCGATCGACCATGGAATCCGAGTTCGTAGCCTTAGACAAAGCTGCAGAAGAAGCTGAGTCGCTACGAAACTTTTTAGAAGATATTCCCATGTGGGATAAGCCAGTGCCGGCATTACGTATACATTGTGATAGCCAATCGGCTATAGGTCGGGCACAAAATATTTTTTATAATGGTAAATCTCGTCATATAAGAAGACGTCATAAAACCATTAGACACTTGATCTCAACTGGTGTAATCATGATAGATTACATTAGGTCAAATGAAAACCTAGCGGATCCATTTACTAAAGGTTTGTCACGAGATCAAGTTGATAAATCATCAAGAGGAATGGGTTTAAAACCTGTAAATTCAGAGGATGCTTGATGGTAACCCTACCTATGTGACTGGAGATCCCAAGATCTAGGTTCAAAGGGAAAACAAATTCAAGTGGAATCTAAAAGAGTACTGGGAGACTTCGGTCTCTGCCCAGTTCCTAGGATGATTACCAGTGCTTCCTGTAAGTGTTTGAGGATAAGCGTTTGCTTTTAATGATTTGAGACCAAGCTTTGTAAGATATGTGGAGTATTACAGGATACTTCTTAAAATACAAGCCGATGGCAAATCACCTTGTGTGTGTGAAATGGGGCCGTTTCTAGGAGAATGAAGGAAAAGCTATATTCTCTAACTTCACTCATGATTAACCAGGCATGTTCACGGCCAAAATGAACACAACAGAGAACCTAGTTCTATGAGAAAATGAAGCTATGTTATAGCTGTTGTCTTGGTTTACATCAAAGCCCGGGTGGTTCAAGACATCATGTTCACCTCCTGGCCGAGTAAACCCGACAGATATTAACAATGACTGGTTCAAGGCTGAAAAATGCTACAAGGTCAGCTATAGTGAATTTTCGTTTGTACTCTCAAAAGTCCTAGAGTCAGGTCTTGTCGAGTCTTGTCTAGGAAGTTAAGTTTGTCGAGTCGTCATGTATCTAGAGTCATTTCTATTCATGTGGGGGATTGTTGGAACTCGTTTTTGACGAAATGATTTTAAATCATTTGCCGGTAGGTTTCCGAACGAAGATGTTCGTCGGAATGACCGGATGTTCGTAAGCACTATGAAGTAGTGTAATTACATGTCAAAATCGGAGTGGTTTGAATGCGAAATAGAGGTCCGTAGTAGATAGCTTGTAAAGCTTTATTATTTGGCTAAGTATAAAAAATTAGCAAATACTCTACATTGGATAAATGGATTTGTATTTGGGTTTAAATTTGTTAATAGGATTTTATGTCCATTAACTTATTTTAATAAGCCTTTTTTGCTGGTGATCTTTTATGTTTTCATAAACATAAAAAAGTAAATCCATATTATTGCATTGATTTGGTCAAAGCAAATATTATATGCATTTGATGAAATTAACGTTGGCAAATTATTTGGTCAAGGAGATGAAATCTTCATTATGACAATTAATTTGTCACTTAACTCTCCATTACAGCACTGAACGTTTCATCTTTTTGTGATCATATAATGTGACTTGTGCATTGTTTTAAAAGACACGATCAAACCAAATAATCAGAAGGCAACAAGCTCTCTCATTATATTATTTTATTATTTGTTAGTTTTTGTTCAAAGGTCTGAGAGTACAACATAGTTTCTGAGGTTCGTTAGCTTCTATTATGAGTGCTGCGGAATAGTCGGAAGTGTGGTTTTATCCTGGGATTCTGATTGCGTAAACACCGTCGCACTACGGACAATTTAAGAATTAAAGAAAGAGTGTCTCGACTCCACACAAACCGTTTTGTTCATCAGATATTGGTATCAAGTGTTGTAATATTTTAATTCCGTTTTTATCATTATATCAATCGAATATTCAGTTTTGCCATATCGTAGAAATCATGTTCATACAATCTCTCCAACAGCCACTTCACAGTAATGGCATGAAAACAAATGACTAACCTTCTTTCACTAAACTGCAGGAATGTCTACCTCTCACACTGGGATGCTGCTGCGGCCAATTTTCGTTCCCACTTATGTTCAGACTTCAGAGAATCATGTCAACTAGGTTATGATTGTCACTACGGTCAATCCGAAATTGTTTGGAGGTACTTGTGCAATATCTTGTGGGAAGTAACGAATTGGCGAGTTTATCAGTACCAAATGATGCTTCACCCTTTGTAACAAACAGAAACGGTAAACAAGAGTACACAAACAAGAATATGTAGTGTCTACATTATTAAAGTGATTAACCGCCTGTCGAGAATAAATCACTACTCTTACATTTTAAAAACTATTATAATAAAGCAAGAGAGAGGAGGCCGGAAATTATAGAAGTCAAAAGAAGAATGACGACAGGGCAACGTAGTAACACTACAAATACGTAGCCACCGTTCAAAAAGGAGCAGAACCGTAAGAAAACCAATGAGAGCTTAACCTATATACAATAAAGAGATAATTGCAGTATAGATGACTTTTTATGTTTCTATTATCAGAAAAAAGTACCTACATGTTATTGGTGACTTATGCACAGCTTTCGAAAAATTTATCCCACAATTACCCCTTATCTCAACGTACAACACTAATGAACTCCATGGACAACCACATCGTATTCCATGTACAACCACAAATACATGCCCCAAACACTAATGAACTCCATGTACAACCACAAATACATGCCCCAAACAGTGCCGAGAGTCATGGTCGAACAATGTTTATTAAATGAAAAGTTTTATTCTTCTCACTTCTCATATAGACTTATCGTGGTCCAACACAAAGAATACAACCATACAATTAACCATACAGATTTATCGTGGTCGAACACGTAAAATTATAAATACATCAAAGTTCTCTGAGAGAGACATGCATTCGTCGTCCACGATAACGTCTCATATTTAATGTTACAACCACACACATATCTTACAATGTACATCCACACTTGAACTTCAGATGTTTGAATATTCATCCACACTTGAACTTCAAATGCTGAGGGCTTAAACCGTCAATTCGCCCATAAAAAGTGCACCAAGCACACAAGGTCACTTTTTTTGCACACAAACTTTGAAAAGTCACTTTTATGATTAACCTCTCTACAATAAATATAGAGAAAATTATTCTCAGGTGTACTTAGACCCTTTCTACTTTCACAATAAAGACTTTCGTGCGTGGGTATACTTTCACACTCTCTCTCTCTTCACACAATTTTTCCCTTTTCCGATTTTACCCTCTAAACTAACTAAAGATACTTTACAATTTAAATAATCACATTCTATCTAATCGCCGAACACTTTTTTCTGATGATGTGATGGATATCCATAAATTGCTAAACCCACCGTTCGATCAACATCCAACGGTCCAGATTCACACTCTTTGATTCTCGCATTTCATCCATGTTCCAATTCCAGTTTCCTTTACGTGTACGTCCACGAACCTGCATTTCTGATACAAGACTTTTTAGGTCTTGTGACTCAATTCCTCAAGTCTAAAATCATGTCATTGTAGTACAAGAGGTTATCAATCCAATCCATAGGCTAATGAACACCCAAGATGCAGAAAACTTGCTAAGCTAGGTCTACAAATATAAAGGGTTTAAAGTCTAACAACCTAAAGCAAGAAATCCAAATAAGAAAATAAAGATTCAAGACTAATGATTAACAAGGTGATTCCAAATCAAGAACAAAGCTTTCAAGAAATGATCAATGTATTAACTCTAGGCAAAGACTCATAATAGACTAATCCAATCTCTTGGTACTAATCCCTTTGACTTATCACATTTCAAACCCATGTTTAATGGTGTATCTATGACAAGCAAGCATTAAATCACAAGGTCCAAAAAGCCTAATAAGCATGCTAGACATCTAATCTCTTAGGCTAGGTTTACTAATCTCTTGCACAATAAAACTAACACTAACTCACATTCTCATGCATAATCAATGTCTAAGAGTCAAATTCCCATCAATGTGGCACTAAGTACTTAAGCACAAGTTAAGCAAGACATTACATCAACCAAAACTTCTATCAAGCATTTCAGCAAACACCTTGTGTGCAATACCAAAAAGCTGTCCACCAAAAAGGTAATAAGCATTAATAACAATCACACAAGAAGAGCTAATCAAAGATCTACCACCCTAATCATCCTTAAACATCAAAGGAAACACCTTGCTCATCAAAAATCAAGAACTCCAAAACCCAAGAACATGAAATTCGAAAATGGAATGACAAGAACAAAAGGAAGACAAGACTAAAGCATGAAAGACTTAGATTAAAAGAAGAAGAAAACATAAACCAAGATATATACAATGATCCAATCTCTCATCCCAAAGGAATTGTTCTAAGATCTATGAAGAAACCAAAGCACAAGCTTTGGGGGCAAGAGAAAGGATGAAGAGAAGTGTTTTTAGTTCAAGAGTATTTATAGGAAAACCCCAAATTCGTCCAGTCAAAGTCGTGCAGCGACCTATTTCCTCTCGGTGTATCACGTCGTTGCGTGTCTTCGGACTTGGTTTCTCTCGATTCTTGCACCGATGTGATTTGGTCGCTGTGTTATCCCGCTGCGTCATAGCTGCCTAAATCCTGTCGGTGTATCACGTCGCTCTGGGAACAATGTGCTGAAATCTTCAACTTTCTTGGCTCTTATGCTTGGTTCCTCATGTCCACATCATTCACCACTCTCCAAGTGTTCTTCATAGCTCCATTTAGACCTGAAATAGACTCCAAACCATGCAAAATATGCAATGCCTAGTCTAAAACCCAACATTTCTAAGATGAATGCAAAAGTGAACAAAACATGATGAATGAATGCATGAAAGGATACAAAACCTGAACTAAATGTATGCTAAAACAAGGTAAAATGTGAGATTATCAATTTCCTCCATAAAAGATCAATGTACATCCATAGCGTACAAACACGCTGCTTACAACCAAACACAATTACTCATCCATAGTGTTTAAATCATTTATGATAAATGCTTCATTTATACCTTACTTGTCCACAATGGTACATCCACATGAACAATAAACAATAACATCCTCTTGCTTGTTCGTGTTCGTTTTCATATGTTCGTGTGTTCATATGTTCGTGTACATCCACATGTTTGTGTTCGTTTTCATATGTTCGTGTTCATATGTTCGTGTACATTTGCATGTTCATGTTCGTGTTCGTTTTCATATGTTCGTGTACATCCACATGTTCGTCTTTGTTTTCATATGTTCGTGTACATCCACATGTTCATGTTCGTTTTCATATGTTCGTGTTCATATGTTCTTGTACATCCACATGTTCGTGTTTTGGACTTCCTTAGCATCCAAAAGGGTGATCTGGTCCAAATATTTGGAGGGATGGCGATCGCACGAACGAGAAGAAGAACGGGAAAAGGTAACCTGAATTGCCTCGACACGGTTACCAAAGCAATGGGAAAAGGTAAGGAGACAACTTGACTAAAAGGTAACTTACTTATCTCTCTTCAATTACTTTATCCCAATTACAAGGACTTTTTCGGAAATTCGCCCATGAAAAGTTCACCTAGCAACATAAGTCCCTAAAAATGAAAGGTAAACACCAAAAGTCACCCAAATGGTAAAGCTCTCATAAATATATTGGCAAAGTGGAATTTACGTAGCCGTATCGGGTCTTCATGGATACCCATTGTTTTCAAGATGATGGACCGTGGAAAAAGAGGTTAATGTTTTTTTTTTTTTTTTTGCCTAATGGTCTTTAATTTTTACTAGAAAAATATCTGAGTTTACACATCATCTTCCTGTTTTTAAATATTCTATTTCACGGTGCTTGATGATTGTCTGATGATGTTTCTCCTTGTGTGGGGAAATTTACAAGAGAGAAAGCAGGAGTTGTTGATTGCATTTATTGTGCGCACAATTGCTATATATATGCTTAGGAGAAGTGGGGGCAACCCGCAAATGTGGCCGTGAGTATCCTTAAGAATTAGCCAAGCCGACTACTCAGAAGCATTTTCAATACCAGTTTTTTAATTTTTAGATTTCTAGATTTGAGTTTTTCATGTTTTAGAATGTTTTTATTTACATCATTAGTGGGATTAAGTGAACCGTATTACATATTTTGATATCAATGGGTTGTTTGGCGGCATTCGAAATTTGGTTTCTTCTAAAACTTGGTTTAGGGCAAGCAATTCCCCAAAAAACACCATATATAAGCGTATTAGCTTGCCGGGATACAAGAAACAGCGTCAAGAACCACAATTTGAAAAGAAAAAAAATGTAAAAAAACTAAGCATAGGAAACAAAAGAGCGAAATACTAAGAACAATGAGATCAATGGACTGAATGCCCGATAAGTGATTTGGTTAAAAAAACCTTTAACTAACCCACAAAGCTTCCAAATAATATTGATAAATTAGAATAAACCGAATAAAAACACCCGTGTATATAATTAGGCGACCCAGACTTTCCGAGCAATATTCCACCTATTAACAATACATAATGGACGGCTGCACATAGGACAAAAATTAACTAATTTAAATGAAGTATAAAAGTACTTAAGTTAGATATTCGATGCTAAAAATATAATTTTAGTTTTCTAAAAGAAATTGTATATAGTGATTTTTTCTAGTTTCTTATCTTATGATTTCTGGTTATATAAAATTCAGATACATAATTTAAATTTATTTTTTGCGTACAAAAGAAATGACTTTTAAAATTCTTATTGAAACTGTTATATTTAATGATGGTAGTTATTATAAATATTAAAGTGTATATAGCACAAATTATAATAAATCAAATAAATAGTTTTTTGTTAATAATAATTATGGTTTATTAAAATGAGTTAATGATGTGTCATAATTTTAAAAGGTGTGTTGATGAGGTGGCTTGATGAGAAGAGAGGAAATATAACTTTATATATATAGAGTTTCTTTTTAAAACAAAAGATCCAATCACCAAACAAAAACTGTAGTCAGAGTCTATAGCTCAAATGTTTTTGTGAGTCTCTCAAACGAGAGACTGATTCTGCGCCCTCTTGTATCTTTCAATTACGTAAAAGTTTTAGGTAAATTTTATTTTAGATAATGATAACACGATTAGTATTTTATAAAGTATTTTTTTATGAAAACAAAATTAATTAAATATTAAATGATAAAAATACATAGACAGTAAAACTCAAGAAAACAGATTAGAATAAGATAAGGAGCTATCAACACGGTAGAAATACGTGTAACCGATAGGTGAAAAACGCAAAATAAGGTAAAGAATTGTTTAATTACAAAAAAAAAATTTAAACGCAAAGAACATAAAATATACATGTTTTATACTTATTAATTACATATTTCACAGAGTAACCGCGATAGAACTAAAAGAGAACCGCCGAGCAGAAGAAAAAAAACAAAGAATCAACCGTTTGCAATGCCTTTCTTTCTTACAAACAATAAACAGATTGTGTTAATTTTTTTGTTTAATATTATGATTTCCTCTTCACAACCATGATGTTCTATGAGGAATTTTGTTATAATACATATAAAGTAATGATATTTTAATTCTTAAAATATACCTCAAAGGACAAATAAATAGTAGAGTATTCTGCAATGCATATTTTTTGTTAAACTAAATATATTACGAAAAAAATAATCAAAATAACCAGCGGAATAACAGCTATACTAGTAAGTAGAGTGAATAAGATCATTTAAACAAAAGCATTTTCACCTGTTTGTAAGGGCCAAAAGCCCAAATGGTCTATTACGCTTCCTAACACATTACGCTTCCAAAGAGATGGTCATTTATGCTTATTTCTACCAGATCATTCAGAGCCCAAACACATTATTTCTAACAGATCATTCAGAATCCAAACACAACAAGTTCACGAGATGCACAAGCCCAAATGGTCTATTACAAAAATACATCTCATTCTAAACGGAGTCCACTTATATAAAAAAAAATTCGAATTCACAAAAAATACATCTCATTTCTAAACAGAACAAGTTCCACTTATATAAGAAAAAATTTGAATTCACAAAAATACAGTACATCCTCATCCAAAAGGTTAGTAACTTGCTAGCAACTAAGAATGTTCGTATCTTCGACAAAATTAGTATGTTATCAGCTTTTTGAGGACATATTAGATCAAAAATTTGAGAGGATTTCAATTGTTTTTCAAAAAATTTCCGATTAGATTTGACATTTGTATATATTTTTAAAAATCTCATTGAATTATTCATTTGTACAAATTTTGTACAATTCCACCTAACTTTCAATAAAAAGTACCGCTTCGCGCAGCCTCTGCCTCGACTTACATTTCTAAGATGAAGAAATACATTTCTGAGATGAAAGCGGCTTACGGTGGAGGATTGATGAACAATGTATACATCAACGGTGACTATAATATCATGACGAAGACTGCGGTCACTCTGGGGAGAAAAATGGAGGAGATAGAGAAGAACACAAGCCTCAGACATCTTATCCATGCAGCAGGAATTTATGGCATCGAATACGTGATATTGGCATTCATTGATGGGTTGATACGTTCAAAACTGAAGCAGATACGAATCTTTGACGAACTGTGTTTACTTTGTGTCTTCGTTTCTCTCTGCTGTATGACATTCTTACTCTTCGAACATATGCGATGGTGGTTCCTACTAATTGTTTTGTTGGTCGGAGTAGTAATCGGAGTAGGAACCTATTGGTTCTGTTTCTCCTTTTCCGGAAAATCGGATTCCCTACTTGCTAAAATGATAGGTGTCATGGAAGACGGTGATCTTCAGATTTGCACCGTCACAGCTCTTCTCTTCAAACCGGACGAGCCAGAGACTCAAGACTTGTGAATTTAATTGGATTTGAAGGTTTCTTCCACTTTCTACAATATAGAAAAAGTCTCTTTAATTTTCAAAAAATAGAAAGTGCTAAACAATTTATAAGTACTTTAATATTTAACTTAAAATTTAATAGAAAAATAAATAAACATGTAAAAACGAAAAACAAACTCAAGAATTACAGATTCCAATTTCTTTTTATTTTTTTAATACTATTTTGAAATGAATAACTCTTGATTTTATACTTACATATATTCCTTAACTATGTATCCGGCACCATCTTTGTGACAGAGTATATATAATACAAAAGTATTTGTATCGTCGTCATTGCTAAGATAAACATAGTTTGTCATTTTGCTCTTTTAACTCTATGTAATGTAATAACAGGACATACTCAGTTTTGAGTTTTAAACTTGTTTGTTACTTTAGGTGACATAGCAAAAGACTCCCCATAAGGAGTTCGTGTTCCCTTAAACCTCGTCAGCTCTCAAGTCTATGGAAGATATCAACTACTCTTAACAGAAGTTGAAACAAGTCCTGTACAACTCCAAGTTCAATTTTAATGTCAAGATTGAAATAAAGAAGATACTCTTCTACTCTCAGCCTACCATCTGGACCAGCAAAAATCTCCCAAAGTCTGTTATAAAATATCACAATGTCAGAAAGCAAAACTATTAACTTTGCCAGAAAATACACAAAATAAAGTCAATCAAAGCTTCTAATTGTTTTTCCTACAGCATTATAGTCAATCAAAGCCTTATCTGCAAACAAAACCAATCGTTTTTCCTATATTGAGACTTATGCCTTGAGAGCACCAAACCAATCCTCAGAGTTTAAGTAATATTCCAGAGAGAACAAGCCATGTCTTAACCTAAACCAAACTGCTCTGTATAGTATAAGCTAGAAAAGTGAGTCTCATATTCCTCTCAACTTTAGAGCTAATAGCTAAACGCTTTGCAAGAACTCATAAGCACCAAACCAATACTCAAATTATAAGTACTTCCAGAGAGAACATGCCATTATTTTAACTTAAACCGGTGGGAAAAGATGTTAAGTTAATACCCCGATACAACCATTACATATCTCTCACATAAGGATTCCATATCACAAAACAAAAACGATATCCAAAAGTTCTGCTCTTACCCTCTTAAAACGAAGTATAAGGCTTTAAACTAAATAATTCGTAGAAACTAACAATCTACATCACTGCAATACATTTGTATCTCTCATACCTCAGAGCATATCCCCACACCCTCATCGAGAGTGCTCTCAAAGAGAATAAAAGGTCATCGGGAAAACTTCTTCACAAAATGGTTCTTAAACTTCTCCATCTCCTGAACAAAACCCATCAATGTGTTCAAGTAAACAAGAACAAAGAAAAAAAACACATTCACGGGGAAGTCTTTATATATATATATATATGGAGTCTTGTTTGGGGAAAAAAAAAGAGAGCTCAGTACAAGGCCATTATCTGATCATAGAATCAGAAGAATGCGAAGGACCCAACCATCGCTAGAGCCTAAATCTTCATAGCTCTCAATGCACCAGCCGGAGATCAAACCCGGGTCTGTACCGTTGCAGGGTACTATTCTACCACTAGACCACTGGTGCTTCTTGCATTACTTTGTTTCGTTTTATAGTTTTTATAAACCGAAAAGCTCAGCAACAAAATTGAAGTGGATTAATGAGCTTTTTCTTCTTGATTCTAATTATTGAGAGGATAAACAATATAACTTTTGGATGTTCAAAGATTTACTCTGTAATTGTATAACATAAATGGCTATTGAAATGTTTCTGCTCTTTACCCTCTACTAGAAACGTAGAAAGGTTTTATAAGCCAAAGAATTCACCGAAACTAACAATCTACCTTACTCAGAAGCATAATGACAATCATCATCCTTAAGAAAACCCATCACAATGTCCAAGGTCAAGGAAAAAACAAAAGTCTCACCTTTTCAGCAAATTTGTAGAGGAAGAAGACTGCTGAAAGTATATTAATTTTGTTCTTTTCAAATGGAGATTATGGGACTGGTCTGAACCGTTTGCAAAAGGATTTATGCCTGTCAGACAAGTGTGCGACCACCCCGGAGAGCTCAGTTACGAGGCCATATCAGATCAGAGAATCAGAATAATGCGAAGGACCCAACCATCGTTAAGGCCCAAATCTTCATTGCTCTCGATGCACCAGCAGGGAATCGAACCCGGGTCTGTACCGTGGCAGGGTACTATTCTACCACTAGACCACTGGTGCTGCTTGTAGTGATTAGTTTCATTAAACTTATAACCGAAAAAGCTATAGTGCACTAATACAAGAGGTCATCGTCTCTCTCCTTTTTGGGGTCAGTTCTATTTCTATTTTGATTTTTCTTTATACAAATACAAGTATGGTGTTTTTATGATCTCGATTGTAATTATACAAATACAAGTATGGTGAGAGGATAAAAAATATAACTTTTGTTATAAAATATTATAAGGTATATTAATAAACGATCGAATATTATAACATATATTGATCGTAAGGAAGAGAGAGAGCAAAATACTATGTGAAAGAAGAAGCTGTTGTGAACCGTTTGGTTTAATGGACTCAATATAGACCGACCCACGTAGAGGTTATTGCATAACCAGTCCTTAGGAATATTCTAGATTAGTCTTGATCATTCCTTGTTCAACAAGTAATAGGTTAATAGAATATTTCTTTTTTCATTGTATGTGTAGTAAAAGGATAATTACCTTTTCTCTACCTAGTGTAATCACCTAGTGTAATAACTATATAAAGAGACCTTTGGTCCTCATAATAATACACACAGAACATTCAGTTCACAACACGTTATCAGCACGAAAGCCCTAGAGACCCTGAGCAGCCGCCGAAACTTTAAAAGAGTTATATCTTTCAAACCGTGAAGCACCAGAAGGCGATCTAGATATCAAATCGAAGCCCTCGACGAGGCGAATCTACCGGTGAAAGCCTCTTGTGGATCCGACATCGGACGCGCTCTCACGCACGCATACAGTACACGACGATCTACCAAATAAACCAAGAAGATCTGATTTCAGCTTGTGTTTTCCGAGGTCTTTAGCTCCCGGTTCCTGTCCATTCAACATCCTAAGGTGATCAAGGTAATCCTTAAAGCTAAGAACAAAAGCAAATCGAATTGGACTAAGAAGAATAAGAAATCCTAAAATCAATCTCTCTTAAGAACTTGTTTGTTCATGTTTAAACCATCATCTGAACTTGAATCTAAGCAAAGATAAGACCATTAAAAATCAATTATATGAATAAACTTGTTTGATCTCTCAAAACCTGAAAATCGAATTTGACCTAATTCATATCAAACCCTAAAATCGATTCTATGCTTGATTGTTTGATAAACTGTTTGAATCCTTGCATAAAATCGATGACATATGTTAGGGTTGCTAGTTTGTGTTGTTTCATGCATAATAGCTAAACCCTAAAGCTTGTTTAAAATCGGCCATGCTTGTTAATCACTTGTTAAAAATCGGACTGCATATTCTCATGTTAATAATCGAATTTGAACATTCAATAAAATCAGTCGCTTGTGTTTCCATGAGTTAGATCAATTGTTCATGATCTTGTTTGCCAAAGTTGAAATCGTAAACCATAGGGAAAGAGAAGAAGAAAATCGTGAATGGCCTAAACCCTAATCATAATTCAAATAGGAAATCTCTAATCCTTTCCTTTTAGGAAAAAGGAAAGTTTTAGAAATATCCTTTTCCCTTTAAGTAATTATCCTTTTAATTGTTTTTCATTTTCTTAGATGTTAAGGATTAACTTTTAATTAAGGATAATAATTCTAATCCTATTCTAAATAGGAAAATGTAATTCATTTCCTTTTAGTAAAAAGGAAAGTTTTAGATAATATCATTTTCCTTTAAGGATCTATCCTTTTAATTGTTTTTTTCCTTTTCTTAAAAGTCAAGGATTAACTTTTAATTAAGGATTAAATTAAAAATAGAAAATTTCGAGTGCATAAACCATTAAATAAAATCGGCCCTATTGTTTGATTGCATAAATTGCTTGATTGATTGTAAAGCTTAAAATCAGATAAACATTACCGGCCATATTCCTAAGGTCCGGATTTTATTAAAAAGTCCTAAAGTGAAAATCTGATGCATGGCCGGCCATATTCCTAAGGTCCAGATCATATTTAAAGTCCTAACTGTAAATTGTTGGATATTTTCAGATGTCTAAGGACACCTCAGATTACCCGGTCCTAAGTCTCTCTGGAGATAATTTCCTAGAATGGGAAATGAGCACTAGAATTGCTCTACAAACTAGGGGACTGGGAAGATGCATCACAAATGGCAATTATGAAATAGAAAGCCAAAGGGAAAGAGCCATAACAATTATGCGCTTCCATCTCACTGAAGAACTGAGAGATCAGTACCAAGATGTTAAAGACCCTTTTGATCTTTGGACAAATTTGTGTGAAAGATTTTCAATGGTACTGTGGCAAAACTCCATGGAAGGATGGGAGACTCTCGGTTTCCGGGATTGTGAATCCGCGGATGCATACCACTCTGCCCTAATGAAAATCGTCTATGGCCTCAGGCTATGTGGCGAAATGGTGATAGATGATGATCTTTTGGAAAAGACCATCTCTACACTCGATCCACGTGATGTGATTTTATCACTCAAGGCCAAAAGTTTCACTAACTATAATGACATATATCATTACCTCAGAAGAGGGCAGAGGACCAAAGAACTCATCAAAAGATGTGATGAAGTGCTTAAAAGATGCAATGAGATGGATAATCCCGAAACAAATAACGAGGAAGAAACCTCGGACTGTGAGGGCAGTTCAAAAGTTGACTAAGGATATCTGAGCTTTAAGTTTTTCCATTTCTTGTTGCTTTTATTCGTGTTTGGATTTATGTCTTTGATTTTTTTTCTTTGATTTGAATGCTTTTAAGACATAAATTCTTATTTTATGAAGTATAGACGTTTTCGTGGTGGATAGTGGGTTAAGCCACACGATTCTAAAAGATAAAAGATACTTCATAAATCTTACACTCAAAAAGGCAAACATAAGTACTATAGCAAGACCGGCCGGCCTTATAGAAGGTTTCGGTCAGGCCAACATTTTAATGCCTAAGGGCACGCATCTAGAAATCCGTGATGCATTGTTTTCACCAAGCTCAAATCGAAACTTATTGAGTTTTAAAGACATTCGTCTGAATGGTTATCATGTGGAAACAATGGGCAGAGGAAACAGAGAATTTCTCCAGATAGTTAAAATCACCCAAGGCCAAAAGAAAGTCCTTGAGACTATACCTGCTATAGCTACGGGCTTATACTGCATAAAAATCAGTATGATAGAAGCCAATGCCACTGTAAACAAAGTTTTTACGGATATGTTCACTTTGTGGCATGACCGGCTGGGACATCTCGGGTCAGGAATGATGCAGAAATTGATATTAAACACGAGAGGACACGCCTTGAAAGAAAGGAGAGTGATCCCGTAAATTCAAACTTGTGCCTCATGTTCACAAGGTAAATTGATTGTAAGACCGTCACCAGTAAAAGTGACTAAGGAAACGATAAATTTCCTGGAAAGAATTCAAGGAGACATATGCGGACCAATACACCCACCTTGTGGGACGTTTCGATATTTCATGGTCCTCATTGACGCATCTACACGATGGTCACATGTATGCTTATTGTCAACACGGAACTTGGCATTTGCAAGACTCCTTGCGCAAATAATTCGCCTACGGGCACACTTTCCAGACTTTCCTTTAAAAACCATCCGTATGAATAATGCGGGTGAGTTTACCTCCAGAGCTTTTGATGATTATTGTATGTCCATGGGGGTAAGTGTGGAACACTCCGTGGCACATGTACATACACAAAACGGCTTGGCCGAATCTCTCATCAAACGCATACAGCTGATCGCTAGACCATTACTCATGAGGTCAAAGCTTCCAGTATCAGCCTGGGGACACATAATCTTACATGCCGCTGAATTAATCTGTATCAGGCCATCAAGTTACCATGAATATTCCCCCTCCCAAATTAATTACGGGTCAAGAGCCAGACATATCTCATCTTAAAATATTCGGTTGTTCAGTTTATGTACCGATTGCTCCACCACAGAGGACTAAGATGGGACCTCAGAGGAGGATGGGAATATATGTTGGATATGATTCACCCACGATCATAAAGTACCTAGAGCCAACTACCGGTGATTTGTTTAAGGCCATGTACGCGGATTGTCATTTCGATGAGTCCGTTTTTCCAACAATAGGTAGTGAGAACCGGCTGGTAAAAGAACTCTCATGGAATCATACATCCTTAAATTGGCAAGATCCTCGGACCCAAGAAAGTGACTTGGAATTCCAAAAGATTATTCATATGCAAAAGCTAGCTATACAATTGCCAGATTCCTTTGCTGACCCGCAGAGAGTAACTAAATCGTATATACCAGCCGTGAATGCACCTATACGAATTGATGTCCATGATGGACCGCAAGTGGCTACAGAGTCTAGACCCCATTTGAAACGTGGGAGACCTATTGGTTCCAAAGATAAGACTCCTCGGAAATTATAGAAAGGTGCTGAAATTCAGACCGAGGAGATAGTGGATGGTCCGGACACAGATGAGCCTAAGGTACCGCAAAATGAAGCTTGAGACGCCGAGCATCATGGTCCTGAAGTTCAAAATAACAATGAGATCTCGATAAATTTTGTTAAGTCCGGAATCCAATGGAACAGAAAAGATGTCGACATCGATGAAATATTTGCATGCAATGTAGCCCTTGATGTAATGAATGAGGATCTAGAACCCACGTCCATTTTAGAGTGCACTCGCCGATTAGACTGGCTTAAAAGACGTGGAGTTAAACTCTTTAAAAGAAGAGAGAGGTTTTTGGTCCCATAATTCGGACACCTCGACATATAATCCCAGTTGGACATAAATGGGTCTTTGTGAAGAAGAAAAACGAACAAGGAGAGATTGTTCGACACAAAGCACGGCTTGTGGCACAAGGATTCTCACAGAGACCAGGAATCGATTATGAGGAGACATACTCCCCTGTGGTGGATGCAACGACATTCCGATTTCTGATAAGTCTGGCCACAAAAGAAAAATTGGATTTACGGTTAATGGATGTAGTAACCGCCTATTTATATGGTCCACTGGAGAATGAGATTTATATGCGATTACCAGAGGGTATTGAGCTCAAAGATAAGAAAAGTTCTCGAGAAGAACACTGCATTAGGCTAACCAAATCCTTATACGGACTGAAATAGAGTGGGCGCATGTGGTACAATCGTTTAAGTGAGTACCTGATTAAATCCGGATATAAAAATGATCACATCAGTCCGTGTATTTTTATAAAGAAGTTGTCAAACAAAGGATTTGTGATTATAGCAGTATACGTGGATGATTTGAACATCCTCGGAACCTCTGGAGAGATCGCCCAAACAGTTGAATATTTAAAGGCTGAATTTGAAATGAAAGACTTAGGAAAAACTAAGTTCTGTTTGGGAATACAGCTTGAGTACGTAAATAATGGAATCCTTGTGCATCAAATGGCATATACAGAAAAGGTACTCAAGAGATTTAATATGGACCAGGCCCACCCATTGAGTAGCCCACTGGTTGTGAGAAGCCTTGCATTGGACAGTGATCCATTCGGTCTGAAAAGAAAGGATGAAGAAGTCCTTGGTCCCGAAGTGCCATATCTCAGTGTCATAGGAGCGTTATTATATTTGGCTAGTCATACTAGACCAGACATTTGTTTTTCCATGAACCTCCTATCAAGATTCAGTTCTTGTCCGACCCAGAGGCACTGGAACGGGATTAAACATATACTTCGTTACCTGAAAGGAACGAAAGACATGGGTCTATTTTACACTAACCATAACAACAAAGGTTTAGTTAGTTTTGCTGATGCAGGTTATCTATCGGATCCACACAATGGACGATCTCAGACAGGATATGTGTTCACTCACGGAGGAACCGCAATTTCATGGAGATCCATGAAGCAAACACTCACGGCCACATCATCAAATCACGCAGAGATTTTGGCAATTCATGAAGCCAGCCGTGAATGTGTTTGGTTAAGATCGATGACTCAGCACATAAGGCGAGATTGTGGGATGACAGATGGAAAGGACGTACCGACCGTACTTCATGAGGACAATGCTGCGTGCATAGCTCAACTGAAAGACGGATACATCAAGGGAGACCGGACGAAGCACATTTTGCCCAAGTTCTTTTTCACTCATGACCTACAGAAGGCCGGAGAAGTTCAAGTGCTCCAAGTCCGTTCAAGTGAAAACTCGGCTGACCTTTTTCACGAAGTCACTCCCTACTTCCACACTCAAGAAGTTGATGTACCAGATTGGCATGCGTCAGTTAAAGGACTTTTAGGGATGTCTAAATCAGGGGAAGTAATACATGCTGTACTCTTTCCTCACTAAGGTTTTGTCCCACTGGATTTTTCTTTAGTGAGGTTTTAATGAGGCAGCATCCCCAAGCGTATTACAAAGATCCTTGGTTGCATCGGGTTCGGTCATTTCGTCCAAGGGGGAGTGTTATGAACCGTTTGGTTTAATGGACTCAATATAGAACGACCCACGTAGAGGTTATTGGATAACCAGCCTTAGGAATATTCTAGATTAGTCTTGACCATTCCTTGTTCAACAAGTAATAGGTTAACAGAATATTTCCTTTTTCATTGTATGTGTAGTAAAAGGATAATTACCTTTTCTCTACCTAGTGTAATCACTATATAAAGAGACCTTTTGTCCTCATAATAATACACACAGAGCATTCAGTTCACAACAAAAGTTCATCTCATCGCTTTATATAATATGATAAAGTTAGTTAGGTAAACAATGGATAATCACATGTTAATATTATAACACGTTTACAACACTCCCCCTTGATTATCCATCATTATTATATCGTGTACTGCCTCGTTAAAAACCTTATCATTGAAAAACCCAGTGGGATAAAAACCATGACAAGGAAAAAAAGAGTACAGTAACGTAATCTCTCCCTGAGAATGACATATGTAGTCTTTAAATCATAAGTCACGTAGATGACGCATCCCGATACTATGAACGTGTTTTCTGAATGTAGTTGTTGGAAGCGCTTTCGTGAATAAATCGGCTACATTGTCACTTGAACGAACATATTGAACATCCACTTCTTGATTCTTCTCGAGTTCTCGGATGTAAGAGAAAAATTTTGGAGGTATATGCTTCGTTCTGTCGCTCTTGATATAATCTTCCTTAATTTGGGCAATGCATGCAGAATTATCCTCAAATACTTTTGTGGGTTCTTTCTTCGTGAGAATTCTACTTGATACATGTCTGTGATGAGTCATTGATCTGAGCCATACACATTCCCTACATGCTTCGTGAAGTGCAATGATTTCTGCATGATTTGAAGAAGTTGCAACCAATGTCTGTTTTTGGGAACGCCAAGAGATAGCAGTTCCGCCAACTGTGAAGACGTATCCAGTCTGCGATCTAGCTTTGTGCGGGTCTGATAAATATCCTGCATCTGCAAAACCAACCAAACCAATCTCGGGGTTTCTCGGATAAAATAATCCTAAGTCAATTGTACCTTGAAGATAACGGAATAAATGCTTTATTCCGTTCCAATGCCTCCGTGTAGGTGCTGAGCTATACCTTGCAAGTAGGTTAGTAGCGAAAGCTATATCTGGTCGAGTGCAATTCGCAAGATACATAAGTCCACCTATAGCGCTCATATAAGGTACTTCTTGACCTAATATTTCTTTGCTATTTTCACAAGGTCTGAATGGATCTTTGTTAACATCAAGCGTTCGATTGACCATCGGGGTACTCAAAGGAGTCGTTTTATCCATATAAAAATGCTTCAAGATTCTTTTGATATAATTTGACTGATGCACAAATATTCCATCTCGGAGATGCTCAATCTGGAGCCCAAGACAAAATTTTGTCTGCCCTAAATCTTTCATTTCAAATTCTTCTTTCATATGAGCTCTTGCATCATCAATATCCTTTTGAGTTCCAATTATATTTAGGTCATCAACGTATACAGCTATGATCACAAAACCAGATGATGATTTCTTAATGAATACGCATGGGCATATCGCATTGTTCATGTAGTCTTTTCTCAACAAATATTCACTTAAGCGATTATACCACATGCGTCCAGATTGTTTTAATCCGTAAAGTGATCTCTGTAATTTGACCGAACATATTTCTTTGGATTTTGAGCTTAATGTTTCAGGCATTTTCATCCCTTCGGGGATTTTCATGTATACATCATTATCCAGTGATCCATACAGATATGCTGTCACAACATCCATAAGGTACATATCTAAATTTCTAGATGCCGCTAGACTCATCAAGTACCTGAATGTGATTGCAACAATGACCGGAGAATATGTCTCTTCATAATCAATTCCTGGTCTTTGAGAAAAACCTTGGGCAACAAGACGGGCTTTATATCTTGTTATTTCATTATTCTCATTTCTTTTTCGCACAAATACCCACTTGTACCCAACTGGTTTTACATTTTCAGGTGTTGCGACAATAGGTCCAAAAACACATCTTTTATTGAGGGAGGATAATTCAGTTTGTATTGCCATCTTCCATTTCTCTCAATCATGTCTTTTCTGACATTCCAATATGGACCTTGGATCAGGATCATCACTTTCTTGATCAATTTCTTTAGCTACGGAAAATGAGAATATTCCATCATCATATTTTATTTCATTTCTAATACATAACTCTCCAATTTGGGCGTAATTGATGGAAATCTCATATTTTCTGTTTCTTTTTCATCATCTTCATTTTCTTCCTTTTGTGGTTCTTCTTGAACCTTTTCACTTTGTTATCCCAAATTCTTTTTCTTTCGTGGATTTTTATTTTTTGAACCCACTGGTCTCCCCCTCTTTAACTGAACCCTAGGTTCATTTGCTAAGTTCATGTCAGTTTGTTCTTCAGGAACAATAATTCTTGAGGGGACATTTGCAGCAGGTATATATGACTTTGTCACTCTTTTTGTATCTGTGAACGCATCTGGTAATTGATTTGCCAAACTTTGCAAATGTATAATTTTCTGAACTTCCAGTTCACGTTGATTCGTAGGAGGGTCAAGATGCACTAAGGTTGGTGAAAACCATGTAACATCTTGTGAGACTTGCTTAATTCCTCCCCCTAATGCTGGAAATTCATCTTCATTAAAATGGCAATCGGCAAAACGTGCCGTAAACATATCACCAGTTTGCGGTTCAAGATATCTTATTATGCTCGGGGATGTGTATCCAACATAAATTCTCAATCTCCTTTGTGGCCCCATTTTCGTTCTTTGCGGTGGCGCTATAGGAACATAAACCGCACACCCAAAAACACGGATATGGGAGATATTTGGTTCTTGACCAGAAGCTAACTGTAATGGGGAATATTGATTATATGCACTTGGTCTAATCTGGACCAATGCTGCCGCATGCAGTATAGCATGTCCCCATACAGAAATTGAGAGTTTTGTTCTCATTATCATTGGTCTTGCAATTAACTGCAATCGCTTTATTAAGCTCTCAGCCATGCCATTTTGTGTATGCACATGGGGAACTGGGTGCTCAACATCAAAGGCTTTTGAAGTGAATTCACCAGCATTATCAAGTCTCACTTTCTTTATGGTATAATCAGGGAACTGTACTTTCAGTCTGATTATTTGTGCAATGAATTTTGCGAAAGCCGTATTTCGTGTGGTCAAGAGACACACATGTGACCATCTGCTAGATGCATCAATTAATACCATAAAATACCGAAATGGCCCGCACGGTGGATGTATTGGTCCACATATATCACCTTGTATTCTTTCTAAAAATACAGGGGATTCATTCCCAATTTTAGTTGGTGATGGCCGAGTTATAAGTTTTCCTCGAGAACATGCATTACATAAAAACTCTCCCGATTGCAGAATTTTTTCATTTTTCAACGGATATCCATTAGAGTTTTGCACAATTTTTCGCATCATGCTTGAACCAGGATGTCCTAGCCTTTCATGCCAGACTTTAAACGTATTAGTAAACTTTGAGTTTACTGTAATATATGATTCAATCATATTTATTTTTGTGCAATATAATCCGGAGGACAACATTTTTAATTCTTCCAATATATGTTTCCTCTCCGATGTAATGCAAAGATACTCAATGCCATTTCTACTCATAGTCTCAATATGATATCCATTTCCACGGATATCTTTAAAACTCAACAAATTTCGGTGAGACTTTGGAGAGTATAATGCACCATTAATTTCGAACTTTGTTCCCCTTGGCATTGAAAAACTGATTCTTCCAGAGCCCATAATGATTTTTGCATTACCGGATATAGTACTCACGCTTTCAGCGGAATCATGCATTTTGAGACAAGAGAAATATTTTTTTATTATTAATAATTGTGTGCGTTGTAGCACTATCTGCAAGACATATATCTCCATCTTGAATCTCAAATTTTGACATTTTCTGGATCACAAAACATATATTAGTAAATATTTAAACAGGAACGCAAAACTTAGGAAAAAAATTATATTATAACAAACACTATTTTACAAAAAAGGTAAATAATACATTAAAACGATCCAACTTTTATTCTTAAAAAAATAACCATATCACTTGGATTTTTTCATTATCAGTTGATATTCTCGGGATCAATTATGAAATCTGAAATATCGAGATGAGTGTCATCATCCAGGCCATGTGAGGAAGATCCGGGTTCATTCGATATGAAGTTGACTTCACTTTCTTTTTCATTTGCCTTTAGTGATTTCTGGTACAGATCGACAAAATGTTTTGGGGTACGACAAACACGTTCCCAATGCCCCTTCATGCCGCATCTGTAACAGGCATTAGTTTGTTTTTTCACTTCCCAGTTATCGTCATTTTTAGGGAACTTTTTATGATATCTTTCAGAATTTGAGTTACTTTGACGGAATCCTCTTCCTCGTCCTTGTCCACGTCCTCGTCCACGACCACGACCTCGGTATCTACCGCGTCCGCATCCACGCTCTTGCCAATTATTGTATCTGGACGATGCAGCATTCACTTCTGGTAATGGTGCAGATCCATTTGGACGAGCTTGATGGTTCAATGTCATGAGCTCATTATTTTGTTCCGCAACAAGGAGTACTTGCATCAACTCTGAATAACGAGTATCTCCTTGTGCTCGATATTGTTGTTGCAGGACTACGTTTTCAGGATGAAAGGTGGAGAGTGTTTTCTCTATCATATCATAATCACTTATTTCCTCTCCACATAATATCATTCTCGATGTAATTCCAAACATTGCGGAATTATATTCACTAACACTTTTATAATCCTGGAAGCGGAGATTGATCCACTCATGTTTGGCTTTTGGTAAGATCACATACTTCTGGTGATCAAACCTTTCCTTCAATGATTGCCATAGATCTGCGGGATCTTCTTTTGTGATATATTCAGCTTTTAAACCATCATGAATATGGTGAAGCAGGAATATCATGGCTTTTGCTTTTTTCTCATTCGATGTCGTTTCCGACTTATCGATGGTTTCAAGGAGCCCGTTCCTCTTAAGTGCATTTTTGCACTTACTGCCCATGTCATGTAATTTTTTCCCGTTATGTCAAGGGCATTGATTTCGAGCTTCGCCAAGTTTAACATAATGACTGTATAAACAACTTTAAAGCATGATTAAATATCATAATTTAAATATGAAATTTAAAAATTATAATACAAGACATAATTTAAATTGCAGAAAAACAAAAAATAAGTGCAGAGGCATAAGCCCCTTTTATTAGTACATTTGTTTTAACAATTAATGAGACAAGCGATTACAAAAAATATTAATGCATAAAAATATAATACAACGATAATGATAATTTCTTCGGGAGTAAAATCTCCAACGAGGAGACCAAAATTAGAAGCGAAAATAATAATTGCGCATAAAACTAATAATATGCGAAACAATATGCGAATCATCTTCTTTTCTTTTCTTCTTCTTTTTCAAAAAATAAAATTGTTTGAAGAATATTTGATGAAAACTTTGATGAGAGAGGATGGGATGAAATGAATGAAGAATGAGTATATTTATAGATCGAAAATTACTGTTCATAGCCGTTGTACTAGCCGTTTGAAGAGTAAAAATTTTTGAAATTTTTTTTTTGTGACCGTTTGAAAAGTTAGATTTAATATTCATGTAGTCAAATTTTATTTATCATATTATTATAGTAATAGAATTATTTATAAAAAAAATACTGAACTAAGACAGAAATTAAATGCAAAAATTTAATTGCATGAATTTAGATGCGAAATTTAAATTGCAGAATAATTAAATTGCAATAGTATTAAAATTAATTTAGGAGGCATAGCCTACCATAAATTCAAGGAGGAGGTATAACCTTCCATTCCATAAATATTTGATCAAGGAAGAGGTTTAACCTACCATTTCATAAAATGATCAAGGAGGAGGTTTAACCTTCCACTCCATTTATATATGATCTGAGGAGACACAGTCTACCATGTGATCATTTTGGAGAAGGCAGTGCCATTCTTTCCGCATGAACATAAAATAAAAAGAATAAGTGAATAAAATGAACATAATTTAAAACTCACCTTTTCGGTATAAGAACGCTCGTGCTGATAACGTGTTATAAAATATTATAAGGTATATTAATAAACGATCGAATATTATAACATATATTGATCGTAAGGAAGAGAGAGAGCGCAAAATACTATGTGAAAGAAGAAGCGAAGAAAAAATGAATTATCATTATCGTTCATCTCATCGCTTTATATAATATGATAAAGTTAGTTAGGTAAACAATGGATAATCAATATTAACACGTTTACAACAACGTTTAAATGTTTTCAAAGATTTACTCTGTATTTGTTTCTAGAAACTTGTATCTCTACTAAACCATTTGAGTCAAACCATATTTCTGTATCAGAACATACAAAAAGTGGTCTGGATGAGGTAGTCCAAGCGGTTTGAGGGGCAAAGGTGAAGGGTGCAACTCCCAAACCCGAGTTCGAGCGCCCTTGGAAACAAACTTACCTCTTCTGGACACCACATGGGTATGGGCCCTTGCTTACGGCTCATTTGCAAATCCGGTGCGCGAGCCTACCCGTGAATCACGTGCCCCTTTGGGGATTAGTCTGAGCTAAGCTCGGGATACCCCCAAGGTTAATAAAAAAAAAAAAACATACAAAAAGTGGCGCTCATGGGATCATACAAGTATACAACCGCTTCATGTGTCCACGAGAATGGACTGAGACCACCTGTCGAATGGACTTGAAATTCTAAGTTAAGCAAACCTTTATACCCAAGCCACTAAGTCCCACGAGTTGATACTAATTGTATTATTATCAACAATTGTTTATATCCTCATGATCGGTGTAGTAATTAACCGACCTGGGATAAATTAAGTGATATTTTCCAAACGATTAAACTCATGACAAAGTCACATGATCTACCCCGAATTGTCTAACTGTAGAACCCTAACTTTCTACCTTTTCAATCACGTCCCTTAATCTTTGTAAATTCGATCCTCCTCAAAATATTGTGAACCCTAAAACTATCGATCTTCTCAGTTCACTACCTCTAAAATGTCTCTGTTGCGGTAAAACGCTCTGTACTCTCGGTCTTATCTCAAGACGATGCCTCGACGAACAGAGGAGGGAAGAGAACATATGCGTTTGCTTGTGGCGCAAGGAACCGTTTGGTGGGAAGAGGAGAGATTTGCTGAAATGAGTGACATGAGCGTGGGTTTTAAAATTAGGTCATACTAAGAAAAGAAGATCACTTTTTTTGATTCCTTAACTAGGAAAATTGCGACATCTTTGTGACACAGGATATTAGAAAAGTGATCGTCAAAAGTGATGTATCCATTATATGCCTCTTCCATTGACAATGAACAGAGCAAGCATTGCTACAAAAAGGAGAACACTCTACAAGCCTCACGTCTCTCATGTCTCAGGCTCTTGACGCCGCTATGTCAGAATGGCTGCTACTACCATTGGAACTAAGAAAATTATTGCACAGAAGAAGAGCCTCCACAATTAATTCTCAAGTAAACTTCACAAGGGGAAAAGTCAGATGCTGGACTTGGAAGTCTTTGAAGACTTGGAATCCAAGATAAATGGACTAATTCATAGGCATTAATGTGATAAAACGCTTGGAGAGATAAGTTCGGTTTTACTTGCGATTACAGCAGTGATCATTCGAGTGGGAGATGTTCTGGATACTCATCAGAGGTTACCCAAGGGAGGATCATCAGAGCATTTGAGTCAAGTTGCTGTATTTTCTCATAATTATATTGGAAACGTTAACGTTTTTACTATAAGCCAAATAATTCACCGAAACTAACAATCTACAATACTCAGATAGTCTGAATGAGTTTGATCATAGCAGGATACATATATAGAGCTCAAAACCATACTGACAATCATCCTTAACAAAACCCATCACAATTTCCAAGGTCAAGAGAACAGCAAAAGTCCCACCGGTTCAGCAAATATCTAGGTAGACAGCTAAAAGGATCTTAATTTTCTTCTTTTCAAATGGAGTTTATGGGACTTGGTTGATCCGATTGCAGAAGGATGCAGTCGGTGAAGATAAAATATGAAACAACAACCGTGAATTACAAAACATTAGAAGTTCAGATGAAAAGCAGAAAGCTAGAAACACTTGGGTTTTTTTTTTTTTTTTTTTTTACCATTATCACTGTTTACTATACCTTTTAAAAGACTATGTCACGATTCAACCATGCAAGCATTGCAACAGAGTAGACTACAAGGCAAGGATCTCAGTTCTCTCTTGGCCCAGCCTCTTGACACCGTCATGTCAAAATGTCTGCTACTACCATTGGAAACATAAAGAAGATCACTGAGAGCCTTATCTGCAAATAAAATCAATAACTCAGCATTGACTCTGGTGAACTCTATTTGAGGCTTAAGTCTTGAAAGCTAATTACAACCATAGTAGCTTTTCTAAACCAAACAGCTCCTACCTAACATCCTCTTCAAATCAAAATATGTTTCATTGACAAGAAAGACACTTGTTGACCTTGTCAAGGTCTGAACTAAACCGCTCATAATTGTACTCATAACGGTAGAAAACTGTGAGTCACATAAGCCTCTCAAATTTAGAGCTATAGGCTATAGCACAAGGTTTTTGCAAAAAAGCATGCCCAACTAGCCTTCGTTGCTCAGCTAAAAGGATCTGATTGCAAAAGGATTCATGGTCGTTTAAAGAGAAATGAAAAACACATGCTTTTCTTGCAATGGCCCAAAAAGGGAAGCCTGTCAGACAACCGTGCGACCACTCCGAGAAGGTTAAGACCAAACCGGATAGCGATCCTCTACAGCGCGGACACTCCACGGAGAATCATCGGCCGTTAATCACACTCAGATCGCACGGTCATGATTCATCAACCAGGTTTTAGGGCTTGTCTCCTGAGAAATCAAGGATACAAAGGTACGAGCCTATAGGATAGATCCTGTTCAAGTAAGGTCGTGACCTAAAGATTCGATTCTACCATATATAAACAGGATGACGTCTCTGTTCATTACCGATGTGGGACTACTTAAACAACTTTACACGCCAAAACGCCGCCGTTTGTAAGTTCAGTGCATTAATGCCCCCACACGTCATCGTTTGACCTTGTCAAGATACTGAAACAAAAGATTTCTTCTCTCGATCAGAATCTCTGTTTGCTTAAACCCTTTTGGATTAGGGTTCTATCTCTCGCTCATGTTTCTTCTGCGTCTTTTCGTTTGATCTCTCTCGATCGACCTGACGGGAAACGGGTTCGTGCAAGGGTAAAAAACAGCTGTTGGGTAAGGTCTCTGTGGCTCATCGAGATTCTTGGTTCGGAAGAGTGTCGCTGAATTATTTAGGAGAAAGTTTTTGAATGTGCAGTCATGAAAAATAACATGATTTGTATGAGTGAAATTATATGAGCACAGAGACGTTTCTTATTTTCCTATTTTGTTTGTAGAGATCCTCTTGAAACACAAATCAAAGAAAGACTTTTCTTCTTCTCCTTGCTTGACAAACAATACACTTCACTCCACGGCTCACACAAGTGAAACTCCATCAAACTATCCGAAACAGAACATCTTCTTATCGACTAAAGTACCTCTCTTTGGCTTTTTTTTGTTTGTTTATCTTTCCTTTTTTGTTTTGTAAGGCCTATAGTTTTTTTATCACAACAATATATCAGTTTCTGAGTTAATCTGCAATGTATCCTACTTTTACCCACAAAGAAAACGCTCTCACATAAAACATAAAGGTGGACAATGTGTGTTTCCCATAGATTGAATAGAGAATTAAGAATCTATACAGAAACTAATCAGTCATCACCAACTCTTTTCACTTTAAGGAGAGAGAAAAAAAAAGATATAGAAACAGAATCTGGAGTATGCATAAGATGATCTACATGAGAAACAATCATACATGACAATCCTCAAACTCGAGAGTAAAGTTTTCCTCCTAGTAATATCGAATATGACAATCTAGTGGTATTGGGAAGAGAAGCGTAATCCTGCAAATCGCTTTACCTTGATCCTTCTTCTTAGCAAGCCTATACTCGTCCATTATCCAAGTCATCTTGAACTCATTTTCTTTAAAATTCTCATCTGCCCAAAACTTGTAAACCGGTTGTGGCACCTTCTCGCAGAACTTGAACATCCTCTTGAAACCAAGAACCCGCTGGTTTCTCTTCGAGGTGATCACTTTATCACGTCTTATTATCCTCCAGCAACCGCCATCGCATCCATCGGTTCGACCAGAACTCTCCGTCCGGTTAACAAAGAAGTAGCTTCCCAATTCTAACTCGACAGAGCTTTGGTTAGCATCCACGATCATCCATGGCACTACACCGTACACTTGTTCGCTTTGGAGGAAATGGCTAGGCCAATCGTTTTGATTGTCCAGCAACATCTTCAGGTAGTATGAGACTATCTCATCCTCTAATGCATCCAGTTCCCAGGGATCCCACCTCGGCAAGAAACTCTTTGGAGAACACGGTATTATCCTCTTAGGGAGAAACGAGAAATGCTTGGCGAGCAAGGAACTAACCGCAGGTTGTTGCAAAAGCCGAATCTTGCAAATCACTTGATCTTGCTTCCATTTATCGACGAGCCTATACTCCTCCATGACCCAAATTCGCTGATCCTCTTCTTCTTTTGATCGTTCCCTCTCCTTATCGCAGAACTTGAGAATCTTCTTGAACCCTAGAATCCTCCCGGTCTTCTCTGTCTTGATCAGTTTATCACGGGCCATGACTCTCCAGCAACCCGCTTCACATCCATCGGTTTTACCGCAAGCCTCTGTTCTGTGTTTAACGAACAACAAGTAGTTACCGTTGTACTTGTGAGTCTGCAAGAGATGCCATGGATTCAGGTTGTACACGCGTGCATCTTCGTCTCGGATGAAGTGGCTAAGCCAGTCGTTTCGATTGTCCACCAACATCTTCAGATAGTACGAGATGACCTCTGTTACGTCAGGTACACAGACATCCCACCTCGGCAAGAAACTGTTTTGGTAACACGGTATGATCCTCTTAGGGAGAGACGAGAAATGGTTGGCGAGCAAGGAACTAACCTCGGGTTGTAGCAAAAGCCGAATCTTGCAAATCACTTGATCTTGCTTCCATTTATCGACGAGCCTATACTCCTCCATGACCCAGATTCCCTGACGATTCTCTTCTTCTTCTTCTGATCGTTTCCTCTCCTTTTCGCAGAACTTGAGAATCTTCTTAAACCCTAGAATCCTCCCGGTCTCGTCTGTCTTGATCAGTTTATCACGGGCCATGATCCTCCAGCAACCCGCTTCACATCCATCGGTTTTACCACAGGCCTCTGTTCGGCGTTTAACGAACAAGTAGTTAGGGTTGAGAGTTTGGAAGAAATGCCATGGATTCACGTTGTACACGCGTGCGTCTTCGTCTAGGCAGAAGTGGCCGATATGCCAGAATTTGCGCTTATTGATGAACATATTCAGATAATACGAGATTATGATCTCGTCTGCTGATTTGGATTTTCTGTCGTCTTCAAAGTGATCTTCCATGCCTTCTTTCTTAAGTAAGTGCGAAAAGCGATTGATCGGATGAGAAGAAGAAGATTTGCAGTGATGAAATGAATATCGGACCTAGAGAGAAGAAACAAGAAGCGCAAGAAGCAAATCAGAGTTTGCTTTTCTTGGGGATTAAGCGAAGAAGAAGAGATGTGATAGAAGTTTAGTAGCGGTGCTTTGTAGTTGTTGTTAACGACTTACCGTTCAACAGTGTTTTTTTCATTTAACAGTCTTGTAACAAAGTACAAACCCTTAAGCCTTGCTTAATTACTATCTTCAATAAATAAAAAATGATTTTATAAAATAAAGAGGTTGGAACACTTTGTTTCCTTCAATAGAGAAGCAACTAAACAACTACGTGAGAGCTCCTACATTTGCGAAAGCGAGTTTCTTTTGACACCTGTCCCTATCCATATATAACACCATTGCGAAGGTAAACAAACATCTTCCTCACATTCTCCATATATATATCTTCCTGTTTGGGTTCACGCCGCTGGATCAAATCCTAGTTTCAGGTAATCGATCATCCTTTCCTTTAACCTCATAACTAAATAGCTTTTGGTCCAGTGTTCATGAATGGTCTAAACAAAGGTTGTGTGAAATTGTATCTCTCAGAAGCGGGAGGGAAAGTGACCCATGCAGCGTGTAATCCGTTGGAGTTTTTGAAAGGGAAGTATCTTAATTAAAGAAGAGGAAGAGGAAGAGGAAGAGGAAGAGGAAAGAAGAAAGAAGCTGTTTCTTTGAAACTTCACTGACACGCAACTGTAATATACTTGTTATTCTAGTCCTTGGGGTGTACTCTCTCTGTCTAGGACTCTGTTTTTCTCACACAAGACTATTTATCTCTGAAAAAAATTAAAACTCAACTCTGATATATAATAAACACTAATTCACTTTTGAATATAATTTTGATGCTACGAAGCTTGTTGAAAAATTATCCTAATTGTTTTGTGTGTTGGTCATCTGAATTCTGAAATATACGACGTGGATGTAATTTGAAAAACTTTTGGGACGATTTGTGAAGTTAAGTAAATCTTGAGGAGAAAATGAAATGTGTACGTTGCTAATTGATTGCCACGCGACTATTTTAAGTTAGACAATACAAAAAGATGAGAGTCATGAGATAAATGCTCCATTGCTCCTTTTTCTGTCTCTTATAGAAAAGGACAAATTCAAAATACTTTGCGCATATAAGAAAGAAGGAGAACAAATGATAGTTGTGAAAGGATATTAAAAACTTCTGCGAAGCTTCTTATATAAAATGAATCACGATTATGATAACTCTTCCTTTTAGTTTTGTTTCGTAAACGTCAACTTATTCTTACATTACGTGACAGACGGTCTGCACCAACTCACACGAAAATAAAGAATATTGTATGTAACTGTATATATATGTAACAGACGTCTATAGAGGGGTTCACTAGAAGCACATAGCATAAGCGAATATATTCTTGGAGCTTTGTTAATGTCTTATGATAAAGAGCTAGCCGCTGCAAAGAAAGCCGTTTCTCTAGCTGCTCGTCTCAGCCAAGTAAGAAATATTAGCACCTACCATTGAACTATCATCACTTAGTTACAGTGACGAAAACAATATACTGAATCGATTCCAAACCTGTCTTATATGAATGATGTAGGAAGTATAGAAGACTCTGTTGCAGTCCCAAGTATGGACAAAATCTGATACAAGTCCGGTTACTTCAGCTGATTATGGTTTGTACCTCAGCGTTTTCTTTCTAAAGGCAATCAGGAAAATCTGAAAACGTCACTTACCTCTACCATTAATGGATTGTTTCTTCAGGGTCACAAGCTGTTGTTAGTATTGTCTTAGAGAGGGAGCTCCAACCTGCAATCCTGTCGTTAGTAGCAGAAGAGGTGCAGTAACTCTACAAACCCGGTTAATAAGCGGTCTTGTAGCCTAAATGTTTATGAATATTCTTGTGAGGTGTTTCTTGAAGGTATTACAAAGCTTGTGACAGATGCTCTAGCTTCTGAGGAATCTTACGCAGGCTCTCCTCTATCCACAGAGGATGTGTTGAACGCTATAGACTGTGGTAAATCAGAAGGTGGTTGCAGCGGTTGCCACTGGGTTCTTGATCCTATAGATGGAACCAGAGGGTAACAAATCTCTGTCCACCATATCTTTTGCTCTGTTTGATCTTTCCAAGTACTAAACTTCTTTCGCTTGTTTAGATTTGTAAGAGGAGAGCAATACGCCGTGGGAATAGCGTTGCTTGTGGAAGGCGAAGTGGTGCTCGGTGTCATGGCTTGCCCGAATCTTCCTTTGGCTTCTGCGGTTTGTGAGACAGACAAGTCATCCAAGGAGAATGTTGGCTGTCTTTTCTTTGCTACAACTGGTTCAGGGGCTTACATGCAACCGCTCAACGGAAATTTCCCGCCACAGAACGTATCATTTACCTTAGCAAAGCTGAACCGTACCTGTAATGAGCATGCAGTCGTTTAGTTAAGTGTTAAAGAGTGTGAAACCTGTGCTGACAGGTGCTAGTGAGTAGCAACGAGAATTTCGAAGAAGCAAAGTTCTTAGAATCATACCACCAACCATTTCCCCTACATAGTTCCATTGCCAAGTTAAGATCTTGCTTTCTTGTATCACAATGTGCCCTCATGTAGCCATAAACCGGTCTGTTTACGGTTTGAGCAGAAACTTAGGATCACTGCATTACCTGTAAGGATGGATAGCCAAGCAAAGTATGCAGCTGTGTCCCGAGGAGACGCAGAGATATACTTACGTTTCACTCTCAGTGGATACCATGAGACTATATGGGACCATGCCGCTGGTTTCATAGAGAACTCCTTTTAACAATATGAAGTGTTAAATAGAATGAACATTATAATGCAAAAGGGTTGCTCGTAGTAGCCAATCACATAAGGGATCTAGATTTAATAGGGAAGTGAACAAATGAACCTTGTGCAGAAGCTGGAGGCGTCGTTTGTGATTGTGCAGGGAAATCTCTGGACTTGTCGAAAGGAAAGTATCTTGCTCACAACACGGGGATCATAGTTACCACCAAGAAACTCAAGCCATTGATTTTGGAGGCAGTCAGAGAATCCAATGGTAGAGGAGAATCTTCATCTCTGAGACACAACCGAAACTGCACTCTATTTGTGGACTTGTCTGAACTGCTAAATGGTGTGTATGCTTAGTTCATATAATGGGTAGCTATGAAAGGTATTCGTGCAAAGTCTGGATCTGCATCGAAAAAACGCAGAAGAACCATATGCAACATCGACAGGACGAGAAGACCTTAAGTGATACGAACACAAGAATATCAAATCATATTTGTGTTACCTTTTGTGTTTTGTATCGATTGTGTACATGTTTATAATACAATGATTAAATCTAACTTTAATATAATACTGTGCAATCACGACATATATGATTTGTTAGAATCAATACCATAATTTACTAACATTAAGCTTCTGGGATAAGAGCTCCGGCGCCGAGGAAACTCCACACGAATGTAGAACATAGACGGAGCGCGAGAGAATCATCGGACTCGGAGAAGAAATCTCCCTTGACCGAGGTAAGCAAAACGACGACATGTTTGGCATTAGTTGATTAAGGCAAAACGTCAACGTATCGGGCTTGTTAAGTTGTTTGTTTCGTCCCACATCGGTAACTTAGATAGAAGCTGTGTTGTTTATATAGTGCAGAGACGAAACACTAGGTCACGACCTTACTTGAACAGGATCTATCCTATAGGCTCGTACCTTTGTATCCTTGATTTCTGAGGAGACAAGCCTTAAACCTGGTTGATGAATCATGACCGTTCGATCTGAGTGTGATTAACGGCTACGATTCTCCTCGGAGTTTCCGCGCTGTAGAGGATCGCTATCCGGTTAGGTTTGACTTCTCCGGAGTGGTCGCACGGTTGTCTGACAGGCTTTATTTTTTTTTTGCTCTTTTGCCTCTCAACTTTTTAATTTTACATTTCAATCCTATAATTTTTGCTGATGGGAAAAAGCCCAATGTTCTTTCCCTCTGACCCTTATTTTTTTCTGTCGTCTTTCTAGCCCGAATAACCTTTTTTTCTAATTGTTTTATTCAAACTAACAAACTGCATTCATTTTACCGGGTAATCATCTAGTTTGAATAAAGGGACAATATTCAAGGCTCCTTCTTCTAACAAGTGCCAGGGAACTACCATTTGATAAATCTCTGGGAGTAAGTGATGATTATCCTCCCACGAACTAGGCTTTTTCTTTATGACTTCATTATGGTTGTTCACCTTCTTGAAGCGGGCTATTATCGAGTAATAGAGATAAGAATAGTTAACGTATTTGTTGTTATCTAAATATATTCGATGTCATTCCTATAGGAGTTAAGATCTCTCTTCTACTTGTATACATCTCTGATACCATGAAACATCACTCTATGAATCAAATACAATACACACTTTTACGAGATATTTCATGGTATCAGAGACAAGTAGAAGAGAGATCCTAACTCCTATAGGAATAACATAAAATATATTTAGATAACAACAAATATGTTTTCCCGAGTTTCACAAGGCTCTGTACTTTGAGAAAACTGTTGGTGATTGCTGAAGATCGAGCAAGAGAGCTATATCTCTTTGATTGAGTGTTTTGCACCGTGTAAAGAATCTTGGAATAAGCGTCTTCTGAACACAGTTACTTCACAAGGTACGTTACTGACTTGTCTTAATTCTAATAGTTTCGTGAAACGTTTGTTGCCTGAGAATAAAACTTTGCAGAAGAGTCTATATATGTGATGCAGGTTGAATAAGTCTTCTGACCTCGAATGAAAGAAAGTTGTTTATATGCAAAATAAGTACATTAGCGTCTAAACCAAATTGAATAGCTAGAAAATTACGAAACTATCTAGTTAGAATACACAGCAGGGAATCACAGACTCATACGAATTTAGAAAGCTAGAGTGTTCTGGAGAGAAGAATGTTGACAACGCAAATCACTTTAAACTGCTTCTCCTTTTCGAGAACCCTATACTCTTCCATAATCCAAGTCGCCTTCACTTGTTCACCATCACACATGTATCTTCTTTCCTCCTTCTCACGGAACTCAAAGACCGTCTTCACACCCATCGTCCTGTTCTCCCACTTGACCAGCTTATCACGTTCCAGAATTCTCCAGCAACCGCTTTTGCAACCATCCGTTATACCAGAAGACACTGTCCGGTTGGCGAAGATGCAGAGTCCGAAACGCATGAGCTTTCGATCTTGAAGATCCACAAGCGTCGATGGATGCACGCAGTACACGTCGTTGGCAACGAAGCTAAGCCAGTTGCTTCCAGAAGAATTGACTATCGTCTAAAGATAATATACATCCTCGTCGTTTGAATCGGTGAAACGGATACCATAAACCGGCAACGGTTCCATTGCAAGAAGCCCATCTGGTAAATACGAGATATGCTTGTCTCGCAAGAAATCAATTTCTATTTGGAACAAAAGCCGGATCTTGCATATCACGTGATCTTGCTTCGAGTTCCATTTACGCGGAAGCCTGTACTCCTCCATTACCCAGCTTCTCTTGTATTCTCTCAGTAGCGTGTTTCCGCAGAACTTGAGAACCCTCTTGAGCCCTAGAAAATTCCCAGTACCCTCTTGCTTTATCAGCTTATCGCGACCAATGATCCTCCAGCAACCCGATTCACATCCATCGGTTCGACCACAAGCCTCTGTTCTGGTTTTAACGATCACGAAGGTAGTGTTCTCAGAATCGAATACCTCTCTTGGATCCTTGTTGAACACGTCTGCGTCTTCGACCAAGTGTTCAGGCCAGTAATCTCCGTCATCGATCATTTTCTTCAAATAGTCTGAGATGATTTTCTCGTCATTTGCTTTGAACAGATCGTCTTTGATATATGCGTGGCCTGCAGCTTGTCCCTCCTCCATAGTTAAACGATGGCGATGAAGCGATCTAGAGAGAAAGAAACGCAAGAATCAAGCAAGTCACAAGTTAAAAGAAGAAGTTGTTGTTTCTTGGAGATGAAGCGAAGAAGATGAAAAGCGAGTGATGATCATAGAGTTGCTTCAGTTAGTTGGTACGGTTAGATATATATAATCTCGAGTTGACTGATTTACCCTTGATTATTTCTTTGTATTCCACAAATTACCCTTTTCTTCAAGTGATTTGTCCATTTCCATTTTTTTCTTCTATAAACTTACTTGTTTTTCCTTCTCGTCTTCAGCTTCTAAAAGTATATACAATACATAAAGTATATACATATAATTGTTTGGTTCTCACTTCTCATATGTATAATTAGCTTCTACACTTAAGGAGTATCAAACAGCCATGAAACAAAAGGCGACCGAAACAACCAATTAAACTAGAGAACAAGAGCATGGACGTTAGAGAAAAGTATTTGCCAAAAATGTAATGATAGCAGTTATGCTTCCAACCACCGCGTACAGTAAAAGTGATTTATGAGAACGAAGACAAAAAGAGTTTGCGGAGATATTCGGAAGCAGGGTTTCAACAACAAAAACAAAACCTCTCAAGAAATGTGGCAAATCGCAAAAATTTCTGTAAATTTTCCATACATTTTCTTCAAATACACCCGCGCTAATTCACCAAAAAAACGTCCTCGTTTTATTCATTAGCAAAACGTTGTGGTTTCGGTTGCTGAAGCTCGAGTCCGTCAGGGGACCAAGAGATGGCGAATCTCTAGAGTGCAAGCCCGGATCCATCATCCGGATTGGGCAAATTGTTCGTGGTAATGATATCGTGGTCAAAGACGCCGGAGTCTCCACCAAGCACCTCTGTATCTACTCCGATTCCGACCACTGGATCATCCAGGACCGTGGATCTGCAAACGGCACCATACTGGACTCGGAAGCTCTCGACCCAGACATTCCCGTCTATCTACGCCATGGAGACGTAATCAAGCTTGGTGAGTTGACTTCCATTGTAGTGAACCTGGAGAAGCTTCCGCCGAGGCTGAGGAGGAGTAAGCGCGACACAATGGACCACATATGACGCCAATCGGACCTTCATCTCTCTGAAGTTCGGGCTGATCCATAATATGCACAATCATGGGAAGAACAAAAGCTGCGGTCTTCCCAGAACCAGTTTTGGCTATGCCAATAATATCTCGACCAGAGAGCACAATCGGCAAAGCCTGACACTGGATGGTTGTGGGCTTTTCATAAGCTTGTTTTTTGATAGCACTCATGATCTGTGAGGAAAACCCACAATCCTCAATGGTCCTGACTGGCCGAGGAACATCAAAACCCGACACACGAATTCCCAAACTCTGACGATAATCCAAAGCTTCTTGTTCACTCATTCCTGGATTAAGAGATTGATCAGTTGCTGAGTCAATCTAACACACACACATAAAGAAGAAAGAAACTTACCCGATATTGATTCCACCTCCTCGTAGAAGTCCTTGTTAATGGGTTCGTAATCAATGGAACTATGATCCAGAGCTTGAATTGGCTCGATCTTCCTTTTATCCACGACAATCGGATTGTCATCGGAATCGTACTCCAGCATCCCCGCGTCTACTGCCTTGGCTGCAGCAAATCCTTCTTCGCCTTGAGGAAACTCACGACATGATCGTCATCTTCGTGGTCCTTGTACCTCTCCAGCTTCTCCTTCAGCTTAGGAGCTGGGGCAGCCTTCATCTCCTCGTGAATCCCTTCCATAAATGCGTCTAGTGGATCGATCTCATCATCCTCGCCACCGTTAGCCGCCGCAGAGCCGCCGTTCTCAGCGTCTTCTCCATCCTCTTCGTTTTCCATAAAATCTTTGTCGCTGGTTTCACAGCGAAGATGCTCATTCTAGAGTTGCCCGTTTTCTCCACCGGAACAACTTCTTCTTCCTCCTCTTTACTTGTCGCGGCCCTACTTCTCTTCCGCGGTTCTTGCTCCTCTTGCTTCGCAGATCTACCCTTTCGTGCTGGTTGCTCCACGGGAACCGGATCCGGATCCGGATCCGCGACAGACTGGCGCCGCTTACTCCTCCTCGGCCTCGGCGGAAGCTTCTCCAGGTTCACTACAATGGAAGTCCACTCACCAAGCTTGATTACGACTCCATGGCGTAGATAGACGGGAATGTCTGGGTCGAGAGCTTCCGAGTCCAGTATGGTGCCGTTTGCAGATCCACGGTCCTAGATGATCCAGTGGTCGGAATCGGAGTAGATACGGAGGTGCTTGGTGGAGACTCCGGCGTCTTTGACCACGATATCATCACCACGAACAATTCGCCCAATCCGGATGATGGATCCGGGCTTGTATTCTAAGATTCGCCTCGCCATCTCTTGGTCCCCTGACGAACTCGAGCTTCAGCAACGGCGGAGTCATTGTGTCGCGTCTTCAGAAAAAACGGCGTCGTTTCATTTTTTATTAAAACGTCGTCGTCTCGTTCCAGAAAAAAAACGGCACGTTTCTTTCCAAAGGAAAACGTCGCCGTTTCAACTGAAACGGCTCGTCTCAATCCGAACTAAACGGCGGCGTTTCGATCCAAACCAAACGGCAAAGTTTCCTTCATTAGCCAAATGGCGTCGTATCAACGCTCTGACAAACAACGTCGTATCATAATGCTCGGACAAACGACGTCGTATCGGTGTTCAGCGAAACCACTTCGTATTATGGCTCAGGCGAACGGCGTCGTTCCCTCTAGCACCGTGTGGAGGAGACGACGGTAGCTGAAATCTCTGGCGGGGGAAGGCAGGAAATTGTTGGCCATGTCGCTCATGATCTCTGATTCGGCGGCGAGGTTCGTCGTTTTGCAAACATGATGTTCAAAGTCTCAGAGTTAGGACCCAGTTACTGTAAGATTGGAGACGTCGCGGCTTCAAGCAGCAACAATGGTAAGATCGATTTCATGATGTGAAGTAAGGAAGACTGCAAAGTGAAGATGTAATTGGGAATCAATTTGAGGGCTTTTTGTTGTTTCTTTTCTGATAATTGGTAACATGTCTATGACAAAGCATATCCATCCAAGACAAGAAGCAGGCTTTACAACAAACTATGGTGATGATGAGGACAACATTGGTATACTCATTTTACTTTGTTGTGATTGTTTCAAGAACACTTTTTTGAAAGCAAAAGGCATCTTAAGTTTAACATGTGGGGTGTTTTTGTGATACAGAGCTTCCAAGGAGAAGAGAGTGAAGAAGAACAACCCACAAACTGAAGCATATTCTTCGTTAGAAAATTCTTCCTTTGAAGCCCGTGTAGCAGCTTCGAGTCTACAGACTAATGCACTGGTGCGTTTATATAATTTGAGCTTACTTTAGGCTTGCATTGGCTTAAATCTCATGCAGTGTCTGCAGCTTGGTCTCACAAGGAAATGCTTCAAAAGACTGAACCTTATTTGTCCAAGTGATATGCAAATTGGTTTTGAGTGAGCAGTTGTTTCTAGGCATAGACATTTTGGTTTTGTTACCGGTTAGTCAATCTCAGTTTGAATATAAAAGCTAGATCAACAATGATTTAGGTTTGGTTTTCTTTGATTTTAACATCTTATTATAGCTAGATATGTTTCGTCTTTTCTAATTAACTGTTGCTACTAGAGGTAGGCATCTTAGGGAAGAAATTTCTGAAGTAAAACCATATTTTATTTTGGTTTTGTTTGATTTAATTTGGTATAATTTTCCCACTCTTAGACTTATTTCATGTAGAACCATGAAGCTAACCTATTATCGAGTATGTGTAGTTTTTAACTTGGTTTCATGAGGAGGAAATGCTTATAATTTATGACCCTTTATCGTAACCAGTTCATCTGATTTGAATCTTGTGATCATCTGGTGTTTTAGTTTCTTCCACAAGATTTCACAAGCTCAGATGGTCTTAAAAGGAAATGTGACAAGAAGTGTAGCCCGAAACGGATAAGATCATCATATTCGTCAAGTGAGAAACAATTTGTAACATTTACACTTGCACCTGTTGATGTCAGACATTGTAGACTGGTAAGATCGTCATATAAACTTCTGATCTACAGGTTGAGTCTTCTATATATCTTACTCTTATTGATTTTGACGCCTGTTCAAATCTCTACAGCGTCTTCCAATGCAATTCTCAAGGAAAAATGGCATCAATAAGCCTGGCAGATATATCTGTTGGGTAATGATGGTTCAAAGTGGCTGGCAAACCTTCTCCTGGAAAGCAGAGGAAGAATGACTGTGGGAGACGGCTGGAAATCATTTGTTAAAGCAAACGGCTTAAAGACTGGCGAATCCTACACACTCGAGGTGAATTGGGAAGATACAACTCCTGTGCTCAGTTTGTGCCCTACAGATTATACCATTGACAGTAGAGCAGAAGGAGAGTGTTCAGAAGTCTCTTCCAAGAAAACCTAGCAGTGGAAACGAAAATATCAAATATGTAAACAGCAAAGGGGAGAGCAGCTCAAGGGAGAGAGAGAAGAACCATCTGAGATGGAGAGATTCAACTTCAGCAAGCCAAAACCGATTCCTGACATTAACTATTACACCTGGCAGTCTCAGACTTGGTAGATTGGTAAATTCATCAATCAATTCTTTTACTTTTGATTGCATAACAAAAGGGTATTTTTAAAAAAAAATCCGTTCATATATTTTATAGCGTCTTCCATTGGAATTCATGACGGAGAATAGCATGAACACGCTTGGAGATATAACTCTCTTGGGTAATGATGGTGCAAAGTGGCTGGCAAGTCTTCTACTAGAAAGAAGAGGAAGAATGTGTTTGGGAAAGGGCTGGAAAGATTTTGCTAAAGCAAACGGCTTAAAGACTGGAGATTCAATATGGGAAGATTCAACTCCTGTGCTCAGTTTGCTCCGAAAGAAGTCAGCAAGGTGAGTGCTCAAAAGCAACCGAGAAAGAGTCTGTTTTCACAGAACCTAGCATTAAAAAAAAAAGACCAGGAAAGCAGAGCGAAACAGAGAAGAGACTAGAACGTATCCTCTAAGAGCCAGTTTGCGACACCAACATTTTCACCTGAAGTAATTCGCCATGTTTCTCATGATCTTCAAATTGGCGAGATCGTCGTTTTCAGAGATAAAGGAGACATGATGTTCCAGGTCTCAGATTTACGACCTACCTTCTGTGAGATTCGAGATGTATTAGCTCCAAACTGCAACAATGATCAGGAAAACATCGGTAAGAGATATTATATATATATCTTTCGACCTGGAATTAATCTGTAGGGTTGTTTTAGTTAAATTTTGGGATCAATATGTTAAACGATTTGAAGCTGTAACTTAAGAAAGAACTGAAAACTGAAGCTGTTTGTGGGAGATGAAACAGTCAGTGGGTAAACAACTAAGGATTTTCTATGATACTTAACAAAAGAAGCAGGCTTTTATAAGTACAACAGTGATATATTCACTACTCTTGTATTTTATTGTAGTACCGTTATCTAGATGATTATAAGATTACTTGCTTTGGTGGGGTGTTTCTGATACAGAGCTTCCAAAAAAAGAAGAAACTGAGGAAGAACAACCCAGGAACAGAAGCAGATTCTTCATCACAACGCTCTTGTTTTGTAGCCCATGTCACAGCTTCATATGTGCACAGACGCACTGGTGACTATATAATTCAGTTGACGTCATTACTGAAATCTCATGCTAAAGTTTCTGCATATTCATTAGCTAATCGCACTGTTGTTTCTAGGGTTAGGCATTCCGGTTTTCGTTTGTGATGAAACTAGGCAAAGTGTTCTGTAGCTTGGTCACATGAGGAAATGCTTAAAAATGCCTGATCTTTTTTTTTCCCATATTGATATGCACATAGATTAGTCCAACAACGATTTGATTTGATTTGATTTTCGTTGATTGTAACATATTATGTTTGTATTTTGTCAGTTTACTTAGATTGGTTAACTCTGGTTTGGGAGAAAATTTGCTCAAGTAAAGCCAACTTTCTTTTCAATGTTATTTGGTTGGTTTGTTTTTCCCCTCTTAGACGTCTTTCATATAGAAATATAGAAGCGAACCAAACTGTATCATTGTATTGATATGTGTCATGAAGAGGAAATCCTTATATTCTGTGACCCATTCTTAGACCAGCCTGGAGTGATATGATCTGAAACTGTGTTAATTTGCAGCATCTTCCTCAAGATTTCACAAGCTCAGATGGGTCTAAAACTAAAATGTAGCAAGAATTATATAGTCCGACACAAATAGTTTCATCATGCTAGTCAAGCGAGAAACAATTAGCAACATTTACACTTGCACCTGTTGATGTCATAGACTGGTAAGATCGTTATAACAACTTGTGATTCAGAGGGTTAGTTTTTGTTTATCTACTATTGTTGGTTCTGACGCCTGTTCAAATCTGTGCAGCGTCTTCCAATGCAGTTCACGAGGGAGAATGGCATAAACAAGCCTGGGAAGATATATCTATTAGGTAAAAAAAATTGAAAAAAGATAAAAATAAACAAGAGCTCAGTACGAGGCCATATCTGATCAGAGATTCAGAAGAATGCGAAAGACCCAACCATCGCTAAGGCCCAAATCCTCATAGCTCTCAATGCACCAGCCGGGAATCGAACCCGGGTCTGTACCGTGGCAGGGTACTATTCTACCACTAGACCACTGGTGCTGCTTGTGTTAATTAGTTTCAATTTAATTTATATAAACTAAAATCGTCAGCATTGTTGCGCTTTTCAAGCGGTCAAGATCGCTCTCTGTTTCCGGTCAGCTCTATTTCTATGTTTGCCTTTTCTTTATACAAATACATGTATGGTTTTTATGATCTCGATTGTAATTACAGACTGGTGAGAGGATAAACAATATAACTTTTGAATGTATTCAAAGATTTACTCTGTATTTGTTTCTAGAAACTTGTATCTCTGGTAGAGATTCTCTACTAAAACCATTTGAGTCAAAGTTTCTGTATCAGAACATATGTGTCCACGAGACATGAGCGTGGGTTTTAGAAATAGGTCAGACGAAGACAAGAAGATCGCTTGTTTGATTCCTTAACTATGAATATTGCAACATCTTAGTGACAAAGGACATTAGAAAAGTAATCGTCAAAAGTGATTATAGGCCTCTTCCATTGGCACTGAACAGAGCAAGCATTGCTACAAAAAGGAGAACACTCTACAGGGCTCACGTCTCTCATGTCTCAGGCTCTTGACGCCGCCATGTCAGAATGGCTGCTACTACCATTTTAAGTGCACAGAAGAAGAGCCTCCACAATTAATTCTCAAGGGGAAAAGTGAGATGCTGGACTTGAAGTCTTTGAAGACTTGGATTCCAAGATAAATGCACTAATTCACAGGCATTAATGTGATAAAACGCTTGGAGAGATCATTCGCCTTGGGGATGTTCTTGATACTCATCAGAGGTTACCAAGGGAGGATCATCTGAGCGTATGAGTCAGGTTGCTCTAGTTTCTCATAATTATGTTGGAGATAATGAATAAAAATACTAGGCAAGATTCCATTTTAATTAATTTTTATCCTCCAAAAATGGATTCTAACGTTACATATAATTTTCACAAATCCATTCACCCAAAGAGGAGGAAAAACCTGGGAAATTCATAAGCAGTACCGAGCGAGACCTCAAGTGATACGAACACAAGAATATCAAATCATATTTGTGTTACCTTCTGTGTTTTGTATTACCTACTTATAATACAATGATTAAATTTAACTTTCCTTAACAATATAATACTGTGAAATCACGACATATATGATTTGGAATCCCATAATTTACTAACATTAAGCTTCTGGGATAAGAGCTCCGGCGCCGAGGAAACTCCACACAAATGACGAACAGAGACGGAGCGAGAGAATTATCCGATTCGGAGAAGAAAGCTCCGTTCACCGAGGTAAGAGCCAAAACGACGACATATCTGGCATTAGTTGATTAAGGCAGAAACGACAACGTATCGACGTGGTAAGTTGTTTATTTCCTCCCACATCGGTAATGAACAGAGAAGTCGTACTGTTTATATACTGCAGAGTCGAAGGGTAAGTTCACGACCTTACTTGAACAGGATCTGTTCTATAGGCTCGTACCTTTGTATCCTTGATTTCTAAGGAGACAAGCCTTCAAACCTGGTTGATGAATCATGACCGTGCGATCTGAGTGTGATTAACGGCTACGATTCTCCTCCGAGTCTCTGCGCTGTAGAGGATCGCTATCTGGTTAGGCTTTGACCTCTCCAGAGTGGTCGCACGGTTGTCTGACAGGTTTCTTTTTCTTGCTCTTTTGCCTTTCACTTTTTAATTCTTACATTTCAACCCCAAAATTTTTGCTGGAGAAAAAAAGGCTAATGTTCGAAACTTCTCTGACCCTTTTTTTCTTCCCGTATTTGTTTGCCCGATTAACTTTTTTCCTAATTGTTTTATTCAGATTAAAAAACTACATTTATTTTGGCGGGTAATCATCTAGTTTGAATCAGGCTCCATTCTTCTAATTGGACTTGCTTGAGCTAAAATCATGTGTATAGGACTAGTTTTGTTCCCTATTCCGATTTTCACAAGAAACTGTTGATGCTTGCTGAGAATCGAGCAAGAGAGCTATATTCTTTGATTGAGTGTCTTGCACCGTGTAAAGAATAATCTTGGAATAAGCGTCGTCTGAACACAGTTACTTCACAAGGTACGTTACTGACTTGTCTTAATTCTTATAGTTTCATGAAACGTTTGTTGCCAGAGAACAAAACTTAGCAGAAGAGTCTATGTGATGCAGGTTGAATAAGTCTTGTGACCTCGAATGAAAGAAAGTTGTGGACCAACATAGAAAGTTGTTTATATGCAAAATAAGCACATTAGCGTCTAAACCAAATTGAATAGCTAGAAAATTACGAAACTATTTAGTTAGAATACACAGCAGGGAATCACAGACTCATACGAATTTAGAAAGCTAGAGTGTTCTGGAGAGAAGAATGTTGACAACGCAAATCACTTTAAACTCCTCCTCCTTTTCGAGAAGCCTATACTCTTCCATAATCCAAGTCGCCTTCACATATTCCCCATCACACAAGTATCTTCTTTCCTTCGTCTCACGGAACTCAAAGACCGTCTTCACACCCATCGTCCTGTTCTCCCGCTTTATGTATCTTCGTTCCCGGATTTCCCAGCAACCATCCGTTATACCATCTGTTCTCCGGTTGGCGAAGATGCAGAGTCCGAAACGCATGAGCTTTCGATCTTGAAGATCCACAAGCGTTGATGGATGCACGCAGACGTCGTTGGTAACGTAGCTAGGCCATATGCTTCCAGCAGAATCGATTATCGTCTGAAGATAATATACATCCTTGTCGTTTTGATCGGTTAAATGGATTCCATAGACTGGCAATGATTCCATTGCAAGAAGCTCATCTGGTGAATACGAGAAATGCTTGTCTAGCAAGAAACCAATTTCGGTTTGGAACAAAAGCCGGATCTTGCATATCACGTGATCTTGCTTCGAGTTCCATTTACGCGGAAGCCTATACTCCTCCATTACCCAGCTTCTCTTGTATTCTCTCGGTCTCATCTCTACGCAGAACTTCAGATTCTTCTTGAGCCCTAGAAACTTCCCAGTATCCTCTTGCTTTATCAGCTTGTCGCGACCAATAATCCTCCAGCAACCCGATTTACATCCATCGGTTTTACCACAAGCTTCTGTTCGGGTTTTAACGATCACGAAGGTGGTGTTCTCAGAATCGAATACCTCTCTTGGATCCTTGTTGAACAAGTTTGCGTCTTCGACCAAGTGTTCAGGCCAGTAATCTCCGTCATCGATCATTTTCTTCAAATAATCTGAGATGATTTTCTCGTCATTTGCTTTGAACAGATCGTCTTCGATATATGCGTGGCCTGCAGCTTGTCCCTCCTCCATAGTTAAACGATGGCGATGAAGCGATCTAGAGAGAAAGAAACGCAAGAATCAAGCAAATCACAAGTTAAAAGAAGAAGTTGTTGTTTCTTGGAGATGAAGCGAAGAAGAAGAAGAGCGACTGATGTTCATAGAGTTGCTTCAGTTAGTTAGTACGGTTAGATATATATATATAATCTCGAGTTGACTGATTTACCCTTAATTATTTCTTTGTATTCCATAATCATAGAGTTGCTTCCAGGGATTTGTCCATTTCCATTTTTTCTATAAACTTATTTTTTTTCCTTCTCGTCTTCAGCTTCCAAAAGTATATTATACAATACATAAAGTATATACACATAATTGTTTTGTTCTCATATGTATATAATCCTATTTCGATCCACAAATGTATTTGTTTTTAACATTTGGCACTATTTATTCAAATCAAATAAGTGCCCATTAGACCTTATTCCCTTTGACCAAAAAAAAAAAAAAAGATCTTATTCCCAAACTTCATTGCCAGACTCTCAAAAATACATCTCTACAACCAATTTTTTTTCTTCTTAATTTCGGTTCTGCAAATATATTATATAAATTAAAATGGGAGCTTTAACAAAACAAAGAAAAAATGGGAGAAAGTTTGCGAAAAGGAAAAATCCGATAATAGCAACAAATCTCAAATAATAAAATTTATCCAAAGGGTCAAAATTGACCAAAGCCTTATTCAACAGTAGTAGTCCACGTCATATCATTCTCAAAGATCCAATGGCAAACTTCAATCTGACCCGGACCCGACCCTAGAGCCAAAAATGCTCCATGACTTGGGCTCCATGCTGACGTATCAATGTGACAGATGGCAATACCATGGTTAATCTTCTCCAAACTCTCCGGGTCAAGAAGATCCGTTTCGTAGACCCGTACCTTAGGGACCGAATGACAATAATACAGTAAATACGGGTACAGACTCTGGTGACAAGAAACCGCTCTCGTTACATTCCCACCGTTGATTCCTTTGACTTTTCCGATCACGATCTTCTTCTTTGACCCGACGACATTCTCCGTCGTCCTCACCACCACGCTGCGTCCGAGCACCGACGTGGCGAAATCGATCATATCCTCCGCCGATCCGACGCACCGTTTCGTCTCGCCTTGGCTTGGCGATCTCTCGCATTCGGAAATCGCCGACGAGATTATCCCTGCCATCGACGAATTTTCGCCGGCGTCGAAGATTCTCCGTATCTCGCCGGTCTCGGAAGATGAAAACGGTAACTTCGAAACTATGGTTCGGGGCAAAAACGTCCTTTCGGGCATTTTATCCTTAATATCCGGCATTTGCATTAAAGTCCCTTCGTTTAACATGGACTCTCTGAAGAATTTACCCTCTTCAACCCATTTATTCACCGTTTTGCCACTAGAGCTCGCGTTATTTGCGTACCTCGCGAAAACGACGCCGTTTTTAGTGTACGACTTGAAACTCGGACCTTGACCGTAGGTTTTGAAGCTGACGTTTCCTCCGTCGTTGCCTTGGCCATAACCGGTGAAGTTATCGGAGCCCAAGTTGAATGATTTGCCGTAATTTACGAAATTGACCTTCCCGTTGTTGGAGTTTTTGGCGTAGGAAGAGAAAGTGTCTGCTCCGATATTGGACTGGTCTCTGTAGTTCTTAAACCCATAAACGGCTCCGTTTCCTCCTTCGCCGTATTTTTTGAAATCGTTCACTGGGATATTCCCGTCGCCGCCGTAGTTAGTGAACGTGTCGTTATCTCCGTTCGCGGTCTCCCCGTACCCTGAGAAACCCGATTTGACTACGTTTGACCCGGATCCGTAACCCGAGAACCCGTTCGGAGCTCCGTTTCCGTTTTTGCTGTAGCTTGTGAACGTCTGAGCTCCGGCGTTTGCGTTTTCGGAGTAGCCCGTGAAGGATTGTGATCGGCCGTTTGCTTTGTCTGAGTAGGAAGTGAATCCACCGTTGGGCTGGTTTGCGTTTGTGTGGTAATTCGTGAAGTCGCCGGAGCCTCCGGTGGATCCGGTGGCGTAAGTGGTGAAGCTCTGGTCAGCGACGTTGACTTCTCCGGCGTAATTTGAAAACCCGTCGTCGTGTCCGGCGGAATCTCTGCTGTAACGACGGAACGAGTCGACGGCGATGTTGTCTCCGCCGGAATAATTTTTGAACGTGTCGGCTCCGGAGAGACGGTCGGAGCCGTAGTTGGTGAAGTTTTTGGCGCTGTAAACGGCGAAACCGACGTCATCTCCATGCTTCTCGGCTACAGAATGAGCGGCGAGCTCAGGGAAACAGAAGAGCTTCGCGGCGGAGCAGAAATCAGAGAGACGCGTGTCGAGCGCGTGACGGGAAGCGAGTGAGGCGAAGCGCGTGGAATCCACCGCCGTCATAGGAGACGCCTTGGAGAGGAAAAAGGAAGGTTTTGGTGAAACGCCATCGATTCGTTTGTTCCAGTAACGAATCAATGAGGCTTTAGGTGTGAATGGATTCTCCGACGCCGTAATGTTGCCGGCGGTTTGTTTAGCTCCGGCGAAATACAGCTACATTTTCGGTCGGGTGAAAAGATCAAACAGAGACACAAATTGTTATATTCTAAACGGAATGTATGGAAAAACGTTAGTTTAATCAAAAGATTGAATCTTTCTTACATTAGAAGATGACAAGAAGCAGATGAAGAAAGCTGCTTCAATAATGTTCATCTTCTCTGGTGCGAGAGTTAGTTGAGAAGGAGAAATAATATGAAGAGAGAGTACTGAGACTTACACTATCATATCATGAAGTGAGTCCAAATTATATATTCAAGTATCAAACATATTTCTTTTCTTTTTTTACCATAACTTTATTAGGTATTTTTAACATTTAGACCAAAAAAACTTTATTAGGTATTTCGAAAGAACGTTAATCTATGTTTTCACTGTTTTCTCAACGGATAATAGGTCAAAAAGTCAAAAAGAGGAAAAGATTAGACTGATTAGTATTCAAATTCAGTAAAAATGTCGTAAGAAATAAAGAATCTGAATAAGTGAATAAGGCTGCATAAAGTATATTAAAAATGAATCTCTCCCCCAATAGTTTACAAAAGGTCAAAATTATTTGAGAGAGAGTTAAAATCTTTAAAAGAAAAAAAAAGCTGAGAGAGACTGCTTGCTGCTGAAGAAAAGGAGCAAAAGGGATCAGTTTAAGATCTTGAAAATAGTTTTTTCTTTCTTTCTTTTTTCCTCTTCTTTTTCTTTTTGGTTTAGTTCTTGCATTTTTTGTTTGTCAACAGTTCTTGCATTTAGTGTTAATGAATAATGATTGTGTCACACTGAAACTGTAAATTAAGGAGACTACCTTGTACATGTATTTGTTTTTAGTAGCTCTTAAAGTAAAATATTGATGGACTTGGTCCCTGAACCCTGAGTACAAATAAACTATAAATCTTCATTAATACTATTAATATAGACATGAATGGTTTGTGGAGACTAATAGGTGACTTTATAATTCTGTCTCCCACCAAAACAAAGATTCTCAACATTATTAGTATTACTTTTTCTTCTTCTCAAGTTTTGCAAAAGTACACAATCATATATAATGAGCTGGAGAATTAAGTCAATTACGAAAACTGAAAATAGTCAAATAAAATTGAATAAATATTTTTTTGATTATCATTTTTTTTTAAAAGTGACTACTCCTACATTATTCACAAACATATAGTATGCATTTATCAAGTTTAAAAGTTCAACATTGATCTATAGATTGGATGTATTAGGGTGCAAGAAATGGATCATCAAATTCGAAGAAATGTGGTAGTGGTGGCTAACGTGCGACCAATGGAACCTTTTGTAAATTTTATAGTCTATTTTCTCATTAATGAACATAGAATCCCGCGTTTTAGCACTTGGTGCGATGATGGGTTCTCTCCCTAGTTTGTCGACAATAATATTCACGTATTTATGTTTTTCAAAAAATTTAGGTGAATAATATTCATACTAGGTGACTCACCCGCGAATATGCGCGGGATTGAATATTTATAGTTAATTCTTATTTTTATTTTTTTATTTTAAAATTTGTTTGTTTTTTGCATTTTTTATTGTTTTAAGATCAAATATGAAATAATGTTATATAACTTTTAGTTGTTGTTTTAATTATGGTTATTGTTTTGGATTAAATTATAATGATTTGCATTATTTTGGATTACTTTATTTGGAAAAAATTTCAATTTTCATTTATGATTTTTGTTTTTGTTTTTCTAATTTTTTTATTTGTTTATATCTTGTAATTATGGTTAATTAAGATTAGTTTGATTATTTTATGTTATCTTGATAAAAAAAATTATTTTCTCTGCTTTTTCTATATACACGTATTTGGTTTTTTTTTTGTAGATCTACTGATCAGTTAAACATTGAATCCAAAATTTTAAGTTTGATTTAGTGGGTTTAAACCTATTTAGACCCATTAAAATTGGGTAAAAGTTATATAATTATAAATTGATATTTTAACTTTCTAAACCACCATATTCACAAATCTAGCGATTTTAAAATAAAACTGCGTACCCCTTAAAAAGAGTATATGTATATTTTTATTGGAAATGGTAGATATACCTAATATTTGTAATTCTAAAACAAATGATCTTAAAATCATGTTGGATACTGATCTTGACAATTGTAAATATGTATTATAAAAAATGATAATTCTAAAATCAACTATTTTTTTATCTAAGAAAACATAAACAAAACATAATTTAAATTATTTAATGTTTTATAATATTTCTTTATAAACAACATTTTTGTGTCCTTTTGTGGTTTCTCTTCTTTGTCAATAATAAGAATCTTCAGATTAGATATTGATTTAACTTTGGAAACTGCAAACTTTCTAAAATATAAATTTAACAAAATTTATTTTATTGCAAAAAGAAAATAAAACTTGGATAGTTATCAAAAAGTAAAATAAAATAAATATGTAAAAAATAAAATTGAAATTGCAAAAACTAAAATGAAAGTAAAACTTCCCTTTAATTTTAGAAATTTAAACTTTTATTGCAAAAGAATTAAAATTAGATAGTTATCCAAAAGTAAAATAAAGTAAATTGATAAAGAAGAAATAGAAAATTGCAAAAACTAAAGAAAAAAAAATTAAAAAAAAACTTTGAGATTTTTTCCTTTTATTTTTAGATTTAGGTATGTGGATATTTCCTTTTTTAATTTTAATTAATATTGGGATATTCCTTTTTAATTATTCTTGTAAACACCTTGAAAAATTAATAATTGTATTCGATATAATAATTTTAACTCAAAAATTTTAAAAACTGAATAGGAAATTCCAAAAACTTTAAAAAGGAAATTTAGAAAGTAAAACTCCCATTTATTTTTATAAAAACGTTTTGCATTTATAAAAAAACTATTTTGATAAAATATATATATTTTTTAAAACAAATTTCTATTATAGCAAAAAAATAATTAAAAATTTAATAGCTATTGAGAAGTAAAATAAAATATATTTTAAATAATAAAAAGGAAATTGCAAAAATTGGAAAGAAAAATTTGAAAAATCAAACTTGTAAATAAGAAATAGAAAATTGCAAAAACTTAAATAAAACTTTAAATTCCTTGATTTTCTAAAACATGTTTTTAATATATAAATATTTATTTTATAAAAAAGAAACTAAAAATTTCCTTTTTTAAAAAAAAAATATTAAAAAAAAATAATTATCTCATTAAAAGTTAGTTATTTCCTTTTTAATATGATTTATAAAAAAGCTTTTCCTTTTCTTAATTTTTTATTTTTATACCTATACAAAAAATATTTTATGTTTTAAAATTCATTCCTTTTATTAATGTGCTTTTTTAAAAAAAAATCATTAAACAAAAAATATATTAAAAGATTCAGTAATGACAAACTAATATAATAATTAGAATTCATTAAGGGTATCTCTGTAATCAACCTCGTGAGAATTAACGTGAGCGCGACACGTAGGAAACTGACTTCTCAAATAATATTATAGAGATATTTATCGTGGAAATTGTACGAAATGACTCTTTTGAAGATATTTATATAATAAGAAAATAACTTGAGTTGATTAAAGTAACAAGCTAAGGAGAGATTTTAATCGAAAAGAAATGACAAGTAGTAGTATTTAGATTGCTAATAGTACCTCTGTTTTGAATTCCGATGAATATTGCCATGAATATCTTTTGTGTATGACTTTTCATAGATGTTAATAAATGAACGTAAACTGTAAAAAAATATTTTTCTACAAATCTACAAATTCCGATATTACTAAAATGAGGTAAAATTTTCCTATTCTCTTTGAATTAGATGAGAAATACATAAAGGGTATTCAAGCTTTAAAAGAAATTCAGGTTCGATTGCTTTATTCTTAACTGGTACCAACCAAATAGAACCGATCATTGGTTTTTTCTTATTCATTTTTTGATCCTCCATGAGCCTCTTAGTCTTAGATGTGATATATATTTATTTTTTTACCAACAAAAATATAACTAATTTGAACATTTTTATTATCCCAATAGACTGTATATAATCAAAGGAAATTATTGTTGAAAAAAGAATCCGAAGTACTATTAATGTCAATCTGCCCGCCTTTGTGTTTTTTTTTTTATAAGTGGAATAAACTTGGTTGCAAAATGTTATAATATTCTTTATCTTTTTGAAATTTTTCTAAGTGTGTTATTTTATCGATATAGTTACCATTTTTACTAAATCAGAACAATTTGCTATAAAACTTGGAGTTTGGTAAAATGTATTAATATATTTCATAGCTCAAATCAGAAAATAAAATTGATCATGCATCGGTTTGGACCTGTAGTAAAAAAAGAGGGATGCTAAAATACCAATCTCCAACAAAGAGGAGAAAAAGCAAAAGAGCCAAAGAGCAAATGAAAAGAGAAACCGTGTGATCCTCTGAGGCAGGACTATGTTACAAGTAAAGATTGCGGAATCAAAAGCACAGTGGGGCTTCACGAGTTTGAGCATTTTCTGGTTCGATGATTCTCCTTGATTTTAGAGCTAGCATAAATGGTTGTCATAACAGAAACCTGTCTTGGCAACAACATGTTCCTGATTTTATGTCTTTTACTCTTTATACAACTAGGCTGAGTTAAAATCAGATTATCGTTAAGTCATCAAGATTCATGTCAGATAGATGAAACTATTAAACAATCAAGAAACTGAAACTGTATAGATTCAGAATTAAACTCTGAGATTTTGTTGTTCAAAGTTATTCTCCTTGAATTTAGAGATTTACTTGCTAAAACATAACCTGCCGTGGCAATAAATTTTTGTTCTTAGATTTATCCTTGTTTTCTCCTTGTTAACAATATCGAGTTTAAAATCAGACTAGGATTCTACCCGCACGTACGTGCGGGGTAATGTTTTTTTTTTCTAATATTGAAGAATGAAAATGATATTAATCTTGAAGATACCAGAGATATATATAAATGATATAACTATTAACTATATAGATCATTAATATATTATATGAAGTTGTTTGTATTATGACATCATTGTTTTGTTGGAGTTAAAAGAATTGTATTATTTGTGAATTATATATAGTTTGTGTTGGTTTAGTAGTTTTAGAGTTATAAACATATTTTTTATATGTTGTTTGTATGTTTTTGAATTGAATAGGTTATTTAATATTTTTATAAAATATAATTACACAAATATTAAATTATATTAGAATTTTATTGTTGAGTTTAAAGTATGAATTTATATTTGATATAAATTTTTGGGTAGCAAAAATTTTGTATTTTATAAAAAGATAAGGTATAATAAACATTTTTGGTATTCTTTTTAAAAAATTATATACTACAATCATGTAATTTTTGTATTCTATTAAAAAGTATATAATTTAATGTTTATTGTAAAAAAGAAATATTTCAACTTAATATAATGTCTGTTGGGTTTGATAAAAAAAAAAATTTGCCCCGCAAAATCCTAAATCCCCGCACGTAGATAGCTAGGATTTTGCCTGCACTACGCGCGGGGTAAAGTGTTTTTTAATATTCGATAATAATAATATATAAATTATTAGTTATATAGTTGATTATTATGTAAAATGTTATCATAGTATCATAGTAGTCAATTTTTTTTCTAATATACTATCTGTAGTTGTTTTTTGTATGAATTAATTTTTTTGTGTGTGTTAAAACAATTGTATTATGTGAGATTATATATTGTGTCGATTGGTGTTTGAAGAATTGTATTATGTATGAATTATATTTTGTGTCTCTTTAGTAGATTAAAAGTTATAAATATTTTTCTATTTGTTGACTATATGTTTTTCAGTTTAAAGTTTTAAAATATTTTTATTAAATATAATAAAAAAAATTATATAGTTAAATAACTATTTTTAAATATGAAAATAGTTAAAAGCATATTTTTATATTTATCCAGTTAAATTGACATTTTTTTATTTTTGACCAAAAAATAAAACCAAAAAACCCATTAAAATTACACAAAACTAATTAGAAAAAAAAATTAGGGTTCATGACTTCATTTGGGCAATTAAAAAAACCCAATACATATTATATTGGGTTTTGTAAAGAGCAAGCCCATTATAATATGGCGGGGTTTAAAGATTTTCTTAATAACCCAACAAACCGACATAGATTAATTTCGATCTCGTTTTCTCCGGTCGAAGCTCTCTTCTACTTCTTCTCGTTCTTTCTCCGATCAATTCAAAATCATGTTGCATGTATAATCTTCTCTTTGATTCGGTAAATCTCAACCTCTCTTCAAACTATCTTAATCATGAATTGATAAATCGGTGGGGGGAAGCCTATCATCAAGGTCTTCCCGGAGAATGATCTTAACTATGGATAAAAAATTGCTTCTTTTTCGACATAGGTGGGTGGAAATCAAGGTCTTCCCGGGAATCAAAATCAATTAGAGTGTTAATGAGGGTAGGTGTAATCAGCATGGTGTTACAAAATTCAGCATGGTGTTCATGGGGTGGATATTTCATTTTTGCCCTTAATGAAAATCAAACCCCAATCCAATCCCCTATATATTATTTGAGAATCCATTCTAAAAATAAACCTTAACTTTATGTGTTATTTACATGTGTGTCATGATGATGTGTCATTATAATATGCATTCTCATCTTCATTTTATAAATACACTTAAATTACTAGGTTAATTACAATGCATGCCACTTAATAGTTCATACAATACTTATTGTATATAATCTTTATAATTAAATAACTTTACATCCATTATATATTTCCTATTTATTAAATATATTTTATATCAAATAGATATCTTATATTTGAGCATATGATTATTTTTCAATTTCATATCTTTTAGTTACAATAAAAATTAAATAATTTTGTAAAAAAGTTATCTATGTAAATTTATATATTATATATTTATAATATACTTTGATATTCACATTTGAAATGTAATATGCTTTATAAATATTTTATTAAGAAAACATATTATATTGTTACAAAATTATTTTTAAAATCCAATTTAAGGTAATTATGGTATATAATCATTAATAATGATTATTAATATTAATTTACATCAAATTTCAATTGGCATTGCCATATTTTTCTAATTTTCCTTATATAACTAAATCTGTAAATTATAATCAGATCATCATTAAATTAGATTAAAATTAGATAAAATCATATATTCTGAAAATAGTAATAGAAAAATATCAATTATTTTTATTAACTTTTATTGATTGAACTATTTTATATGTTACTATGCTAAATATTTTATTAAATTTGACTAAAAACACATCAAATTTAAGCTCTAAAAAACACATAATTTTAAACAATGTTTACTATATATTTTATTCTAAATATTTTCATAACCTCTAAAAATACAATAAATTTTAGTGATTTATATTATAATTTTAAAATAAATTAACAAAATAATTAGTATATATATTTCATCCTGCACATGGTGCAGGTTATTACCTATTAATTCAATTCAACCTCAATGAATTCAATCCCAACCACCAAACCAAATCACCAATCTCAATCTAATCTTTAAAATCTCTTTTTTCCATTGAAACAAAAAACGAAAAAACAAGCAATCACCGGTTACCACATCAGAGACTTCGAAGTCTCCGAGATCTCCTGCGATTAATGCCGCATGGCCGCAGAGTTCCGGAAACTCGGACTCTTCGAGACCAAAGGTCACGTCACTCTCTACACCCTAGCTTTCATCGCCGCCATGTTCGCCAGAGTTCTCTACGTCGTTTTGGCCTGTACCTGCGTCTTCGCTCACCAAATCGTCGGGCTCCTCTGGATCCAGAGCGCTTACATTGGTCACGACTCGGGGCACTTCGTCATCATGGCGAACAAATCGTACAACATAATCGCTCAGCTCATCGCCGGCAACTGCCTCACCGGAATCTCGATCGCGTGGTGGAAGTGGACTCACAATGTTCATCACCTCGCCTGTAATTTAACAGCATATGAGAAGACAGAGACCATTTCAATTTAATAATCTAAAACCCAGAATTCAACCAATACCACTAATTCTAATGTCGTGATTATCATCAGACCCTAAAACCACAGTAAGAATATGGAAAAACATCAACTCGTTCTGCAACTTGTTCTTCTACCATTGGTTAAACAATTAAACAATTGAAAAGCATTGATTGAACAATTCAAAAGCATCAAATAAACAATTCTAAATCAATTTCATAATAAAAACCCTAGAAATTTGAATTACTTCATTTTTTTTTGGAGACTGAAACTCCAGAAGTTGATTAAATTCGAAAGTTCCTTTGATTGGTGACCCATAATAGGGCTGGGCAAATTTCCCGAACCCGAAACCCGAATCCGGTCCCGACCCGGAAAAATCGGTTCGGTACGAGTATGGGTTATAGTGAAATAACCGAATGGTACTTATGAGCCAGATCCAATGAGTTTCGGGTTTATCCGAACCGAACCCGATACCCAAAAGGGTTAACCGAAGTTATTGAGTAAGGAAGACTGCATAACACAGAACAAGCGAAAAATTCACAGGGAAAAGGATTTGAAATCCAATTTTTTGGTAACGACGAAGTCTGCAACTCTCACTGTTGATGGCCAAGTTCTGATGTTGCTTTTTTTTTTTTCATTGATTTAGAATGAAGAAAACGACGACCTTTCCGTTTAATCATTTTAACATATTTAAATTGTTGACTAACAGATCTGTGGTTAATGTTGGTTTCGCCAAAAAAAAAATATTGTTTATGTATTGATATCTCAATTATTTAAAGTTTGGATATTAGTTAGTCCTCTAAAATTGTACAGTGCTTTATTAGCACCTTTTCTTTTAGTTTTGGATTGGATTAGCTGATTTCCCTAGAATTATATGTCTGCGCACGTTTTAAATTTAATTATTTTGTTTACGTGTACCACTATTACTAGTTGTACTATTTTAAAATTATGAAATTACAGAAAAATATTAAAATTACATTTTTAAACATTTTTCCATACTAAATAGATCATTAAAACATCTGACTTTTACATTAAAAAATAACAAAAGTTGAATTTTTTGAATTGGTTTCATGATCATCATATGCTTACATAAAATGTATTATACTTTTAAGATTTGTTTATAAAACTTCACCTTAGTAACATGATTTTTTTTTTTAAAGTCTTTTTAAATTTTTTATAGTCTGAGATTATTAAAATGTAGTTTATATACGAAATGTTGTAAGAACTACTCAAAATATAAAATTAAAGTGTGGTACAACTGATTAAAACTAAAAAATGTTCAAAGTACAACTCTTTACAAAATGGTACAAGTAGAAAACTGGTACTACTCGAGGAAGAAAAGGCGGCGCATGCGTGGTAAAAGTCAGCGCACGTGTTTTTTTAGTTGTATCAATATTTCTAGTTGTACCAATTTTTCTAGTAGTACCAATATTTCTAGTTGTACCATTTGTAAAACTGAAGTTGTGTTAAATGATTAATATTACGTTACTCAAAAGTCGGCGTGGTAAAAGTCAGCGCACGTTATTCAAAAGTCGGCGCACATGGCTATTTTTAAATGCATTTATATTTGACCTCTTGTACCAATAGTTCTTGTTGTACGATTTTTAAATTATGAAGTTTCATAAAATGATTTCAATTACATGTGTGCACATTTTTCCATACAAAAAGTTCCTTTAAAACATTTAACTTTTCATAAACTAGATAACAAAATATGAATTTTTTGAATTTTTACATGATCATCTTATGTTTTCATGAATTGACTTATACTTCTAAGGTTTTTTTTTGAAAACCTTGCTAAACTAAGTCGGCTACTTTGTAAAATAGTCTTTTTAAAATTTTTATGGTCTGAGATGATGTTAAATGTTGTTTATATAGTAATTGCTTAAAGTACAACTCGAAAATTAAATTTAAACTTGGGTACAACTCAATAAAACTAAAAAATGGCCAAAGTACAACTCTTCACAAACCAGTACAACTCGTAAACTAGTACTACTAGGAGAGGAAAAAGCGACGCTTGTGTCGCAAAAGTCGGCGCACGTGACTCGAAAGTCGGCGCACGTGACTCGAGTGGTACAAGTAGTAGTACTCGGCCAAGTAGTAATAGTAGTACAACTTGAACATCTAATGTATTTATTACCTCGAGTTGTACCAATATATATACTTGTGTAGTTGTTGTAATAGTTCTAGTTGTACCATTTGAAAAAATAAAGATACATTAAATGATTAAAATTACATTTTAAACATGTTTCCATACAAAATATGGCATTAAAACATATGAAATTTACCCCAAATAGATAACAGAAGTTGAATTTTTGGAATTGGTTTCATGAACATCATATGTTTGCATGAAATGTCTTAAATTTTTAAGGTTTCTTTATAAAACTTCACCATACTAACATGATTTTTTTTTAATATAATTTTTATGGTCTGAGATTATGTAAAATGTAGTTTATATATGAAATGTTATAAGAACTACTGAAAATATAAAATTAAAGTGTGGTACAACTGATTAAAACTACTCTAACAATAACTACTAGGACAACTAGAGTTCTAGTTGTACTGATTACTTCTAAGGTTTGTTTTTAAAACTTCACCACACTAACATGACCACTGAATAAAAATGTGTTTTCACAAAGTTTTTTTGGTCAGGGATTGTGTTAAATGTAGTTTTTATACTAATTTGTTAAAGTACAACTGAAAAATTTAATTTAAAGTGTGGTACAACTGATTAAAACTAGAGTTCTAGTTGTACTGATTTTATTAGTACTACGAGTAGTATTAGAACAATTAGCACAAATACGAAGTAGTTATCCTAGTAGTACTAATATTACTAGTTTTACTACTAAATTATTACAACTAGAGAAAATAGGAATAGTGGGACACTTGGTTGTTATAGTTGTAAAATCTTGCCATATTTAGAAACAGAGGGAGTACAGAAGGCATAAAAGGAAGGAAGCACTGATTCCGGTGGGATGGAGAGCGAAACTAGGGTTCCCAAAGACGGAAACCAAGATGCAACTATGGCGGACGCTAGCGAGAACAGGAGACCACCGGGAGACCCCCCGGATACTAGGGGGACATGGGCACAGTTGGTCGTAGGCAGTGGTAGTGGTGGAATGAGGAAACCAAAGGATTTGTTGGATGATGTCTTTGTGGAGGAACGAATGACGTTAGAGTTCCCTGAGGGGGAGGACGGAGAGGCTGTTATTACTATTGGAAGGGAAGTCCTGGATGCGATGAATGGCCTCTGGAAGAATTGTTTGATTGTTAAAGTGTTGGGGAGAAACGTTCCTTTAATGGCCCTTAATCGGCGTTTGAAGGAATTATGGCAGCCAAGGGGAGCGATGTATGTCGTCGATCTCCCTCGTCAGCATTTCATGGTCCGATTTGAGATTGAAGAAGAGTACGTCAAAGCCCTGGTCGGAGGTCCGTGGAAAGTGTTTGGAAGCTATCTCATGTTCCAGAACTGGGATCCAGCTTTTGACCCATTAAGGGATGAGATCGAGACTACTCCGGTTTGGATCCGCATAGCCAATTTACCAGTTAACTTCTATCACACGTCTATCTTGATGGGCATTGCGAAGGGGGTTGGCAAACCCGCTAAGGTGGACTTTAATACGGCAAATCTGGAGAGGGCGAGATTTGCACGTATTTGTGTTAAAGTTAATTTGAAGCGAGCGCTTAAATGATCTCTCATGGTTAATGGTGAAAGATACTATGTGTCATACGAGGGGCTGACAAATATTTGCTCCGGTTGTGGTTTGTATGGCCATTTGGTTCATGCTTGTCCTTCACGGATTATGGCACACACCGAAACAGAATCTGCAGCAAAAGCCGATACTCCGGCAAGTAATGCTGAGACGATCGTAGAAAATGAGGGCTTTATTCCGGTCAGGAAGGCCGGGAAGAGACCGGAGGGGCCGAGGGTTTTGGTGGGTGGTGACAGAAATACCGGAAAAGGAAGGTGGGATGCGGGATCACGGAAATCTCGGGATAGTATTAACGCTGAGAATATTACGGTATCTAACACCTTTGAGAGGTTAAGGGAAGGACTGGATTCGCAATATTCTCGGGAAGATATGCAGAATCAAGATGGGGATAAGGAGAATCAGTGTCCCGCGAACAAAAATTTGAAGGAAAAAAGTGGGGCTCAAGCCAAGCCATTAATCTTTACTGCAGGCCCAACGAAGCCCATGACCGTTTTACAAGGAGGACAGCAAACACAAGGAAATGGGCCGCATAAGGGCCCAGAGAAAGCTAAATTAAAAAAGGCCAACTACAAATCGTCGAATGGCCTTATCTTTGGCCCGTTAGGTTCCGGAGGTTTCTTCGTCACCGGAAAACGAATGAGAGTGGTGGAAGGGAATGAAATTCGAAGTCGGAGCACAGCTATTGTGGTGGCGAGCTCAATTCCGGCTGTCGAGAATCAGGATGAGCAAGATAGGGTCATGGAGATACCTGAGGAATTGGCGTCTGAGCAGTCTAGTCCAGTATGTGTGCAATCGATGGAGCATACTGGAATTGAGACGGAAGGGCAAGCTGGGCTCGATTAACAGAGCGCCCCGGCGATTTCAGGTTCTCTTATTGAAGTTATCATGGATTGCATCTTTTGGAATTGCCGGGGGGCTAACAAACCCAATTTTAGACGGTCGATTCGTTATATGCTGAAGAAGTTTAATACTGATGTTTTGGCGTTGTTTGAAACACATGCTAGTGGGGATAGGGCTAGTCGCATTTGTCGAGGCCTAGGCTTTGAAAATTCTTTTCGTGTGGATACTATTGGGCAGAGTGGGGGCATTTGGGTATTGTGGAGAGATGGGTTTGGAGATGTTGAAGTAGTGGAATCATCAGAACAATTTTTGTATGCTAAGGTGACTAAAGGGTTGGAGTTAGTGCACCTAGTGGTTATTTATGCAGCTCCGTCGGTGAGTCAGAGGAGTACTTTGTGGGGGCAATTGAAAGCCGTGATCGAAAACATCACAGGACCTATAATTATCGGTGGTGACTTCAATACGATCATTCGGCTGGATGAGAGAACCGGAGGAAACGGTCGCTTATCTCCTGATTCTCTGGCTTTTGGAGAATGGGTAAATGATCTTTCCTTAATAGATATGGGTTTCTCAGGTAATCAGTTTACCTGGCGTCGAGGGAAGGAGGAGGCCTCGTTTGTCGTGAAGCGTTTGGACAGGGTGCTTTGCTGCGCTCACACCCGACTCCAATGGCAGCATGCGACGGTTCGACACTTACCCTTTCTGGCTTCAGACCATTCTCCATTGTATTTGCAGATGGCTCCTGATGCGATCATGGATCAGGACCTCGATGCCAGCCCGGAAGATGGAACGGGCATCGACAGCCGGACGAGGACAAACGTACCGCGAAGGGAGGTTGCTCGCGAGGACCAGCCGGACGACCGCAGGACGAGGCCAAACGAACGTACCGTCTACCGTATCGACCCGCGTGCACCCGAGAACGACCTAAGGCCTGAATCTCAACTTCGGTGACAATTTCTCGAACGGGCCGTGAAGGACTTCGACCAAGATCCCATTCTGAGCATTTGAGTCGGGACACATTGGGCTTACTTCGTGCGGATTCAGAAAACGAACGTGAGGTTCCATTTCTCGACCGGATGGTGACTTTTCCGGACGGGCGTTCAGCCGGGCACTTGCCCATCAGTTCCAAACGGACTTAGGCCAATTTCTCCTCGACCATGCCCGTGTGCTGATACTTCCGGACGAGCCCGACCTTGTGACCATCGTCCAGGCGACCGAACCCGCGCATGGCCGGACCGAGTAGCCAAGGGTTGCGTGGACTTGAAGGGTCACTTTGACCACATTTATGTCTTAAACTTTTCTAAAATTTATGCACTTGTTTTCTGTGCCACAATCAAGTCTCTTTGACTTGATTTCCTTTATATTCTTCCTTCTCCACAATTTGTAAAGACCTTTTGATCATTTTGTAATAGAATTTCTATTTGAGAACTTGTTCTCTCTCTTTTGTTCTTCGTGAGCAAACTTGTTGTTTGGTGCGTCACATCCATTCAACGCCCCTGAGTCCAGCGTCTTGGTGCGTCACATCCAAGGTTGGCTAAGGGTTGGGTATACTGAAGGCCTTCCGCATCCTTCAACGCTCCCATCGATCCACCAGTTCCGGATTTGCTAGTAGCTTATCCCGGTCCATATCCAAATCGTCAATACCATTCATTCAAGTGCTAAAATCGTGGGCAAGTTTGTATCAGGTGGTATCAGAGCACACTTGAAGGGGTATTTCATCTTCTCATCTTTTCATCTTCTAAAATTCTGAAACACTTCTCTTATCTCCATCCGGGCCACTTCTTACCTTTGTTTGAAAACGATTTAAAAAAAAAAAAAAAAAAAAAAAAAAAAAAAAAGTTTAAATCGTTTACAACTGAGGAGAAAACCAGTTGGGGGTGACTGAGGAGAAATCCAGTTGGCTGAAGAGAAAGCCGGCCTGGAAGTGGTTAAGGCGGATTTCTAATAAAAGAAAAGAAATCTTAAATCTCTCTATCTTCTTCTTGGGGTGTTGGGTTTTGTGGAGCACTAAATTTGATCGGATTGCTTGCTTAGAACCATTGAGTGAAACACTTGAGAGACACCAAAACTGTGAGGAAGAGAGTTGGTTATTTGATTGTTTGTTAAGTGCATTTCAGGAAAAACATGGAAGGACAAGAGGCAAGCGTGGGAACTGGAATGTCTAGTTTTCAGATGAACGCACTAACAAGTGAACTTAAGCGTATGATGAATGCAGGTATAGAGGACATTCATGTGAGACTTGACCGGATCCAGGAAGATCAACAAACATCCGGAAACAGAAGGAGAAACCACAACCGGACACGATCCAGAGATGATGGAGGATCTTCTTCCGATCAAAGTCAGAGGAGGTCACAAAGGCGCCAGTCAAACCGGGACAGGGGCAGAGATAACCCTTTCGCTGGAGAGTCTAGACGGTCAGAAAACCATCTTGGAGGCTTGAAACTTAAGATTCCCCCATTCCATGGGAAAAATGATCCGGATGCCTACCTTGAATGGGAACGAAAAGTTGAGCTTGTCTTTGACTGCCAACAATTATCAGATCGTAAAAAGGTAAGGCTTGCTGCCACTGAGTTTAATGGTTATGCACTAAACTGGTGGGATCAAATTGTGTCAAACAGGAGGAGACGAGGAGAAGAACCCTTGGAGGATTGGGAAGAACTTCTCACTCTTATGAGAAAGCGGTTTATACCAGCCCATTACTTGAGAGATCTTCATCAGAAACTAAGGAGACTGACTCAGGGCACCAAAAGCGTGGAAGACTACTACCAAGAAATGGAAATCCTGATGCTTAGAGGAGAAGTTGACGAGGATCCCGAAGCTACTATGGCACGGTTCCTTACTGGACTCAACCGTGAGATCCAAGACCGCATGGAGCTTCAAGATTATGATGATCTTGCTGAGATGTTGCACAAAGCCATTCTGGTAGAGCAACAAGTCAAGAGGAAAGGCTTCACAAGGCCTACTTACCAGTCTTCTTCAAAACCGAGTCCACAAGACAAAGGTAAGTCTCATTTCCGAACAAATACAGATGTTAAAACTAATCCGGTTGTTGCTGTGGACAAAACAAAGCAGGAAGCGACTCCTAACCGAGCTAGGGAGATCAAATGCTTCAAGTGTCACGGACTTGGCCATATGCCAACAAGTGCCCAAACAGTCGCGTGATGATCATGCGAGAAAGTGGAGAGATTGAGTCCGCATCTGATTGGGAAGACTCAGGACCCATCTTTGATGAGGAACCGGATACAGAAGAGGACCTGGACCTACCAGTCAAAGGACAACTCCTTGTGACAAGGCGAGCCTTGAACGTCCAAGCAAAGGTTGATGAACGGGTCCAACGAGAAAATCTCTTCCACACCCGTTGCCATATCAAAGACAAGGTATGCAGTTTAATCATTGATGGTGGGAGCTGTACTAACGTGGCTAGTGAGTCTCTTGTCAGGAAATTAGGTTTGGAAACCAAGAAGCACCCACGGCCTTACAAGCTTGAATGGCTGAACGACGATGGAGAAATGCAAGTCAAGGACCAAGTGGAAGTTTCTCTTACCATTGGACGATATGAGGACAACATTCTGTGTGATGTCCTGCCCATGGACGCGAGCCACATACTCCTTGGACGGCCGTGGCAATATGACAAGCGTGTGATGCATGATGGATTCACTAACCGTCATTCTTTTGAGCATCAAGGGAAAAAGATCGTCCTTGCGCCTTTGACTCCACATGAAGTGTACCAAGATCAACTCCAACTCAAAGAGAGCCGCAAACAAGACCAAGCCAAAACCGATTCTAAGGAAAAAGTCCAATTTTCTTGTTAAGGCTAGTCAAGTTCGAAAAACTCTTTGTTCCAACCAGTCCATGATCCTTCTTTTGTTTAAAGAATCACTAATGTCTCAATCTGACCAAACACCGGAGCTTCCGAGTGAACTTAAACAGCTCTTGCAGGATTTTCAGGATGTGTTTCCCGAAGAGAACCCGGGTGGACTGCCTCCCATACGCGGCATTGAACACCAAATCGATTTTGTGCCGGGAGCGTCCTTGCCAAACCGGCCAGCTTACCGAACCAATCCCGTGGAAACCAAGGAGTTACAAAAACAGATTGGGGAGCTCATGGACAAAGGATACATCCGCGAAAGCATGAGTCCTTGTGCTGTACCAGTCCTTTTGGTTCCAAAGAAAGATGGGAGTTGGCGGATGTGCGTTGATTGCCGAGCAATTAACCACATAACAGTTAAGTACCGACACCCTATCCCTCGCCTTGATGATATGCTTGATGAACTCCACGGTTCTTGTGTCTTTTCTAAAATTGATTTGAAAAGTGGATATCATCAGATTCGAATGAAAGAAGGTGATGAATGGAAAACAGCCTTTAAAACGAAACTAGGATTGTATGAATGGTTAGTCATGCCATTTGGGCTTACTAACGCGCCTAGTACCTTCATGAGGCTGATGAATCATGTTCTTAGACCATTCATAGGCGTTTTTGTGGTGGTATATTTCGATGATATCTTGATTTATAGCAAGAGTTTTCAGGAACATCTTTCTCATTTGAAATCGGTTCTTGAAGTGCTTAGGACAGAACAACTCTTTGCTAATTTCAAGAAATGTACCTTTGCAACAGATAATCTCGTGTTTCTTGGGTTTGTTGTAGGAGCTGAAGGCGTCCGAGTGGATGAGGAAAAGGTCAAGGCCATCCGTGAGTGGCCCACTCCCAAGACCGTTGGAGAAGTTCGTAGCTTCCATGGACTAGCCGGTTTCTACCGTAGGTTCGTAAAAGACTTCAGCACATTGGCTGCCCCACTCACTGAGATTATCAAGAAAAGCGTTGGGTTCAAATGGGAACAAGCTCAAGAAGATTCATTCCAAGAACTCAAAGCTAAGTTAACCAACGCTCCTTTACTTATTTTGCCAAATTTCTCTAAGACTTTTGAGATCGAATGCGATGCTTCAGGAGTTGGCATTGGTGCTGTTTTGATGCAGGAAGGGAGACCAATTGCGTTCTTTAGTGAAAAGTTGGGAGGAGCTACCTTGAACTACCCCACTTACGACAAGGAACTATACGCATTGGTGAGGGCTTTGCAAACTTGGCAGCACTATCTTTGGCCAAAGGAGTTCGTGGTGCACACAGACCATGAGACTCTCAAACATCTGAAGGGACAGCAAAAGCTCAACAAACGACATGCCAGATGGGTAGAGTTTATCGAAACCTTTCCTTACGTCATTAAGTATAAGAAAGGAAAAGAAAATGTCGTAGCTGATGCTTTGTCTAGGAGGTATGCTTTGATCACGGTTATGGATGCTAAGGTGCTAGGGTTTGAGCAGATTAAGGAATTGTATGAAGCAGACCTAGACTTTAAGGAACCGTATCTAGCTAGCTCTAGGATCGCTTTTGGGAAATACTTTAGAAATGATGATTTCTTGTTCTTTGCCAATCGTTTGTGTATTCCTAACTGTTCTTTGAGAAACTTGTTGGTTAGAGAAGCACACGGTGGTGGCCTTATGGGTCATTTTGGCATAGAGAAGACGCTCAAAACCTTGCAGGATCATTTCTATTGGCCGGATTGAAGAAGGACGTGATCAAGGTTTGCACTCGTTGTGAAACTTGCAAACGTGCCAAGGCCAAAGCTCAAACGACAGGTAAGTACCTTGCTTTGCCCATTCCTGACCAGCCTTGGACTGATGTGTCGATGGACTTTGTGTTAGGACTGCCTAGGACTAGGACCGGCAAGGATTCTATCTTTGTGGTCGTTGATAGGTTTTCAAAAATGTCGCATTTTATACCTTGTCACACCACTGATGATGCCGTGCATATTGCTGAGTTATTCTTTAGGGAAATAGTTCGTTTGCATGGAATGCCTAAGTCCATTGTTTCAGATAGGGACACTAAGTTCTTGAGTCATTTTTGGAAAACACTTTGGGCTAAGCTAGGAACCAAGCTTTTGTTTTCTACTACTTGTCATCCGCAAACTGATGGACAGACTGAAGTAGTGAATAGAACTTTGTCTACTTTGCTTAGGGCTGTTGTGAAAAAGAACCTGAGAACTTGGGAAGATTGTTTGCCTCATGTTGAATTTGCTTACAATAGTTATGCATTCGGCCACTAAGTTCTCCCCCTTTGAAATCGTGTATGGATTTAATCCTTTGTCTCCCATGGATTTGATTTCTTTACCTTTGAGTGAAAGGGCCAGTTTGGATGGGAAAAAGAAAGCTGAACAGTTAAGAAAATCCATGAAAGGGCCAAGGAGAACATTGAAAAACGGACCAAGCAGTACGCGGACAAGGCTAATAAGCACCGGCGTGAGCAGACCTTTGAGGAAGGTGACCTTGTGTGGATCTATTTGAGGAAAGACCGGTTTCCAGCAGAAAGGAAATCCAAGCTCATGCCTCGGGTTGATGGACCCTTTGCCGTGACCAAAAAGATCAATGACAATGCGTATCAAATTGATCTTCAAGGTAAGTATAATGTCAGTTCCAGTTTTAATATATCTGACTTAATTCCTTTTGTGGCAGAAAACGGATTTGAGGTCAAATCCTTTTCAACGGGGAGAGGATGATGCGATCATGGATCAGGACCTCGATGCCAGCCCGGAAGATGGAACGGGCATCGACAGCCGGACGAGGACAAACGTACCGCGAAGGGAGGTTGCTCGCGAGGACCAGCCGGACGACCGCAGGACGAGGCCAAACGAACGTACCGTCTACCGTATCGACCCGCGTGCACCCGAGAACGACCTAAGGCCTGAATCTCAACTTCCGGTGACAATTTCTCGAACGGGCCGTGAAGGACTTCGACCAAGATCCCATTCTGAGCATTTGAGTCGGGACACATTGGGCTTACTTCGTGCGGATTCAGAAAACGAACGTGAGGTTCCATTTCTCGACCGGATGGTGACTTTTCCGGACGGGCCGTTCAGCCGGGCACTTGCCCATCAGTTCCAAACGGACTTAGGCCAATTTCTCCTCGACCATGCCCGTGTGCTGATACTTCCGGACGAGCCCGACCTTGTGACCATCGTCCAGGCGACCGAACCCGCGCATGGCCGGACCGAGTAGCCAAAGGGTTGCGTGGACTTGAAGGGTCACTTTGACCACATTTATGTCTTAAACTTTTCTAAAATTTATGCACTTGTTTTCTGTGCCACAATCAAGTCTCTTTGACTTGATTTCCTTTATATTCTTCCTTCTCCACAATTTGTAAAGATCTTTTGATCATTTTGTAATAGAAATTTCTATTTGAGAACTTGTTCTCTCTTTTGTTCTTCGTGAGCAAACTTGTTGTTTGGTGCGTCACATCCATTCAACGCCCCTGAGTCCAGCGTCTTGGTGCGTCACATCCAAGGTTGGCTAAGGGTTGGGTATACTGAAGGCCTTCCGCATCCTTCAACGCTCCCATCGATCCACCAGTTCCGGATTCGCTAGTAGCTTATCCCGGTCCATATCCAAATCGTCAATACCATTCATTCAAGTGCTAAAATCGTGGGCAAGTTTGTATCAGCTCCGGTGGCTAAGATGAATGCCAAAAGAAGGCCATTTCGGTTCGAGGCTGCTTGGATCCAACATCCTGGGTTCAAGGAAATTATTGAGAACTCTTGGAATCGTAACATTGGCACAAAACAAGCGCTCAATAACCTGCAGACTGTGTTGCAGAAGTGGAACAAAGAAGTGTTTGGAGAGATCCAAAAACGGAAGGACAGAACGATGAATGAGATTCGGGTGATCCAAGAGGAAATTGATAGGAACCAGACGGATGATCTGTTGGCAAAGGAAACTGAGCTTCTACGTGAAATGGATGTGATCTTGGAGCAATAGGAGATGGTTTGGTTCCAGAAATCTCGTGAGAAGTGGGTCAATTTCGGGGATCGGAACACAAACTTTTTCCACACTTCCACCATTATCAGGCGAAGAAGGAATAGAATTGAAGCACTAAAGAATGATGAAGGGAGTTGGGTTTCAGATTCACAGGAACTAGAACAGATGGCGATTCAATACTATGCACGTCTCTATTCGTTACAAGATGTAGAGGATGTGGTAGAGAAGTTGCCAGTCGGAAATTTTTCCAGGATTTCGAGTGAGGATCATACAGTGTTGAGCAGACCATTTTCAGCTGTGGAGGTTGAGCAGTCAGTCCGGAGTATGGGGAGTTTTAAGGCACCCAGGCCAGACGGCTATCAACCAATTTTCTATCAGAAATGTTGGGATGTAGTGGGTGAGTCAGTCATCAGGTTTGTTCTCCAATTCTTCGAATCCGGAGAGCTACCGCAAGATACGAATGATGCGTTACTAGTTCTTATACCAAAGATTGCTACCCCAGAGAGGATTACTCAATTTAGACCTATAAGCCTATGTAATGTTTTATTCAAAACCATTACCAAGGCTATGGTCGTGAGAATGAAGAGTGTAATGGGGAAGCTTATTGGTCCTGCACAAGCAAGCTTCTTACCTGGTCGTTTGAGCCATGATAATATTGTTGTCGTTCAAGAAGCAATACACTCTATGCGACGTAAAAAGGGAGTGAAGGGCTGGATGATTCTCAAACTGGACTTAGAGAAGGCCTACGACAGAATCAGATGGGACTTCTTGCAAGATACACTCCAAGACGCGGGTTTTCCTGATAGTTGGGTACACTGGATCATGAGCTGCGTTTCGGGGCTGTCTATGCGCTTGTTGTGGAATGGGGAGAAAACAGAACCATTCAAGCCAGTAAGAGGCTTAAGACAGGGAGACCCGCTTTCTCCATATCTATTCGTGCTATGTATGGAAAGGTTATGCCATCTTATTGAGGTTGAAGTGGAGGTTAAAAAGTGGAAACCAGTTCGCCTAGGCCGTGGGGGACCAAAGATTTCGCACATTTGCTTTGCGGATGATCTAATCTTGTTTTCGGAAGCTTCGGTCGCTCAGATTCGCGTGATCAGAGGTGTTCTGGAGAGGTTTTGTTCAGCCTCTAGACAGAAGGTTAGTCTCGAAAAGTCTAAGATCTTCTTTTCCAAGAATGTTTCGTGGGAGCTAGGAGCCCGTATTACTGCAGAGAGCGGAATCCAATCTACGTTCAACTTGGGGAAATATCTGGGCATGCCAGTTCTTCATAAGAGGATAAATAAAGACACTTTTGGAGAAGTGTTAGAACGGGTTGGCTCTAAATTAGGAGGGTGGAAAGGGCGAACGTTAAGCCTTGCTGGAAGGCTTACGCTTACTAAAGCGGTATTAAACTCTATTCCAGTACATTCTATGAGCACAGCCCTTCTCCCGAGCTCTATACTGGAAGCGCTTGACAGATTATCACGAAATTTCCTTTGGGGAAGTACGAGTGAGAAAAAGAAACAACACTTGGTAGCCTGGAACAGAGTATGTGAACCTAAAAGCAGAGGGGGATTGGGCCTTCTAAAAGCCAGAGAGATGAACTTGGCGTTACTATCTAAAGTAGGGTGGCGGCTATTATCAGATACGAATGGTCTTTGGGCAAGAGTACTAAGAAGCAAATATAAAGTTGGGAAGATCAACGAGCTGGAATGGTTGATACCCAAATGCGGCTGGTCCTCCACTATAAAGAGTGTAGTGTCGGGTGTTGTTGATGTGCTGTTACATGGATATGTTTGGGTAATTGGTGATGGAAAAAGTATTCGCTTCTGGACTGATAAGTGGTTACGGAATGAACCCATACAAGACTCAGCGATAATCCAAGTACCAGAGGAAGTTGCAGTGATGAAAGTTCATGAGTTTTGGATCCAGGGAAGAGGTTGGAATCTGGAAGTTATTGAACCGTTTATTGATGATTTTACGCGACTGGAGTTGGGAGCAGTGGTATTGGATGAGGTAACGGGAGCTAAGGATATGGTGGCGTGGGGAGAAACCCAGAATGGCCAGTTCTCAGTGAGTTCTGCATACAGTTTAATTACCCGAGATTTGGCGGCAACACAAGATATGGACAGATTTTATAATAGCATTTGGAAACTCAAAGTTCCGGAGAGGGTCCACGTCTTTCTATGGCTGGTAAGTGAACAAGCAATCATGACTAACCAGGAGCGATATAGAAGACACATGGGGAGTACAGATCTTTGCCAAGTATGTAAAGGAGGGGTAGAATCTATAACACATGTTTTACGTGATTGTCCGGCAATGGAGGGGATTTGGTGGCGTTTGTTACCATCGGTTAAAAGACAAGGTTTCTTTGATAAGTCTATTCTGGAATGGTTGTATGATAACCTCTCTAGCACTAGAGTTATGACAGTGGATGGCAGTTGGCCTATAATGTTTGCCATGGCGATCTGGTGGGGATGGAAAATGGCGCTGTGAGAACGTCTTTGGTGGGAATCGACTTTGCAGAGATCGGATAAAGTTGATCAGGAAAAAAGTGCAGGAGGTGAAGTTGGTAAATGACATGACTAACGAGAGTGCATTGTTAGCACCAAGGGTTGCGCGTAACATACAGTGGGATGCCCCTCAGGTGGGCTGGTATAAGGTGAACACGGATGGTGCGTCGCGAGGCAACCCGGGTTTTGCTACGGCTGGGGGAGTGATGAGAGATGGAGATGGTAACTGGGTTTGTGGATTTGCACTGAACATAGGACGCTGCTCAGCCCCTTTAGCTGAACTCTGGGGAGCCTATTATGGTCTGGTGATTGCTTGGGAGAAGAGAGTTCAAAGGGTGGAGTTGGAAGTGGACTCAGAGATTGTTAGGAGGTTTCTTGCGACAGGGATTGAGGATTCACATCCGCTGTCTTTCCTGGTACACTTGTGCCACGGCTTCATTTCAAGGGACTGGTTGGTCCGCATTAAACATGTCTACAGAGAAGGAAACTGCTTAGCTGATAGTTTGGCAAATTACGCCTTCTCATTACCTTTAGGAATTCACGTTTTTGATTATGTTCCTCTGGATGTCGAGAGTGTTTATCTCGATGATGTTGCTGGAATTGCTAAAACTCGTTACGTTCGGATGTAGCTTTAATAATTGAATAAAACACTAGGAGATTTCTCCTAGTTTCCCATAAAAAAAAAAAGTAAAATCTTGCCGGTTTTACGAAATTTTAGGCTCACGAACCAAATTTTAGTTTCCACATAGTCATTTCTGATCATAGCATTTTAAAAATGGTATCATATATATCGTAATATTATTAATAGCAGTTATGAAAATCGTGCTACCGTAATGTGCTATCAATATTCATATTTCTTGTAGTGCATGTGATGTTCGAGTGGTACAATTAGTACTACTTGGTCAAATGGTAATAGTGGTACAACTGGTACAACTGCGGCAAAACAACCCCGAGAGGACGGCATATTTCTTGTTATCGTAATGTGCTATCAATACTCATATTTCTTGTTAATTAGTAATTTTGAAACCAAACTTTATATAATACATATATAAAATTATTACGTGTCAGATTTGATCGACTCAGTCAACATATTTTATGATCATACAAATTATAAAATAGCTAAGTTCTTTATATATTATTATAAATATTTGCAAGCTTTTTAAAAAAGTAATAATCTTTTTCTTAATCTATCCTTTTTACCGATTATATTTCCTTTCTAGGTTGAAAGACGAAAATAATTTTCTTTTTCAATAAGATGTTAGAAGTCTATATTTCCTTTAGTTATCTTAAAAATTAACCCAACAATTAATATTTTCGTGTAGTTTCCTTTTTAATTCAAAGATTTCATTATGTCTATTTCTTTTAGTTTTTTTATTTAATTGCATAATAAATATTTTTTCTATATCTTTTTTTTCTCAAGAATCATAATTTCTTTTTTTTTTCTAAATTATTTTGTTTCGCTTGAAAATTTTATTCTAAAATATTATTAAAAATAATTCACTATTTGTCCTAATAAGACACTAGTAATTCTAGTTGTCTTACTATTATTATTCGAGTAGTTTTAGTTGTCCTAATATTATCAGTCTAAGTAGTTCTAGTTAAAAAAAATAGTTCTAGTTGTCTTAGTATTACCAATCCAAGTAGTTCTACTTATCCTAATATTACTATTCGATTAGTTATACTTGTCCCACTATTACCAATTCTAGTAATTCTACTTATCCTAATATTACCAACCCGGGTAGTTCTAATAAAAAAACCGTTTGGTTTGAGAATATTTTGGTTATTGGTTTGGTTTAGTGAAATCGGTTAAATTTTGATCGTAAATATTAAGAAATATTAAGGGCAAAACTAGTTTTTTGTCACTTTTTTACTAATAAAATAAAAGAAAAAGAAATTCAAATAAATCAACACCATTTTAGAATTTTTCTTCCACCTACGACACCCTTTTAGATTTTGATCCTCTTCCCGGAGAATGGTCTTGCCGTTAAGATAGCTGGTTCTTCCTCGACTGGGAATCATCCAACAACACTATCACCTTCAACTTTAGTACTGGATTGGAATTGTAATAACATCTGGCATCTTTTCTCATTGTGCCTTCGATCTTTTGCTCTTACAAACTTAATAACTTTTATGTTTTTTTTTTTTTGGTTTTTCTTCCAGGAAAATTTAAAGGCGAGAAATCTCGCAAACTCCATATGAAGTCAATGTCACCATCCCAGTGAATGGTTATGATCCTGTTCAGTTTTTCCTCACAAAACTCTGCGGTAAGCTTATAGTCAATTCTGTCTCTCTCTCTCTGTTCGATACATACAATTTCTTTTTCTTAAACTATTTGACATAATGAGTTAAGGAAAAAATGGAATTGAATTTGATCGTGGAAAGTATAGCTTTGTTGTTCTGTGTTTGTCATTAGTCAAATGTTAAAGGGGAATGGTTTGGAATAAGATGATTTTGTACTCGCCTACTCCAGTTTTTATGTATATTATCTTTGACAAACTTCTGTAGCTTATAAGTAGATAGTCAATTCTGCCTACGTCCTGCAAATTTGGAATCAATACAGTCTGTGTGGGCGTATTGTAACAGTTAGCTTTGGTTTATATATTTAATAAGCAGGAAGTCCCGACTAAACATTATTACTATGTGTTGGAAGTAATATTAGCAACCTTCTCCGACCTAGCTCTCTGTTTGATAATTCTGATACTAATTTTGCAAATTTGTCATTTTTGTTTATGTCGTGGGTCTGTTTCTGTCATGCTTGGGTTTATGTTTGAACATCATATCCGTTTGAACAATGCTTCACTCGTGGGTTATTAAGCATACTTACTGTTGAATCTATAAATGAACCATGACTTTGGATTAGCTAGGTGCACCTTTTGTTTTAAGAATCTTGTTCGTTCCAAGAAGCAGGAGTTAGATAGGGATGCTTCATTACGACATATTCATTTAGAACTATGTTTCTTCTTTAGGTTACAAAACCTCAAATGTGTTTTCATGGAGACTTTTCTTCCCAGGTTGGGAATAACTGTACGAAAACACTTTAAGACCCATTTCATTAGTGTCTTTTGTTTATTTTATTTTGTTTATTGCAATCTTGAAGATGTGGTTGATTAGCCTCTTGCATACTTGTTTAGGTGACTGTAATTGATCTTGCCGACAACACAGGGCTTGAAGCTGCGGTGACTAAGCATGAGGTTAATTCATTCTCTTTAACATATATATATTTCTTAGCGATCACTATATATGGTGGAAGTTAGATTACGATACTAAAAAAGTAAATGAGTACGTCAGTAGAAATCTAATTAAGAATGAGTAGATAACAATATAACATTGGTAGCTATCTTTCCAACCTAAGGGAAAGAACAACAACACTAATATTAGTAAAACAATCATCAATATAATACAGAAACTAATCAAGAATGAGTAAAGAATATAACCTCAGTAGCTTCGAGAAGTTCAAAAATAAAAGTTTTTGGAAATTGTCTCCAATAAAATCAGCTTTTAGATGACTGAGGAATGTTAATCGTGTCTGCACTGTGTTAGTGCTTTGTTGGATCTGCATTTGTTAATATGATTAAACATAAAAGGCATAACAAACTGTCTAACACATACAAATAAAATATGAAATTGAATTTTAACTAACCGGCTTCTTCACTTTTGTTGGGTTTTGGAAGATGATTTCTCTGAAGTGAAGTCTGATTTCAAAATGTTGGAAAGAAGAGGTAATTGTCTTTGATCCTTGCATGATGATTGAGAATGTATTCATTTCTTTTTAGAATCGTGGAAGCTATGAATGCTGGGAAATCTTGTTAGAGTATTTATATAGGTACGAAGAGAAATATTGCTAGGATATGCTATTTAGGTATATGTGTTGAATATTTTTGGTGAGAGAATTTAGTAAATATAGATATTTTGGTTTAAATTAAAGATCTCGTGTACGAAATTGGATAGTCAATAAATTGTTAGGATACTTCATAGAGATCGTCAAAGATTGTGTTATCAATTTCGATTCTCTCATGCTATGAACATGGACTATTTTTTGGCAAAGGACTTGGTTAAGAATATTTGATGATAATTGTTGTGTAGTTAGTAAATCTTATTGTTGCTATTGTTAATGAAGATAATTCGTATGGTATATTCTTTTACGGTATAGTATTTAGTTTTAAGAGTTTCTATTTCTTTCGATTCTTTTAATTTGTTTAATTGAAAAAGGAATAACAGTTATTATTTCGAGATCACAATCTACATATTCGATTTGATAGGAGTAATTAGTTGAAACATATAAGGTAAGTAATCTTTAATGTTTTCCGAAAATTTAGAAGATTTTATAGATTGTGATCGTATGATATATTCCTTTTAGGGAACTTATTGACAATTTTGATCTTTCGATTTGGTTGATTTTTCGGTTTAATTGACAGGTGATATCAGCCGGTTTAATTTAACTTAGCAAAGTCCGCGCATTTTTCCAAGTAATTTGGGTCGGTTTTTTTTTCTGATTGCTCTTCCAAAATTAGCCTAAGATAACCTAGTAACCAAACAACTTTTAATATAAAAAACGAATGGCAAAAGATGTAATTAAAAGACTTTTGTTGAGTATTATTTCAAAAATGCTCCACAAATAATAATAGTAAGATTTATGTCGGATAAAGGCAATTATAAAATTATCAAGAAAGTGAAACTGTGAACACAAAACATATTCTTGTCAAAACACTCATCAATTCATAGTTAACTAATTAACAGCGGCAAGCGTAGTAAAACCTTGGCCTGGACATTTGTAACCGAAACCCGAATCCGAACCCGAATCAGATTAAAATATCCGAACTTGATCCAAACTAGATCTAGAAAAATTCTCAAATTAGACTGGGGAATGTATTGAATATAACATTTGAGTAGATTTGACATGATTTGGTTTTTAATAAGTTTTTAAATGATTTTGGGTGAATTAAGGAAGTTGCTGTAACCAAAATTTTAGTTAAGGAATTTTGGGATGTAATTTTGGGTGATTTGGGTGTATTCAACTAAGGATTTGAGGTGATTTGTTTTAAAATCATCATCTTCGATCATCACTCCAGCTGGAATAACAGAGTTCACTACCATGTGTACAATGCTAAACGACCAGGTACCAATTCCTATAAAGAATACTCATCATCTTCTAGGAGATTATATCAGTTAAGAGTAAATCTCATGTTGTGTTTAGTTTATATAATAAAAGAGAAATTAGAATCTTATATTGGCACAGGGGATTTTAAAAATCAGTCATGCTCGGGACGATAAGCTAAAGAGAGTGAGCCTAAGAGTAGATGAAGCAGACATCACATCTGCTCTTAAGGTATATATACACACACCCTTTGTTTTGTTACAAACTTTTTTTTTCCTCAAATTGCAGTTTCTTAATTCTTACACCTTCCTTTTTCTATCGTTGCACAACAGGAAATTGGATTATTTTAATACGAAATTCGAAAAATCATCAAAATCTCCAAGACAAAGAAAACTCAAAGAAGACAAAAAGAGGAAGTGGAAAACCCAAAGAATTAAGCCTTTGTTTCTTCAAACTAAAACCAAATCAACAAAACTATTTGCTGTCTAATAATCTTATTTGCCCTTTAAAATCATTTATATGTTTCTCTGCTAGCTCTCTCATAACACAAAACATTACTTGTATAAACCAAAGAAAAAAAGAGCAACTACAAAGAAAAAGTGTGAGAGAATGGCACACACTCATTCACATAATTATGTTGACAAGGAGCATTGGAGTTTATAGAGTTTTATTGAGTACTAATTTATAGAGTTTTATTATATATAAAAAGTTATTGATATTTATATTTAAAAAATTAGTATTTATAGAAAATATATGTGCAAACATACATTTGGAGTAGTAAAATTTAAAAAAATTAAGATATATTTCGAACATGTCTATTGTTTAGTAATTTATATTGGAGAAGCGGAGGATTCTTCATCGGAATAATTTATATTCAATTTCATGTATTTGGGCTTTTTTATTTTGGGCTCGAAAATGAAGTTCTAAAATGGCCTAAATCCATCAAAAAATGTAAAAACAATATTACTTTAAAATGCTGAAGTATTTTAAAATCAAATTTGAAAGATGAATTTAAAAATTGAATTTTTTTAGTTTGATTAATTTTTACAAAATAAAAACACATAATACTATTCTATTTAGGGTTTTTAATAAAAAAGTTGTCAAAATATATTATTAGCATCATATGTAATGAATATTAACAAATATGAATACCTTAACATTACTATCTAAATTTTACTTTCACTTTTCGAAATATTCCATTTTCAAATTTGATATTTACTCTAACTTATATTTTAATTTCATAGATGTAATTTTTAATTTATTGTTCTCGCGTATTTCTTGACTGTTAAAAAACTTCTCTAATATTGACAAGATTCGTATAATTCCAATTTAAACAATATCATCCTGCTCTTAATGTTTGTTTATTTGTAATGGTGAAATACATACTTTTATAATTATATCTATATTTCATAAACTGTAAATTTAAAATTTGAAAAAACAATATTAAATAAAATATAGTCCCGCGCGCCGACGCGCGGATCCGGACCTAGTTATCGTTAAGTCATCAAGATTCATGTCAGATAGATGAAACTATTAAACAATCAAGAAACTGAAACTGTATAGATTCAGAATTAAACTCTGAGATTTTGTTGTTCAAAGTTATTCTCCTTGAATTTAGAGATTTACTTGCTAAAACATAACCTGCCGTGGCAACAAATTTTTGTTCTTAGATTTATCCTTATTTTCTCCTTGTTAACAATATCGAGTTTAAAATCAGATTTATGTCGGATAAAGGCAATTATAAATGGGAAATTTAGCTCAGAATGCTAGATTGAAAATCAAATTGTCCCATTATGCTTTTGTGATCTCAAATTGTCCAATTATGTTTTTGAAATATTTTAATCCGATTTTGCCCCTTAATTTAAGAAATAATAATTGATTTAAAAAACAAAATTATTATTATGATGATTATATTTTTACTTTAATCAACTAATAAAAATACTTAAATGAAGGCTTTAGTTTAATAAATCTAATAAACTAAAAAAGAAATAATTAAATGAAAACTTTAATTTAATATACTGGTCCCCTCCGCCTCATCTTCTCCGCCTCGTTTTCTCTGGGTTTTTTTTTTCGGCCAGTGGTGTGCTCTTCTCCGGCGACTACCAAAGCTTCTCCGGTGAGTATCGACGCTTCTCTCCTTTGTCTCTCTATTTCATCTAATCTCTATATCTCTTTATAAACCTCTTTCGAATTTCTCCCAGAGCTCTGGAAGAAGGTTCTCAAGCTCTCTCTCCTCGGAGTTCTTCTCTCCGATTTGACGCCGATTCTCCTTGAGTTGCGTAACCGGTGAGTGGAAGTTTTATGGTTCCGATTTGTGAAGTTTTCCATGTTTTATGGTTCGGCGATGGGAATCTTTGATTTTAAAGTTCTTCGTTCTGTAATACAAGACAATCCTTTTGTTACAGGAGAACCTAAAGGAGAGAGCTTTGTCTTGTTGGAGTTCTATTTACAATTGAAAGAAGTTGATTTTGTCTGGCTCTGTGTTAATCCAGGGTTTAGTTTTGTGTCCTATAGATATGGTAGTGTCACAGTTCTTCTCCCAGTGCGGAGAATTTGTATCGAGTTGGTGCATATATGTTGCTGTTTTGCTGTTTGTGGAGGAACAATGTATCATTATTGCCTTTTACAAATTTTGCAACTTTTTACTGATGGAGTTGGGTCATTGTATTCATATCGGACTATTTGATATTCCAATTAGTAACAGTTTAGGATTTAGTTTAACTATTGCGTTCCTCTGCAGTTTCCTGATTAGCAATGATTGCCTTCCCATTGTTTGGTCGACGTAGTGTTATAAAAGTTTAGTGGTCTGACTGTGACTTGTTTTGTCAATGAGCAGAAGTTGTGGATGCTCCTCATGTTTGTGCTATAGCAGGTTCAGCTTATGATGAGATGATGAGAGGTGAGGAAACGCATTTATAATCACGCTTTTTGTATTTACATGATTCTCAGAAATCCTAATTTGTCTTCCAGTGAGTATCTGGCACTTACATTTTGAACCATTCTACATGCAGAAGAGAAGAATCAGTCTCTTATTATAAGGTACGAGTCTTTGCACTCCGAAGTTGGTCTTACTAGTTTTGTTAAATCATTACTTGAGCTTCTACTCAAAAGATTGAATAAATTAGCAAGAAAATCATGTACACCATATGTTGTAGTTCTTTGGATATATAGATATATCATTATATGATGGTATGAGGTGTGGCATGTACACTATTTCTTTGTCTCTCTTCCTCGGATTTTTGTGATGATCGTGTTGATCATGGCATGCACGCTTGATAAATAGATACATAATGGTGAAGGCATTAGACACAAGAGACAGCTCTTGAGTTTAACAGATTGTGCCATAAGATATATAACACAAAAGCAATAGAGGGGAACGGAACTCACTGCAGAAGTCTGGAAACTGACGAAGGAAACAAACTCATCGGAAGAAGATTTCTTTCCAAAGGGGAGAGCAGAGGAGTTTCGAAGTCCTGAGAACTTAGAGAAACCCTGAAAAGCAAAAACATGAGAGTTTTTAGATGATGATGATGATGATGATGATAAAACTTGTGAAGAGCAGTAAGATAATGCAGAAGGCAAGATGAAACAAACTTTGGCCACAGAGAAAGTAGCCGAAGCCATGGCTACAAGAGAGAAGCTGTGTATAATGTAGCAGCAGAAAAAAAAGGACCGAAAGCAATGCTGAAGCAGAGAATAGTAATATAGGAAAGAGAATTGCTGAGTTGGAGGCAAAGAAGATGAGATTCTGGATAGCTTTGTCATTCGTTTGTATGGTTGTGGTTTATCACTCTCTTCCCTCTTCACGTTTTGTATGATTCACTGATCTTTTTTTCTCACTTGGGCTTATGTTCTTCCCTCTTCACATTTGCACAGCATATGGCTTGTTCTCATCTTGCGACATTTGTTCTTAGGACCATTGAAAAGTCAAACTAGCTAGCTTTTCTCTGACATCTCTTTGCTACGGATAAAAATCACAGACCTTTTCTTTTTGTTGGTACAAACAAATCACAGACTCGTTAAGAACTAGTTTTAATACTTGAGAGCTTCCATATAACGTGAAGCCATTTGCAAAGATTACACCACAATCTCATAATAATCTCACAAAGTGCCAACCCTACTAAGCCTTTTTATCGAGGATATGATGATCAGTCTCTTCACTTAAACTCAGTTCAAGTTGCAGCAAATCAAAAAGGTGAAACAAAACTCAGAAATACCAAGAGAAACCACCCACCCACCACCATTTGCTCCCTCATTTGGATTTAAGAGTACAAAACCGAACAAAAACGATAACCGTTCGGTCTGATTTAATTTTCAAAGTTTTTTTTCGTTTTTTTATTTTTTTAAAAAAAATATTTGGAAAAAAATATTTTTAGAATATAGTTTAGATTTTGTAGAATATTCACTAACCATATCTGATTTTTTAAAGATTTTCTTAACTGAATTATGCAGAATGTGAATTCTAACAAGGATAGAACAATGACAAATAAATAGAATATATATCCTATAGAAGGTTAGAACAAAGAGAAACAGCTAGAATATAAATTCTATACATGGTTAGAACATAGAGTAATGAATAGAATAGAACGCAACTTATTCTAACCAAGGTGGAACGAAGACAAAAAGTTAGAATATACATTCTACCCAGAATAGAAGATAGAACAAAGGTTAGAATAGATCGACACGTATTCTATCGAAGTTAGAACATAGACAAAAGTGTAGAATATGTATTCTAACCAACTTATAACATAGGCAAAGCTTCAGAATATATATTCTATCGAAGGATAGAATGTAGAACAAATGATAGAATAGAACCGATCTATTCTATGCCACCCTAGAATCTTTAGAAAAACTAGAACCTACATTCTAGAAAAAGTAGAACTATGACTAATACATAGAATGTATATTCTAACCTAAAATCGAAAATATATTTAAAAATCCATTATTTACAAAATTTATATGAAAAATATTTATTGAATCTTATCTTTCCTTTTCTATATTTTTTGGATTTTTTCAAAATTTAAAAGTTATTTTTATGTATTTTCAAAAATTAAAATAAGGGCAATAAAGTCCAATGTTGACCAAAAAAGGAAAAGCATAATGGAACAATTTGGTTTTCAATCTATCCTATTTAGATAAATCTCCCATTATAAAATTATCAAGAAAGTGAAACTGTGAACACTAAACATATTCTTGTCAAAACACTCATCAATTCATAGTTAACTAATTAACAGCGGCAAGCGTAGTAAAACCTTGGCCTGGACATTTGTAACTGAAACCCGAATCCGAACCCGAATCAGATTAAAATATCCGAACTTGATCCAAACTAGATATAGAAAAATTCTCAAATTAGACTGGGGAATGTATTGAATATAACATTTGAGTAGATTTGACATGATTTGGTTTTTAATAAGTTTTAAATGATTTTGGGTGAATTAAGTAAGTTGCTGTAACCAAAATTTTAGTTAAGGAATTTTGGGATGTAATTTTGGGTGATTTGGGTGTATTCAACTAAGGATTTGAGGTGATTTGTTTTAAAATCATAAATTCACTGTTATTGAACCATGAATTTAAAAAACCATTTAAAAATCCAGTTTTATTGAACTTGTAATTTTAAAATGTACCATCAAATCCACTGTTATTGGAAATATTTTAAGTGATGAATTTCAGGAGATTTGCTGGGATTTGAAATTGTTTTGGTGCAATTGTTTAGTTAAAAATATTAAAATCCAAATTCCATGATTTTAGATGGGATTGTAGAGTTTTTTGATTAAAATCATTTTAACTTCCCTAATTCATCCAAAATCATCTCAAAACTCAAATAATATCAAATCTCTTCTATTGAATACACCCCCTAGAATTCCATCTAAAACCATGGGATTTTGGTTTTTATATTTTTAACTAAATTTTTTACAAAAATACTTTGAAATCCCAACAACTCTCTTAAAATCTATTACTTAAAATATTTTCAATAGCACTAGATTTCAAAAGAGATTTTAAACTTACAAGTTCAATAAAACTGGATTTGAAGGTAAGTTTTGAAATTCATGTTCTAATAACAATGCATTTGTCATTTTAATGCAAATCACTCCAAATTTCTTCAAATCATAGATTCAATACACCCCTTCGAACTATGTATTTTGGGTTTTGGTTAATACCCAAACCGAACCGAAACTCGAACTATTATCCCGAAAAATTTGAAGTTAACCATTTTCACCTAGTTTGGTATAATTTGATTATTTTTAAATATTTTAAATTTTTAGTTTTGTGACTTATTTTTATTATTATGTTTAAAATGAATGAATTCAAACATATTTTGTATTGTTATGTCTAAGATGAATGAGTTCAAACATATTTTTATAGTGTTTAAGAGAATTTAGAGTTATACTGTATAGTTTTATGTGATTTTAGTTAAAATATGTTATTTTTAAAAATGAATATCCAGATTCGAAGTGATATTATCCGAATCTGAATTGAATTTGGATATAAAATGAGACTTGTATGGTATTAAGAAATGAGAGAGTTACCAGAAACGGTACTTTTTGAAGTTATGTTTCACAATAAGTGACCTGCTGTGCGTTGGTGACTTTCAGAGGCCGAAATACCAATTTTACCCTCAACAAAGTGGATGAAGAGTTAGGAATGCCAAAAGTTACGTTCTTGTTTAGTCGTGTCTTTACCTTTTATTGGTAACAGTGTCTGCTTTTTGGGGGGTCTATGTCATAAAACGGGCAGTGAATCAAACATATCTCACCTAAATAAAAGGACTTGGGTTATTTTGAAGAGGCTGTAAAAAGTGAAAAGGTGGAAAAGCTTTATTTTCATCGACGTTTTGTTTTCTTCTCGAAGGTGCAAGCTTTGCAGTCGTCGTTATCTACTTTCCGGCGAGTTTTCGTAACTGTCTCTGGAGGATCTACAGATGGAAGGTATGTGTAGCGATTCGTGGATGTAGTAGGGTATGTGGACGAATGAATTAATAATAGTAGGGTATGTGGACGACCGTAGTTGTGTAGGGGGGTGTACAGAGTGTCCGTTTCGTGTGAGTTAGATTTGACTGGTAAGAACGTTGAGGGTGTGGTTGAACATAGTTCAGTTAGTGGAATGCTGTGTGGTCGAAGCTGTACATAATGTCGGATATGAATAGGGTAACGTGTGGACTGCGGCTGACGTATAAATGAATGAATGAAAGTGACAAGTATGTGTGGACGGCCATTAGATAGTGGATGAACACTTTGAACGATGCAGATGAGGCTACAAGAGGATGTAATGGACAATAGTAGTGGATGAACACTTTGTACGATCTAAATGTCCATGGAAGTGGTTGAACAATTTGAACGATTTAGGTGAGGCAACAAGTGGAGTAATGGGCAATAGTAGCGGATGAACACTTTGAACGATGTAAATGTAAATGGAAGTGGATGAACAGTTTGAACAGGCGGTTTTCGTGTTCGAGGAGGGAGCAGTGTTGGAGATGGTCGAACACGGTAACCGGAACGAAAGCCCGGTGGATGAAACTCACCGGAACAGATGAAAAAACCGTGGAAGAAAGAAAATGAGGAGAATGATGGAAGGAGGTTTAGGAAGAACAGAGTGAAGTGAGCGTGTGATAGAGATGATGATGTGTTTGTAGTGATAGGTTAGCGTAGAGAAGAAAGTACATTAGCTCTATTCTCCGAAAAATGTGCACAAAATAGGGGGAAAGGAGAAATGAATCTAAAATGTGCACAAAAGAGGAGGGGAAAGGAGAAATGAATCTCCACCGTCGGATTTGGTGTACACAATGACCGAGTTGATCTAATGATCAATCAAATAAATTGTGTAAACTAGTCAAATCAAAGAGTTTTAAAAAGATAGTGATTTGAGTGATAAATGTGAGAAGGTAAAAAGGTGACAGTTCTTTACTTCATTTCGAGATCAGTTCGGATGAGGGGTAAAAAAGAATTGTACACACAATTTCTAAGGTGAAATTCACCCATATCCGCTAAATCACTTTTTCTGTTTGAAGAGTTGTGGAAAGTCACTTAATAGTCAATTATCTCTTAAGAAATAGACCAAAACCCAACAAAACTGTTAACCATACCGAAACCGAAAATTTTTAAGAGTCAATTAGCTCTATATACATAGAAATTTAATAAATTAGGGATACAGAGAAAATTTTATTAAAATAGGGATATAGAGATTTCTGTAGCATGTGGAAGAGTAAAAAGACGAAACACCCTCTCCATTGCGAAATAAAACAATTATAGAAATCATAAAATGAAAATTAAGTAAATATAAAATAGTTTATATGACGACACATGACTAATAGTTTAACTAAAATGGGCCGCATGATATCTGTCAGGTGGCGAACAATTCAGAGGATATCTTCCATCTATCATGAGTTATGTAAGTTATTAGTCGGCTAATATATTTGGTAGCGGTTACTAAAAATGTTAACAAATTAATGTTTGTATCTAAGTTGGACGATAACCGGCTAAATTTAGTATCCAGAGAAATCTAACAAAATGAAAATCGTATGGTCAACAATGTTATCGGCTAACATCGTATAATACTATAATTAACAAGTGTGACCATATAAACAGATGATTAACCGGCTAATAATTTTAGTATTTGGATCTCGATCGTCCGTCGTTGCTCCACCATGCTTTTCCCCGACGAGATTTTTCTATGCAACACAATCTCCAATCACGATCATACTCAGATTCGTAAACGCCTCTTCATCGGTTTGGTCTCTGCCTTGACAATCCGGTTCCTATATTTCTTTGATGTTACTAGTTTAGATTGAAATTTCATGTAGAGAAAGAGAAGAAATTAGTGTACCTGTAACTAAAGTGTTGAATCAGAAAGGAAGGATTCCTTAGGAAGGTAGGCATGATGATGAAGACAAGTAAGCAAATACAAAGCTTCTCTCTTGGATTAATGGTCGCCGGTGGAAAAGAAAAGAGAGAGAGATGTGTACAAATGCAAATATTATTTACACGAATATGTATTAGAAAACATGTATCTAAATTCCGAAGGTGATTTCGTATTAAAAATTTGTGCACAGTACCCATAACAGTGTTTCGCTATTTCGCTAATTAGTAAAGTTTTCTTGTATAGACGCTGCAAATACTCAATTTTTAAAACCCAAATGAATTTGATTAAATCCTAAAACCCTAGACCCTAGGTTATAATTTGCATTTGCTCTCTCTCTCCGACCTAGAGAAAAATCTCAGCGATGGGTAAGGTGAAAGGAAAGCATCGTTTGGACAAGTACTATCGTCTCGCCAAGGAGCGTGGATTCCGTTCTCGTGCCGCGTACAAGCTTATCCAGATTGACGCAAAGTACTCTTTCCTCCACAAATCCCATGCCGTTCTCGATCTATGTGCCGCCCCTGGTGGTTGGATGCAGGTCACCGTCGAGAAAGTTCCCGTCGGCAGCCTCGTTCTCGGGATCGATCTTGTTCCGATCATCCCCGTGCGTGGCTGCGTCGCGATGCAGCAGGATATCACGCGGCAGGAGTGCAGATCGAAGATCAAGCAAGTGATGGAGAAGCATGGCGTCAAGGCCTTCGATCTCGTCCTTCACGATGGGTCTCCGAATGTCGGTGGTGCGTGGGACCAGGAAGCTATGGCCCAGAACGCTTTGGTTATTGATTCCGTCAAATTGGCTACAGAGTTCTTAGCTCCTAAAGGGAATCTCGTCACCAAGGTCTGCTTCTGTAATATGATTTGTAGCTTGCGATTGAACACGAGGCTCTGAATTGTCCTTGTCTGTGTGTGTAGGTTTTCAGGTCCCGAGATTACAACTCTGTGCTCTTCTGTCTCGGGAAGCTTTTCGAGAAGGTCGAGGTGTATAAGCCGCCGGCTAGTCGTTCCACATCTGCAGAAACATTTCTTTTGGGTTTGAAATACAAAGCTCCTGCCAAGATTGATCCCCGTCTTCTTGATTTTAGACATCTCTTTAAGGAGGCACCAGAACCCAGAAAGGTATTTGCTTTTTTCCTATATAGTGCTTTGAGCTGTTTTCTGTAGTTATCCGATTATCCTCTAAAGTTTAGGTGTAATACTTGTTGTGTTTGTAGGTTGAGGATGTGCTTAATCAAAAACCGAAGAAGAGAGCCCGTATTGGGTAGGCAACGTCAACTATCTCTTTTTTTTTTGGGGAGGGGGTCTTTATGATGAACATTTAATAACTGAAGGTTATCTATATTCAGGTACGAACCTGGAGTGTCCATTTTGAGGAGAGTTGCATCTGCTTCTGATTTCATCTGGTCTGAAAGTCCTCTTGAGATTCTTGGCACAGTTACTTGTATATCCTTTGATGATCAAGCCTCTCTACCTTTGAAAGAACATGATTTGACCACAGAGGAGGTACTGTTCTCTAATTTGCCATATCTTTACTATTCGAGGATATGTGACCTATACATTCTGGTAACGTTTGCTTTTCCTGGTGGCAGATCAAAACTCTATGCGACGATCTTCCTGTTTTGGGGAAGAACGACTTCAAGCATATCCTAAAGTAAGAACTGCGTCGCTTACACCATCATCGACCTTTTTAAAAAAAAAAAAAATACTAGAGTCTCATTTGCTTATTTCTTAGATATTCCAGGAACTTGGTAGAGCTTTGCTTCTAATGAATTTAGCTATTGTTGTTGGAATTAATTAGCTCTATATGAGTTGGGTTAAGATTGGTTATCCTATCAGTTTATCTTATTACACAATGCTGTTCAGAAAATACCTTGAATGCTCAACCAGTTAAAGCATTGTGTGTGAAATGAGTCAACTGGTGTCCGTGGATGTTAGAATTTTGAAAACTACTTGTTTTGTTAAGACTTTCACTTTTCATTTGTCGTCAATCATTCATCCGTGAGGAAATTATATTAGTTTCGTAATAAACATTGAACTCCCTTTGTCTTGTAGATGGCGAATGCAAATTAGGAAAGCTCTGACTCCTGAAAAAAAGGAAGTGGCTAAAAAGGAGCCTGATGTGGCAAAGGAAGACGAGGAAAATGAGGATGATAGACTACTCAATGAATTGGAAGAGCTGACAAACGCAGTAGATCGCAAGAAGAAACAGGCAAAGAAGCTTCTCGCAAAACGACGGGCTAAGGTTCTTTTTAACCTTTTTGTTTATAAATCTATCAAGTCACTTGCCAAGTCTTCCAAACGTTCCAAATGGTCATTTTCTTTTGGTAAATAGTGGAAAATCACGCAGAAATGAAACTTACGTGGGTCATGACAGGAGCAATTTTACTACCTCTTAGCCCAATTAAGTTCTCTTGCAAAAACAATTTCCAGATTTGTATGTTTGCCTAAGAAAAATGATGCCCTTTGCTTACTGAATCATTTGAGCTTGGTGCCAATATATATATATATATATATATATATAGTATTACGAAGGTCATGGTTCTCTTAATTAAGAGCACTGATTTATGATGTGGCCAATGGTCTTACCGTCTTAGTGATGGATCTTTTTGACCTTATACTTTCTTTGCTTAATTCGATATAATTCGCCAGGATAAAACGCGGAAGGCGACTAATCCACAGATAGATGCACTTGAAGATGGTTACGTAGACCATGAATTGTTCTCGCTTGCTGCTATCAAGGTACTCCGTTTTTGTATCCAGTCTTTGTGGTAAAGTTGTTTTGTATGAATGTATTGCTACAATATATGATCCTACTCCGAATTAGGTTGTAGAGTCGTAAGATGTTCATTTATTTATTCTTTCCAGGGAAAGAAAGACCTAATGGCAGTTGACAATGACGAAGATGATAATGCTAACGCCAATGACATTGAGAATGAAGACCGTGGTGATGAAGCTTCAGATGACTCCAAAGACAGTGACTTAGATTCTGATGAAGAACGTCAGAGGTCAGGCCGCTAACCGCATTCATATTCTGTAGATTGTAGTGCTGTTTCGAGAAGTTTATGCATTGCTCAAGTTTCTGTTGCTGGAATTAATTTCATCTTATCGTCTTTTTAACATTACAGATACACTGAACAAATGGACGAGATGTTTGAGGAGGCATATGACCGGTATATGGTGAAGAAAGAAGGAAGCGCAAAGCAAAGGAAGCGCGCTAGGCAGGCACACGCAGAAAAGCTGGAGGCAAGTATCATTGCGTACCACTATTTTCTCGGATACTAATTTCTTTAGAAGCTATAGACATTTTATGCTTTGGCTTTGCAGGAGGGTGATGGAGATGAAGAAATGAAAGTCGATTACGATTCAGATATGAATGAAGAGATGGATGAGGCAAACCCTCTTGTGGTACCACTTGATGATGGAGAGACCCAAACAACGGAGGAGATCTCCAACCAGTGGTTCAGTCAGGATATATTTGCGGAAGCCGTGGAAGAAGGAGACTTGGGTAAAGATGGCAGTGACGACGAAGTGCCAACTAAGAAACCGAGCAAAAAAGCCGACAAGTCAAAGCAGAAGGCATCGAAAGCAGACGTGTTGTCTGATCAGATTTTGCCCTCTAGCTCTAAGAAGGAAGACGATTTCGAGATAGTTCCTGCACCAGCCACGGATTCGGACTCGGATTCATCCTCAGATGAAGACGTTCATTCGAAGGCGGAGATATTGGCCTGCGCCAAGAAAATGCTAAGGAAGAAGCAGAGAGAAGAGATGCTTGACGACGCATACAACAAATACATGTTTGCGGACGAAGGTTTGCCGAAATGGTTTTTGGACGACGAGAAGCAGCACAGACAACCGATGAAACCCATCACGAAAGAAGAAGTGAATGCAATGAAAGCTCAGTTCAAAGAAATCAACGCTCGCCCAGCGAAGAAAGTGGCAGAGGCCAAGGCAAGGAAGAAGCGAGCTGCGGCGAAAAGATTGGAGAAAGTGAGGAAGAAGGCAAACACAATATCGGACACGACGGATATATCAGACCGTTCAAAGGATAAGATGATAGACAAGCTATACAAGAAAGCAGCAGAGCCGAGGAAACCAAAGAAAGAACTGGTTGTGTCAAAGAAAGGAGTTGGGGTTAAGGTTGGGAAAGGACAGAAGAGAGTTGATAGGAGGATGAAGAGTGATGCTAGGCAACGCGGTGGAGGCAAGCCCGGTAGGAAGGGGAAGAAGAGTGCCTCAGGCCAGAAAGGTAATAAACCAAGGGGTAAGAGACCCATGGGAGGCGGTTAAGTCCTCGAATATGTTTATGGCAATGGCAATTCTTGACTTTCAGTTTTGTGTTTTTTCTCTTTCGTGTCCTAAGTTAAAAACTTAGTGGAACTCTCTATAATCTTGTATTCTTGTTTATCAAGATGTGTCGTAATTGAAATGCTTTCGATATGTAGTCTGGCTGTTACTTGATGGTTGAGTTGAACATTCGACATTCATCTGAACATTCGATTTGGATTCTAATATTAGAGTGATGATTTAGCAGTGTTAGTAAAAAGCTTACTAATAATAGAGGAGACAAAACGCAACAACGTGTATTTAAGAACGATCATAATTTTAGTAAAACCTTAATTTTGGTTCCGAGAAGCCACTAGACATTAAACCTCAAGAAAAGTTATCAGAGAGTAAGGGAAGAGCTATAATCAAACCGTAACTTAATTTTAATTTTGCTTAATTTTAATTTTGTTCCACATTCATTTTCAAGAAGAGGAACAAGGGCAAAACAGAGGATTCCTCTGCATCTGAAAGACCAAAGACTGATGTTGTCACCGTCTATCAATCCGTTGGCCTTCACTATATCGTTCCAGCCATAAACCAAACCGTAACTCAGTCTTCCGTTTCCTGAGTACTTCTTGAGAATCACACCCCACTTTTCAGTTCGTTGATCCACGAGAACCGCTCCCACCCCCATATCTTCGCTGTTGTCCATGTCTTCTTCCATGGTTGTTGACTCGTTTTCAAGAAGTCGTTTCGGACTAATTGGTTGAAAGGGATTAAGAGACGGCTCTGTCCTGGGTTGACATCTATTGCGGACAGAGTCTTCTCAAAGATGAGACTCGGGTCTTGTGCTCCTTGCATGGAGCTCATCAAGACGGGTATCTCTCACTTTCCATGAAAAAGGAGAAACCTCTGTTTTCTTGAAATTATCACCACGATTTCTCTCTTGTATAGCGGCGTGTCTGTTGAGGCTTGTGTTTTCTGTTAGACACGACGAAGAAGACGAGTGGGAACTAGGGTTCGGTGGGTTTTTAGTCTCTGTATTCTCGGACTCAACCATGTTGCAATCGACGATTAAAAGGAAAAGAAGAAGAAGAAAGAAATCCCTTTCTTGGCAAGACAGGTTCTCTTTGTTGACTTCAACTTCTGAGAGCGAAAAGCTTGACGTACAAGGAAACTAAAGAGAGATAGAGAATTGAGAAGAATGGTTCATTGTGTTTCCATTATATACTAACTGGTCTCTTCGCAATCAAGCCCTAGCCAAAGATTTACTTGTTATTAGCCGTTTGTGTGTGTATCCTCAAGATGAGTATTTTTTTTGTGTGTGTGTTTCTCCTGTAGTCCTGTGATTGTTCCATTATTTCGTTTCGTTACATTACTCTTCTTTAAAAGCAAGAACGAAACAGACTAAAAGACAGAGAGATAACAATGAAATTTCATTCCTTTTGTAGAACTTAGAGACAACGTTTTGCTCATAAGAGCTATTTATACAATCTTAATCAAAGAGAAATGAAACTAAGGCTTCAGGGAATGTCCAAACGAATATACTCTTGACAGCTCAGTGGTCCTGATCTTGTAGCACTCTGAATCTGTTCTCCATCTTTATTGTTGCAGAAACCGTGTTCGTACGATGCAGAGCTTTATCAGTTCTTGTCATATGTGGTGTTGTGTGGTACCTTGTCACATATGCTTTCTCAATTATTCTCAGGCATGATATTCATATGGGGCTCAACTCATTTTTCAATTGTGAATTAAGTCCTTTTTTTTTTCCTACAGTTTGACCTGCGTTTATGTGATGATTTCCGGTTTAACAGCAATTGAGATATGGTTTTCAATAACTATCTTAACCAAGAAGAAAATTTAATAGTTCTTGAGTCAGTCAACTCTCTTTTTATGGTCCCTCTTGGTCTTTAATTAATGGGAGACAAATAATTAATTATTTTTTTGCTTTCTTATATATTAAGGAAATATATCATTTTTGTTTTAGAATTTAATTTTGGTTATAAAACTTAAATTTTTGGAATTAGGATTAACAATTTGAGATTTAAAACTTTATGAAAAATGTAACTATTTTATTAATTGAGTAATTAAGAAAAATATTTTTTATTAAATTGTTTTTGAATAAAATATGACATATATAAAAGTAGAGAATACTTAAGAATTTTTTTTTTCAACTAAAAGTATACTTAAGACTTAAGGAGTCGCATTAATTAATAGGAAAATAATTTTCTGTGGAGAAACATAAATAGACGGTCTGAGCATATTTGGCCTTCGACAAAAGTCAAGACTCGAGAGAGTTCGTGTGTTCTTCGTGACAGCAATCCCTCTAATTCGCTTCTGCGATCAGATCTCGTTTCCGCACAATCCATGGCTGAAACTGCGAACAAAGTTAACGGCGGCGATGCTCAGAATCTCCACTCGCTTCTCTCTTCTCCGTCGAGGGATTTCCTCGTTCGTAATGACGGCGAACAGGTAAGCAAAAGTTGTTTCACTCTTCTTAGATAGCTTCGTCTCCTTGTATGATTGTTCGCATAAGGTTCTTTGTATGGATGTGTTTGAGTAGAAGACATGATGGCTCATGAAAACTGAATATGTGTTCACATGGTTTCTGTAGAGTTTGAGTAGATGCATTATTGTTGATGTTTTCAGGTGAAAATTGAGAGCTTGAAAGGGAAGAAGATTGGGTTGTATTTCTCAGCTGCGTGGTGCGGACCATGTCAGCGTTTCACTCCACAGTTGGTGGAAATATACAACGAACTCTATCCAAAAGTTGGTTTCGAGATTGTGTTTGTGTCGGGTGATGAGGACGAAGAGTCTTTTAAAGATTACTTCAGTAAGATGCCGTGGCTTGCTGTCCCTTTTACTGATTCCGCGACTCGTGACCACTTGGATGAGGTTTTTAAGGTTAGGGGAATTCCAAACCTGGTGATGATCGATGATGATGGTAAACTCGTGAATGAGAATGGGGTCGGTGTCATTCGAAGCTACGGAGCTGCTGCTTATCCTTTCACACCGGAGAAGATGAAGGAGATCAAAGAGGAAGAAGAAAGAGCTCGTAAAGAACAGACCTTGAGATCCGTCTTGGTGACTCCTCCTCGGGACTTTGTGATTTCGCGAGATGGAAAAAAGGTACGCTTGTTTTACTATTAGCTTGTGAGGCTGTGGTTCTATTGTTTGAGACTGATCACACTTGCGTATTCGCTAGGTACCTGTATCGGAGCTCGAAGGGAAAACCATCGGCCTTCTCTTCTCAGTGGGCTCTTACAAGAGTTGCGCGGAGTTTACTTCGAAGCTTGTAGAGGTTTACAATAAGCTGAAGGAGAATAAGGAGGATTTTGAGATTGTGCTGATATCTCTTGAAGATGATGAGGAGTCTTTTAAGCAGGACCTTGAGACCAAGCCATGGCTGGCATTGCCATTCAGTGACAACAGCTCATCGAAATTGACTCGGCACTTCATGTTGTCAACGCTACCGACGCTGGTCATTCTCGGACCCGATGGCAAAACCCGCCACTCGAATGTTGCTGAAGCTATTGATGACTATGGAGTTCTTGCGTATCCTTTCACTCCGGAGAAGTTTGAAGAACTCAAGGCGATAGAGAAGGCGAAGACAGAGGCTCAAACTCTCGAGTCTCTTCTTGTCTCGGGTGATCTCAACTACGTTCTCGGAAAAGATGGGGCTAAGGTAAAGCTTTCTAAACATTGTTCTTCGACGTTGATATGAACGAACCTCTAACATTTCTGACCTTCTTTTGTTAGGTGCTGGTGTCTGATCTGGTGGGGAAGAACATTCTTTTGTACTTCTCAGCTCACTGGTGTCCTCCATGTCGTGGTTTTACACCAAAGCTTGTTGAAGTTTACAAGCAGATAAAGGAGAAGGATGAAGCGTTTGAGCTGATCTTCATCTCCAGTGACCGGGACCAGGAATCATTCGATGAGTACTACTCGCAGATGCCATGGCTGGCTCTTCCCTTTGGTGATCCTAGGAAATCGTCTTTGGCACGAACCTTCAAGGTCGGTGGCATCCCAATGCTAGCGGCTCTGGGACCAACTGGGAAAACCGTAACAAAAGAAGCAAGGGACCTTGTGGGAGCATATGGAGCTGATGCTTACCCTTTCACTGAGGAACGTTTGAAGGAGATTGAAGATAAGTACAATGAGATGGCAAAGGAGTGGCCTGCGAAGGTGAAACATGCTCTACACGAAGAACACGAGCTAGAGCTGACTCGTGTTATGGTTTACATATGTGATAAGTGTGATGAAGAAGGGCAAATCTGGTCTTACCATTGTGATGAGTGCGACTTTGATCTTCATGCCAAGTGTGCTTTGAAAGAGGAGGCGAACACAAATGGTGATCATGCTGTGAAAGAAGGTGGCGACGAGTCCACAGATGGCTGGGTTTGTGACGGAAACGTGTGCACCAAGGCCTGATGGATAGCTCGGAGAGCTAATTCTCTATCCTTGTATAACTAATAAGAGTGATAAAGTGTGGGTACAGTATGAGAACATCTTGGAGATGAACTCTGTTAATTTTAAGTAGAAAACAACATAATCTATTTTATATCCCAGCAGAATCTGTATGCTATCCATGGCTTGGTCTCAAATGTTACCGGAACGCTATTGAAGCTATCAATGACTATTGAGTTCGTACATATCCTTTCACTCCTTGTCGTGCTTTTACACCAAAGCTTGTTCAAGTATACAAGCAAATGAAAGAGAAGAATGAAAGCATTGGCATAATAGATTTAGACAAAGTTGTGTATGTAAAGCTATTTCCTTTCCCCTGAATAATTGATAAGAGTGAGACAATGTGGCTACAATCTGATACTACCTTGAAGGTGAACTCTGTCATTTTAGAGTAGTAACAAAAGAATCTTCTTATTAACTTTGACCTTGTATCAACAAACAGGAGTTGTATGGAATAATACATTAGCACACTCTATGTATATGTATATATAGGGAGACAGAGAGAAAGCTTTCTTCTCTCAGATCGAATTTTAGTCTTCCAGATTCCAGTGGCTACGCAACTACGCAGAGAAAGCTAAAGGCGGCGATGCTCATGATCTCCAGTGGTTTCGTAAGCCTTCATTTGTAATGGGCTGCAAGGAAGGAAGAATAATTAACTGCTTACATTATGAAGAATTCAGACCAAAAGAAGAACTTCTCAATCTTGAAATGCAGAGGCTGAGCGATGCTCTAAGATAAAATTAACTGGTCTCTCTTAACACAAACACAAAGTTGTTTTGTGGGTAACCGTATCCAGTAAACTACGGTGATGCTTTTATATATAGTTTCCGAACTTACCAGTGATAATGATTTGTTGATTAGAGGACAACCACGTTCATGAATTTCCTCTTAGCGAATGCAAGCCACCATTTGTTTGGTGTCCCATTGGCTCTATACGCTACGCTGAGTAGCCTCCCACTTGTCTCCTCTCGAACCTGCTTGAGATAGTTCCTGAAAAGATCTGACATTTGAGGCCAGCAGAACAAGAGGGTTCAAGGGTTAGGTGGAGATAGTGCAAGCTAGCCAGTGAAGATCAAAACAGACCTATTAACCGAAAGAGAAAAGACGGTACATGTACCTGCTTCTTCCTGGGACGAAGGAAGCGAAAAGAGACCTGGAAAAGGAAAGCCAGCTTCTCCAGGAACAGGAATATCCTCTAAACCCAAGTTGATAATCGCTTTAGTTCCTACAGCCAATGTTCTACATCCTTCAAGCCTCTTTAACGCCACGTTAATGTAGAACGTCAAGTAAATAAGGAGCTTATCAGCAGGACTTTTGATATCAAAGTGTGTGAAGAAGACATTGGCACGAAAGAACGTAATTGCCTCGTCCACAATATCCGTTCTATCTGCATATAAAACATACAAATATGAAACGATCTTTTGTTTCGCACCTTCGAAAAATCATTTAAGTAAGCTTTCGTTATCAGTACCTTGTTCTGAAACAGGTGCAGGACCCTTTATATGGCTCTTAAGAGGAAGCAAAGGACAACCACATGCCTTTGTTATCCCTTCTTCATCCACAAAGCTCGAGTGATATACCTGAGAAGAGCGTTTTTTAAACCATGAGGATCAAACAAGTACAAGGAGACTCGTAGCTACAAGCAGTGGATTCAACTAGCTAAACATGAGAGTATAAGATCCAATCGAAGATATAAGTATCCGTACCATTTTGTGCAAAATATGAACAACGAATCAGAGGAGGGAGAGATAATCGAATCAAAAGCTGTAAGAAGGCAGATCTACTGCGATGAAGATCATGGAGATGTCAGAATCGATCGGGGAGGTTTAAGAAACGAGAGAAGATTGATTATAAAACTATTTAGAAAAGAAGTTTCACCTGAGAATCTGAGATCAATTCAACTTCTATAGCATCTGCGTTAACAGACAGCACGAAGGGGTGGTTCAGATAACTCTCATGAATCTGATATCCCGGCGGAAGAATGACGGTGAAGAATCTACGGCGGTCGGAGATAGTCTCTAATCGGCGGAAGGAGGAACAGAAATCGACGAAATAAGAAATCGAATGGAAAAAAAAAAAAAAATCAAACGCTAGGATACAGGCAGGTATGTTGACACGTGTAAGCTTGCCGAATGTGGACTATTGTTTCGTACCGGTACTATTAATGTCAACTCCGGTTTGGTTTGATTTCAGAGTTTCACGGTTTAAAAAGAAATTGACTATAGAAATCGGTTCTAGTTCGGATTGTTTCATATAAATTTTTACAGTTCCATAGCAAAATGTGACATTAGTCTTAAAGAACTCTATAAATTATTTTATTCAATATTGTATCTTTCGGGTTTAAGTATAGCAAAAGTAAAACCGTACCAAGCGAATGAAGATGTAGTTCGATTTTTGGACTTGTTTTCCGGTTCAGTACCTTGGACATATATCAACTTTACATAAACGTGTTGTATCAACAAATTCACTATTCATGAGCAGCTCTTGACCTGAACGAATAATTTATAAAATGACATTTCTTTTTTGTACACTGATGTCATAACAATACAACTCGTGACCACTGCACCAAGTTAAGAGTAAAAGAAATACTAAACTAAACTGATGCTACATTCTATGGTTTCGCCATCGTTTAAATTAGCATTTACTGGGAACTGACGAACGTTATCACCTGAACAGTTAAAAACTGCTCTCTGCACAGTATGATGATGCGGTTTAAAGTCGCTATTATGGTTCTGGTCTTTGTAGCTCGCGAATGCGCCTAAAGCTCCAAGAAACCCTTCATGTCGTAAGAACATTGCTTTTGCCTCACCTCTCGACCTGAAGTGACAAGGAAATAGAAGAAATTTCTTTGATAAAAATGATACGAACATAAGTCTTTGATCTGAGGGGTTTATTAAGTTACCAAAAATGAACAGCAACAGATATTGTGTCCATGGTGTACTCAAGCCCACGGATGAAAAATCCACCAAAGAAAATACGCTTAAGGCCGAATCTTAGTGCATTCAAGTAAGCAATCTAGAGAGACAAATACAATCCAATCAGAAAAACAATAATCATCAGCTTCTGAGTTTTGTAGAATGCATAGACATGTTTGCAAGAAACAGACCTGACCGATGTTATTCGATATCATTCTTAGAAGAGATCTTGCAACATCTTCTGGCTGGTAATCTTCAAGTTCTTTGCCGTCAGAAATCGCTTTTCCGAAGCTGGAAGCGATGGCTGTTGAGGAGAGACCAATCTACCAAAACAGGATTCGTTTTTTATGATACCGATCCAAAACATTAATGTTTCAGCAGAACCAACATTAGTTATACCTTTGAATAATCTGTTCCACCGTAGATATCACCCACAAGCATGTCAATTACTCTGTTATTTCCTTGGTGACTTAACTCGAGCAGCTCATCGAAGCTTAAACTAAGTGTTATTAGTTACTCAGGAAAGGAAGAAACTGCGTGAATAGAGCTTACATAAGAAAGTCACCTCTTGCATTTTGTTAAAAGCTTTCCAAGACCTAAAAATGTGCCTCCACCGAGGCTTGTTCCACTTATTCGCTCATACTTTCCATCTCCATCGACCTACATAAGAACGAGCTTGACTAAGCAACGTAGCCGATGAAGTTGTCAAAAAGTGTAAAAAGTGACCAGAGAATCGAAAACTATAGTAAACCTTGATCATGCTAACGCCAGAGCCAATATTAACGAGGAGATACGGATACAAATCATTATGGTCGATCTGGACAAACTCCTTTTGGCCATCCAAATAGGTAAAAGCTTCCCTTGGGACTGTCTGCAATCAGATTCAGACTTCAGGTGTAAGCAAGCATGCATTAGTTTATTACATATATATTTCTTTTATGGGATAGTAGCGATAAAAAAAATTTCATACTTACTGCATTGAAGAATCTATCACATAGAAGACTTTAGCGAGCACACATACATTTAATATAGATTTTAGAAGCACAGCACCAGATTATCATCAAAAACTAATAACCTATATGCTAATGTAGCTATGTTCGCAATCTTCTAGGAATTTATCTGCCTGACCATTTTGAATGAGTTTGTTACTATCACGAAAACATAATACAACTTCATACAAATTCACACATATAAAAGAGTAGCAAAAGATGGTTGACAAATGTGAATGAGTTTGTCTCGTAGACTCTTCAGAGTGCGGCGTTACTCAAGTGCGTTAGCAAGGAACACAACACAGAAGTATATTCGAAAAGCAGACACAACATAAACAAAACAGACTGAGATCCTCATTTGGGTAATGTTAAAAGAGACACTGATAAGATAAAAAAAAAAAAAATCATACCTTCAAGAGAAAATTCGCACCACCAACAAGAGAATGCATCTCATCTTCCTTATCGAAAAGGATTCCAAGCTTCTCGTTAAATAGATCAGCAAACTTAAATGCTCCACCACCTGTGGCCTTTGGAACAGCATATCAATTAGCAGACCATAGTCAACCAGAAACTGAAACCCCACTGCAACATTGCTCATTAATAAGCTTTAGATAACCGATAGCTATTACCTTAACAGCAAGTTTATCGCGGGCTGTGCCATTCGGATGCTGAACACCTGAATAATTACGCACCGTTAGTGAACGTCCAAGAGAGAGTGAAATAACAAAGGAACTCAACAACAACTCTCAGGGAAAAGGAATCAATAAGCTTTTTGTGGGTTATTTTAGAAAAGACATTCTTTTGCCTTTTTAAAAGACTTTGATACAAGGGAACTTAAGAGAAAAGTATCAAAGACAAAGACTTTTTCAAATCAGGGAAAATATAAACTTGCCTAAATGTGTTATGATTTGGTTCTTACAACCCACAACATGTGTTTCACACTCATTACTCCAAACAAAAGCTTCTGGAAAAAAAAATCAGATCTTGAATCAGATAAAAACACTTACCGGGATGTTGAAGAATATTGAGTCGAATAAACTCTAAACAATCATCAATCTTTCTCGTCTCAAACTTGGCGAAACAAAGCCTCCCTTGCACGACGGAGCAACCATTACCCACGACGATGCTTCCGTCACGAGACTCTTCGTAATTGTCTCCATTCGCCGAGAAATATACAAGCTTTATCAGAGTCCCTGCGAAACCACAAAACTCCCATCAAACCCCACAAACCCAAATTCCGGATCAATCGAGACGAATCCAGAACCGGAACAAATCTAAAAACAGAGAAATCGAAAAGGGTATTTATTTATTTATTTATTTTACCTCCGATGTCGAGAGCCAAATGAGAGATTTGAGTCGAGAAGCGAAAATCTTGTGGATCCATTGCGGTTTTTTTTTTTTTGGTTTTTTTTCTGTTTTCGAAATTCTCTGTCTTTCTTTTTGGTTCCGTCTTCGACTTACTTCAACGAGAATTAAAACGTGTTCAACGTTCAACGATCAACTACTTTGGATCTACCCTATCCATGGCTGACTTGTAGTTCTTTTCCTTTGAGCAATGTTTGGTTGTCCAAAAATTGGTACTTTTATTTTTTATTTTTATTTCTAAGGAAAGACAGAGAGACGATATCTTGCTGACTTGTCATTCAGTCTTATCAGCACTTTTTATTGAAACCTTTTTGTGTTTAAATATGTTTTTCAATTTTTTTGGTATTTTATAGCATGTACATTAGGGTTCACCACATGGAGTATACCAAAAAAAAATTATTAAAATATTTATGAGACCCATGAATATGACGAATTTATCTCTAAAAAATTCTAATTTTAGACTCTCTCTCATCGGGTTTGCCACGTGGTGACACGCAATTTGCCGATTTTTTTTTCGTAACTTTAAAAAAAAAATATTAAAATATTTTTTTTAGAACTTCAAATGGAATTCACTAATGCACATGCTCTTACCAAAGTCTTCTACATTTGACTTATTTTAGTTGGAAAGAGTTGAACGAGGAGAGTGCTCAAAGGGAACATTGGTTTCTCTGTTGGAACATGTTTTTGTTGTGTGTGATTGGATGGAAAACTACGACTTGGTCAATGTCGAGCTGGTGATTTTTCTTGGTACTGAAGTAATATGATTAAGTGGATTGTAAAATACCGTTGGAGTGATTTTTACTACACGTTTGCCGGACCATGTTAAATTGTTTGTGTGTTCATGTTCTTGTTCTTGTTTTACCACAACTGGCAAGAGAATCTTCAGACAAATATGCTACTAAACCGACACTTTCAAGTACATTTTCCTTTGTGAATCAATGCAACGATGAAATTAAAAGCCAATTGTTTCTGCTTATATATATATATGCATTGACATTGTCATGTAATTGATCATAAAAATATGTTTTTCGAAATTGATAATAGTTATCCAAACATTGTCTGGGTAATTATCTAATTTTGGTTCATTTCTTGTATACGGGGACCAAACTACTCTTTAATCTTCAGGATTTGCTGAATTATTGAGTCGATAAAAACATATTCGTTTTTTTCTTTTTCTTTTGTCTAGTCTAGCTGATAAAAAACATATTTAAATGATTTATCTATAGTCTTGACCAATTTATTACCACACAATCAAATAAAAACGAAATAAGTGAAATCATTACAATCAAACACACCGAATTGCATTATCCAATTGTAAAATTAATCTGGTCTTATTTAATCCTAAGTTGTTCCGAAAGGGCTTCTTTCACATCTTCAGGGCTTTATGGTTTGAAATCGAGGGATTCGTCGTTATAAATATCCCACCATCTCATAACTAACATTTTGACATCTTCCCTGTCCATGTAAGCTTCTTCTCCTGTGAACTTCCATGGCTTGGATCCCTGTCGATTTTTACCAATAATAAAAGATAAAAAGAATGTTCCAAAACAAAGATAGAATCACGGAAGAGAGACTACTTCCATAGCGTGGATGGATCCCTATCATTTTAAAGTGGTGGGCGTTTTTAACCGGAACGGAAGAATATTCAAACGAACCAAAGCAAATTAAAAAATACCAAATTCAAACTGAAGAATCATAAATATCCTATGGTGTTTGTATTTTTGTATCTGAAATATCTTTAGCAAAAAATCGAATGGGTATCTAAATATTAGAAATATAATTTATATACCTAAAATTATTAGTTATATTTACCTCCGAAATAATTAAAAATTAAAAAATAAATTTCATAAACCACACATATTTTATTTGACAATACAATATATGTAGTTATCCAAAAAAACCGATTACCCAGTAAAACTGAATTACCCAAATAATTTTATTTGAAATATTTAAAATTATCCGAATTATTTAATATTTTATCGAATCATTTGAATTATCCGATATTCTTATTGTCTAAAATTATTTGAAAAGACCGAACTGAATAGGAACCAAACTAAAACCAAAAATTTTCTATGGTTTGCAATTCCACTATGTGAACCAAACCAAAACCGCAAGAACAACTCAAAACCGAACCGAGTTTAAAAAATATCGGAATGGTTTTTCTATCTCTATATTCAAAATACAAAAAAACCGAAATAACCTAACTGAACTGAACATCTGAAGGTCCAGAACTAATTTTAACCAAAAATAAAGATAAAAAGAACTAAAGCTTTATGACCAAGAGAGGTTTGAAAGCAAAAGAGATTACTCACAGGTGCACAGTAATGAATAACCTTGACTTTCTCCAGCTCCACGTTTTCCGGATGGCGCCAAAGTAAAGACATAATCAGGTTGTAAACCAGTGGGATCGGTTTAAAAACTTTCTCGAAGAAGACATTGAGAAAATCCTGCCGAAGTTCCACATACATAAATCATAATCAAAACCAAATATTAGGATTAGGATTCACAAACTTCTAACTCAAACCAACCCATAATACTCATATATCTTTTCTTCATAACAATTTAAATAATTTACATCATTTTAACCCAAATGTACGTTTATATTATATAACTCACTTGTTCCGCAAATTCTGAAGGTGGTGTGACCTTGACAGTCTGGAGGAGGCTCTCATAAGTAGAAATGTTTGGCTCAAATACAAACATTCCGGCGTTGTAGTACGGAGGAGGAGGAGGAGATTCCATCTCGACCGGCCACCTCACCTTTTCCGGGCACTGCTGGCAATACCCGATTGTGGACTGCGGCGTGTGGCTCCATGTTTTCTCGCAGAAACAGCCTAACACGCCGTGCATGAAACCATCTGGCAAATCAAAGAGCTCGTCTATATTGTCATAGACTTGAATATCCGCGTCAAGGAAAACTACCTTGTTGTACTCCATAAACTACAAGTTGAACAATATAACAGAAACTTAGATTTCAACATATAATAGAAATTTTTTGCTCTGAATAAGATCAGTTTCTTGAAGTTTTCGAGATTCTTACGTTCCAAATACGAAGCTTTGAGTAGTTGATAACGTAGTAATCCCTTGCATAAGAGACCTGGTCGTCCGGAGGATACACAGGCTCGATCTCACGCACTATACACCCTTGAGACCTTAAAATCTCTCTATGTTCCTCAGGTACATCAGGGAGCACAGCAACAACAAGAGGGTAAGCACTTTTTACCTTACGCAAACCCTTTGCTAGACCAACTACACCCTTCACATAGTCTCCATTACCTGCCAAAAAGGTCATATAGGCTCTTCGTTGATGCGCCTTATTGATCGAATCCATTGAAATGGCTGGGGCCATTTGGATCAAGGAATGTTGGGTTGGATTTTAGAAGAATGAAAAACAGGAGGTTGTTTGGGATTAATTAAGTTCGTCTGTGCCAACTCTGTAACGCTGACTTCTGCCTTATGTGTCTACTTTATGCGAAAGCTAGCACCAGTTTGATCCTATTATATATATAGAATTGTAAGATTTCGATCACAACTTATTGGCCAATGTGTCATTTACACAAATACCATTTGAGGGAATTTTGGAATATATTTTCCACATTCCATTTTTGTTTGCATTTCTAAATTATATCATGTAAGGATTGTTTTTTTAAAAATTCACTTTTCACATACCGTTTTTGTTTGTATATTCTAAAAGCAAAAAAAAAAATCTACTTAATCTTTAATATATTTATTTATAATTATTATAATTACTAATAATTACTTTACATTGTAGACTCATATATAAACATATTGCACGAATGGTCTAATTGCATATTTTATGTTTGCAGTATACATAACATTTCGTTTTATCAAATTTTATAACCTTAGTTAATTAAATTTATACTTCAATGCACAGCTCCATATTTTCTGGCAAACACGTGTAAAATAACCATCTTGCATATCGAAGAGGTCGTTGATGTTGTCGAAGACTTGAATATCTGCGTCCAAGAAAATCATCTTGCTGTACTCTTTAAACTGCAAGTTTTAAAAGTTCAGCAATGCAATTAGCTTTTAACTCTAAAAGATCTAACACATATAATGTTATATATTATATCGTTTTAATTGTTCGAAAAACAAAAGTGTTGTTTCATTGTTTGTGTTGTATGGTGAAAATAGTTTTCATTTTCCAAACACATATGTTTGTTTTCTTAAAAACTACCTTTTGTAAATTTAAGAAACTAACGAACGCAAGCTGTTGTCAACAATTTACATATAAATTTCGACTAAAACATTAAATATTGAATTACATTTGAATAAAACTTTATAACATGTAGACGTTAAAAATAGACGCAAACAAACAATCGGGGTCTTTAATCATGATTAGGATATAAGGGTGACATGTGTCTGATGGTGATTTGTTACATGTCTATTAAGGGAGGCTAAATTAGATGTCAAATGTTGGAGATGTGTGTTGTACAACTCACTAGTATTACTGTTTTTGTTGTCTATTTGATCAGTATCAACCTATTCTACCTAGCTCCAAGTGTCAGGTTGATGTGTGTTCGTGTTCTGTTTCCCAATAACGTAAACCGTTATCCTCAAATTAAGAAAAATATATTTTTTTTTCTTCTTAAATCAATTTATTCTACTCCATTTTCTTAGGATTTAATTCCCTCAGGATTGCTCATGCCGTTTCGTAGTTTTTTTTTTCTTATACACAACACACACAAAAATGTTTCTTACATTGTTACGGAGCATATAATCACAAATTCAATTAGCCTATTTGTAGTTTCAAAGACCTAATTATTGGCTCACAGTAACATAACAAAAAAAAAAGATCACTCAAACAACGAAGAAGATATATAAAAAATGATATTTAAAACACACACACCAAAGGAAACAAAAATACAGATATGATAATCAAAACACACCAACTTTCTTTAAATAAAGTCTTGTGTGCTTGTGTTATAAATACCTCTCAAGCGGCAGAAGGTGCAGCAGGTGATGAGTAGGTGACTGATGGTTCGGGTACTGATGCTATAATTGTTGATTTCAAAAGGGCTTCTTTCACATCTTCAGAGTTTTGCGGTTTGAAATCGAGGGATTCGTCGTTATAAATATCCCACCATCTCTTAACTAACATTTTGACATCTTCCCTGTCCATGAAAGCTTCTTCTCCTGTGAACTTCCACGGCTTGGATCCCTGTCATTATTCACCAATAATAAAAGATTAAAAGGAAGTAACCAAGAGAGACTATATTAATGGTGTGGATCAGTGGATGTGACCCCTATCATTTTAACTAGTCCTAGGCATTTTTAATCGAAATCGAAAAATCAAACCGAACTGAATCAAATTAAAAGATACCAAATTGGAACCGAATAATCATAAATATTCGACGGTTTATATATTTTTATATCTGAAATATCCGAACCAAGAATCAAATGGATATTCAAATATTCAAGATATGATTTATATATTTAAAATATTAGTTGTATTTATTTTTGAAATAACTAAATATTTAAAAATACAACTTATAAACTAAACACTTTTATCTGAAAATATCAGAAATTATCAGAAAAAACGAATTATCTAAATATTTTTATCTGACATATTCAAAATTATATGAATTATCCAATATTTTTACTGAATCACTTGAATTACCCAATACTTTCACTTGATTTATCCAAAATTATCCGAAAAGACATAACCAAAATGTACCCAAAATTTTTCAGGTATTCGCTAGTTCTCAGTTTCAATATCCAAACCAAACCAAAAACAAAAAGAACTGAATTCAAACCGAACCAAAATTTTTAAATATCCAAACTGTTATTATATCTCTATATCAGAAATACTGAAAAACTGAAAAAACTGAACCGGATATCTTAATACCCTTGTTTTAACCAGTAATAAACATAAAAAACGATTAAAGTTTCATGACCAAGAGAGGTATAAAAGCGAGAGAGTACTCACAGGTGCACAGTAATGAATAACCTTGACTTTCTCAAGCTCCACGTTTTCCGGATGGCGCCAAAGTATAGACATAAGCAGGTTGTAAACCAGTGGGATCGGTTTAAAAACTTTCTCGAAGAACACATTGAGAAAATCCTGCCGAAGTACCACATAACAAAATCATAATGAAAACAAATTACTTGGATTAGGATTCACAAACTTCTAACTCAAAACCAACCCATAATAGTGACTCATATATCTTTCCTATTCTCAATAGCCAAATGTTGTTCATAACAATTTGAATCATTTGCATCATTTTAACCCAAATGTTTATATTATATAACTCACTTGTTCTGCAAATTCTGAAGGTGGTGTGACCTTGACAGTCTGGAGGAGGCTCTCATAAGTAGAAAGGTTAGGCTCAAACACAAACATTCCGGCGTTGTAGTACGGAGGAGGAGGAGGAGATCCCATCTCGACCGGCCACCTCACCTTTTCCGGGCACTGCTGGCAATACCCGATTGTGGACTGCGCCGTGTGGCTCCATGTTTTCTCGCAGAAACAGCCTAACACGCCGTGCATGTAACCATCTGGCAAATCAAAGAGCTCGTCTATATTGTCATAGACTTGAATATCCGCGTCAAGGAAAACTATCTTGTTGTACTCTATAAACTACAAGTTGAGCAATATAACAAAAACTTAGATTTCAACATATAATAGAAAAAGTTTGCTCGGAATAATTTCAGTTTTTTGAAGATTTCGAGATGCTTACGTTCCAAATACGAAGCTTTGAGTAGTTGATAACGTAGTAATCCCTTGCATAAGAGACCTGGTCGTCCGGAGGATACACAGGCTCGATCTCACGCACTATACACCCTTGAGACCTTAAGAGCTCTCTATGTTCCTCAGGTACATCAGGCAGCATAGCAACAACAAGAGGGTAAGCAGTTTTGACCTTACGCAAACCCTTTGCTAGAGCAACTACACCCTTCACATAGTCTCCCTTACCTGCCAAAAACGTCACGTAGGCTCTTTCCTTATGCGCATTCTTGGGAGCACCGTTAGAGACCATGGGAGTTTCAAGAGACATTTTGATAAAAGGATAAAAGTTTAGGGTGGGGTTGAGAAGAGAATCTAAAGTTGGAGGCTGTTTCTGATGAAGGTTTGTGTGTACCAAATTGGTTAATTTGGCCTTTGGCTTCTTAGTAGTTTCCATGAAAGCTAGCACAACCATTTGATTATATAGGCGTGGGAAGTGTAAATTTTTTGTTATCTCGGTGAAGTGGTCTTCCAATTATAATAAGGCTATACTTGCGTTCCATGAAGTGTTGAATTTAATAAGAAAAACCATAACTGAAAATCGTTTTCATAAATTTAAAGTGCATATAACAAAATAACGTTAAATTTAACGGAAAAGAAGCATCATGAACATATATGGGATGGTAATTGAATGGTAATATTAATTAAAAGTGTAGATTGTAACTTATAACCTAGTCAACGATCAATTGATTAAAGTTTTCTCCATCAATAAGATCAGAATGACCAAGACGATTAATTAATAATAAAAGGAAAATCGCCAGGGATCCGAACATATTGGATGTGGTCCTGTGGAAAAAGACTGTAAATCGAAATATCCAATATTTCTTACTTATTTATTTCGTATTTATTTGTCTGTTTATGTATATTTTAAGAATTCATTATTTGTCTCAGACAAACCGGCGAATTAATCCTTGATATTATTTTTACCTTCTTTTGCGTTTTCACATCCATTGGTTATGCGTCATTTTTTCGTGTTGATATCTTATTATCTTATTTGTAATCTGTAGGTGATAGTTCTTTATCTAGTATTCGAACACCTCTCAGAACCTAGATGATGTCTAACCATAATGGCTTCTCTTTTCTTCTTTTTTGCATGGGTATATGTTTGTCTTTTTTTTGTTTTTTTTGTTGAATATATAATCTAATTTATATAGTTAGGTAATAATTATTGTTATTTTATGTGTTTATTTGTATCAATATATTAATATTAATTTTTCTTTGATTTTATTTATCTAATGATAATTTTTTTCATTTTTTAACTATTTCACGTTTTTTTGTCAATATAAGATTAATTGCGGAGGATTGCAAGATATAATTTTTCACTTCTTCATGGCTAGAAATATATTTCATAAAAATTTTTATTGCAAATTTTACTCATACAAACTATATTTTACATTCAAATATTGAAATTGTTTATGTGATTATAGACGTTCTCATGAATTCTCTTTTTATATAAAAAAACTCATGAATTGTCTCTTGATGGAAAATACTTCTCCATTGAAAACCTTTGGATATTATAATTATTATTGTATGACATTTTAATCAGTTTAAAATGGATCAATTCTATCTTTTTATTCGGATTAAAGATCATTATTAAATACTACACACTTATTGTATTTTATATATAAAAAAGTTGTTAAATCTAAAATTAAAGTAAACCTTGATTTGTAATCGAATAGTTTTTTATTAGTGTTATCGGAATGTATTATTGCTCGAATTCTTTATTCATTTCTCATCAATTTGTTTAACAAATGTATTTTTGTTAGTGTTAATCCAGGTTTGGGAACTCGCTAGGCGTTAGTCGGGTGGTGGGTATGGGCCTAGCGATCTATCAAATCCGTTTTGTTAAATATTCTTTGGTGAGCCATAATATTGTTTAGATATTTGTTTCGGTAAATATTGTCAACGAAACAACATGGTCCAGTGGTTATAGGTGTATGCTTAATACTCTCTTTACCCAAGTTCGAGTCCACCAGACACCATTTTCTCATTTCATTTTTTCCTTAGACTCAACATTAAAACGCCACGTGGCATTCAGGTGTGCAAAGGGAGGAAAGTAGCTTTCTAATTATATATAAATATATATTTAGGGTTTCATTTCCTGAAAATGTGAACTTTCATCTTAATGGAGACGAGTAAACAAAGTTCTCCAATATTATACATGTAGAATCATTAATTATCGTAGTTTCATGTGGTAAAACTGTTCATCATAACGTGGTACAAATACTTATGGAATCGTCTGTGATGCCAGCATAATTATTAGTTATGGGGTTGTCCGTAGAATCGTTGGCCGTGGTTTTAAGTGCTACATGGAGTGAATAATAAAATGATATTTGTAGCAATGCCACAATCCGTACTGTCGTCGAAAATTAGCTATCCCATTCTTTATTTTTGTCGGAAGAATCAATATATTGGGTTTTTACTGAAGAATATCTTTAGATTTACAATGGGAGTCGGCCAATATTATACAAAAGATGGTGTTAAAAATGGTTATGTCCATAACCTCAGACATTGGAATGCGAATAAATCTTTTTTTCGAAAAGTGTCGGTTGATTTTTTTTTGTTTTATTATTTTAAAAATCTTGTATTTTATTGTTTATTATATTTTCTGTGTAACTTTTATTAATGACTATAAATAAAATCAAACGTTAAAAAAAAGTTTGATTTTAAATTAAAATAAATAACTGGAAGTGTTATTACTTCGAATTCGGTTAGGTATTTTATTAGAATTACATTTATTTATGAATGTATGTTGGTTGCTCAAAGTTTAAGGCGTCGACAACTTATAAGGTGAGAGGTTTTTTTTTTTTTTTTAATTTGTGTTAGCACATGCTAGAGATAATTTTCTTTTAAAAAAAAGAAGAAAAAAAAACAAAAACAAATGATGAAGATGTGACGAAATTTTCACATAGACATTATTATTCAACCCAATAGTCATTGCGAACCGGTCAATACCATTTCTTAACGACTAGCTAGGTAGCTCGTGTATTTTTAAAAAAAATAATAATTAAATTTTTAATTCATTTTCCGTCCATTTTTTTACTCTTAATTAGTTTTGAAAAGTCCAATACATTTTCTTTTTAATTAACAAGTCCAATACTTTTGTTTAAGTTTATTGGATCAGCGTACGTGGAGGTTTGTTAGTGATTTCATATCACGAGCTGAAAGAGTCTTGCAGATACTTTAGGAAAGAAAAGAATGAAGGCTTCAAAGATTTTAGGAGATAACTAAAGAGGGTTTGGCTTGATTAGGGCTGGGCGTTCGGGTAACCCGATTCCGTTCGGGTAATTCGGATTTTCGAATTTTCGGATTTTCGGGTTTAGGCTTAGAGGTTCCATTCGGTTATTACGAAAAATTGGGTCGGGTTCGTTTCGGGTTATGCCAGGTTCGGGGTGTAAGCTAAAAACCCAAACCCCATACGGAATTTGGTTCGGGTTCGGTTATTTTTTAATAACAGACCAAAAATCTTGAGTATACAACATGATTTGGGGGATTTGAAATCAGAATTTGTGATGATCTGGTCTTTTTAGTTTCCAAAATTCTTGAAAATCAAAGATCCAAAACTATCGTTTAGGAAAAAATATTTGTTGGGGAGAAAATCTAAGTCATGTATATACATTAAGGAAAGTTTCCGAAGAGTCCTCCTTACTCATTAACTTCGGTTAACCCCTTTGGGTATCGGGTTCGGTTCGGATAAACCTGTAACCCATTGGATTTGGCTCATAAGTACCATTCGGTTATTTTACTATAATCCATACTCGTACCGAACCGATTTTTTCGGATCGGGACCGGGTTCGGATTTCGGATTCGGGAAATTTGCCCAGCCCTAGGCTTGATTATGAAAACTGCTATCTAGTCCAATTTATTGAAAGCTATTAATTTCACAATATTTCTACAATTAGTTTCTTCTTAAACAAAACTGGTAAGTCAAAATCTACATAGATAAAATTATTACTAGATCCGAACCCGCGGCGCGCAGGATATGAATAATATTTTTCTAATTAAATACATAAATTTAAGAATTTTTAATATATTTTGATATAATAATAATTTTAAAATTATTAAAAAAACAATAACATTGCAAATAATTTGTAACACTATACTTTGAAGTTGTAGTGTGAATTATTTTGTGAGTTTTTTTTATGGCTTGATTAGAAATTTACAGAAAGAAGAAAGAAAGTAGTTTTAAACAGAAAGAAGTAGATAAGCAGCAACAAATTTTTCAATTACATCAATTTAACGCACACATACGTGGAAGTAAATTTAATATTATAAAATTTATTATATTCATACTAATATTTATGAAATTTTTTAGCATTTCTAGAAAGAAAATAGTTTTAAACCAATAGCAAAAAATAAAAGATTACATCAATTTAATTAGAAGATAAGTGGAAGTAAATTGTAAATTAGGAAATATAATATTTATAAAAGTAGTTAGCTTAATATTTATATTTGTTAATATAATGGACTTTTAAAAACATTATTCTGATTTCAAAATAATATCTTTTGATTTAAGTTTTTTAATGTGTAGTTATTTTTTTAAATAGTGTATATTTGTAAATTTAAAAGTTATAGTTTGAGATGTACTGATAGTTTTATTTTAAGTATATGATAAAATTATATATTCTATTCTATTAATTTGTATTTGTTCTTTTATTTTCTAACTTTTATAATTGAATTTAAAATTATATATATATATATATTTAGGAAAGTTAAAATATGATAATCCGTTTATGAAACTTATCGCATCTTAATAATTTTTAATAGTTTGATAATTAAAATGAGTTAATTAGTATTTTTAACCTGTTTTCTAATTGTCTAAATATATTACATATTTTAATAAAACAAACTATACAAACCCGGAATTATATATATATATATATATCAAATTAAAAATACAAAATATACTTTATGTTACTTTATGAGTATATTTACCAAATATATTTTTATGTTACTTTATGTGTATATTTACTAAAATTAGATTTTATGTCTTAAAAATTAATTAATTATATTTATCATTTGATTGAATATCTAATATATATATTATTACTATTTTCGTTTTTAATTAATCACATAAGTGGGACCTATTATTTTAAATTGATAAGATACATATCTAATTAATATATTTTTATTTATGGTAATTAATATCTACATAATTAGATGTATTCAAGTGTATTAAAACTATTATAGATTACATATATGTTTAATCTAAATTACCCTTAATGAAATTATATCTTTTAATTAAATCTGAGTGGCATTTTCAATAATATAACACATGATTAAAGAGAATTTGTCAAAAATACCATTTTCATCATACACATTTTCAAAACTACGCTTTACACCAAAAAAATAAAAAAAACAAAAATATACTCATTTTCATCCTTTACAAAAATGAAAGTTTAGGGTTTACGATTGAAGGTTTAGGGTTTACGAATTAGGGTTTACGAATTAGGGTTTAGGGTTTACGAATTAGGGTTTAGGGTTTAGGGTTTAGGGTTTACGAATTAGGGTTTAGTGTTTAGGGTTTAGGGTTTAGGGTTTAGGGTTTACAAATTAGGGTTTAGGGATTAGGGTTTAGGGTTTAGTGTTTAGGGTTTAGGGTTTAGGGTTTATGAATTAGGGTTTAGGGTTTAGGGTTTAGGGTTTACGAATTAGGGTTTAGGGTTTAGGGTTTAGTGTTTAGGGTTTAGGGTTTAGGGTTTAGTGTTTAGGGTTTAGGGTTTAGGGTCTAGGATTTGGGGTTTACGAATTAGGGTTTAGGGTTTAGGGTTTAAGGGAAATAGACGATTTAGGATTTAGGGTTTAGGGTTTAGGGTTTGTGAATCTAAACCCTAAACCCTAAATCTTAAGGATTTGTGAATCTAAACCCTAAACCCTAAATCGTAAACCCTAAAACTTTAAACTCTAAATTGTAAACCCTAATGGAAGATTTGCCTTAAAAGAATTTAAGAGTTTATAAAACTTTATAAAAAAGTGTAAAAATGAAAATGTCTTTTTTAGAAGTGTAAAACTGAAAAAGTGTATCAAAAAAAGTGTATTTTTGAAATTCGTTGTTTTCCTATGAGACTCCTGTTTTAAAATAGTAGATATACAATTATTACAAATATTTCATGTTAACTTGTTCGTTTTTGTGTTAATACGCATAAATAAAATAGTAAATGTTTAAAAAATACTCAATACATTTATGAAACTCATTTAAAAGTTTACTATTTTATAATTTCTTTTGATTTTTTTTCAATGAATAAATACAATTCTAAATTCAATACATAAGATATACCAAAAGCCAGTCGCATGATCAAGTAATATTCGGACGGTACCATATTACATACTATGAGATCTGAAAGATTTACAGATATTATAAAATGAAATTTATCCTTTCTTGTGAGTCGCCACTTTTTTCCTCACTTGAGCCCTACTCGAGTAAGTCCGTTGCATTCTTTTGTATACTCAGAGAGCAGAGTTCTCTTGCAGTCACTTGAGACTCAAAATTCTGGTTCTCTTCTTTCTTGATTAACCAATAAATTCTGGACTCGAAAGCTTATACATTTTACTAGGTCGGGACTAACACTTCAAAATTCTTTCCAAACAAATTTACCTAAGCTCTGACTTTTCACTCTTTTAGAAGGGTCATACAAACCTATCTGTGGCAGTGTTTTATTTTATTTTAAACCAATTGTTCGGAAGTTCTATGTTTCCAAATCAAAACGGCAATTGACAATTCAACAAAAAAAAAATAGTGATCTTACTAGAGAAGAGGTAAACAAAGGAAAAGTCTCGACTCTCGAGGATTAGTGGAAGAAGTAAATCATGTCTCCAGCGCATGAGGAAGAAGAAAAGGAATAACGCGGCGCACGAATGCAACTTTATTTTCATACTGACGTTACCTCTAAACAGAAATTTTAAATAGGTCATGAACTGTTTTATCTTTCTATAACCCATTTATGCGCTCCTTCACACTTGTTTCATATTCCGTTTTTTTATATCAAAAATAAGATTAATTTATAAATAATCAATGGTATTTTACACATATGAAAAGTTAATTTATTTTCATATTTTTCCTTTGCTATATAAATTTAAACTTTTTCTTTCCTTTTCATTTAATCATCTTCATATCTGTACAGAAATCATTTTCCGTTTACAACATCAAAATTCTAAGAACTTATATATATATCCAACCAAAATACCCATGCAACCTGATCTATATATAAAACCTAAATACTAGGCCAAACTACTTATATACCCGTACTATCATATATTATATAAAATACTCAATATATGTTCCCTTTGAAATACTCAAAATACAGTGAATTTATATGCTTTTTCAGATAGTACACACCAAACCAGTTTGATTTGTTACACGTTCGAAGCTGATAGAATATCGAAACGTTCCAGTATCCAGCCTATGTCAACCTTTACTTTAATGCTTGACTGGTCTTGATTGGTGGTACATGCAATTTCATCTCAGGTTACAAGCGACCATGATTTCTTAGGTTATTAGTTATTTGCTTTTACTAAAATATTTGTTGTTTACTTTTTCAGTTTCATTATTTATTTTTCTTTTATTGGAATACATCAAAGCTAGAACTTGGTTGCCGAAAAAATAATGTACTTTTCAACAACATGTATTTTTATCTAGGATGTGGTAAAACACCAATGATACTAGTATAAATTAACCAATATGCTACATGTTCTCGTTAAGTAATAAGTAACTAACTATGTATGATAGATGGTAGTGATATACCATTAAAACTATATACATATAGCTTAATTCGATCACAAAGTTCATTGGCAAGCAGGTTCGAAATCATATCGTGCATCTTGTGTGTGTTGTCATTTTAACTATTCGATGATTCATCCCCTCAACGAGCGCATCTTGTGTGTGTTGTCCATTGGTCCCAACGATTTATATATGCACCTTTCTAAAGTACTTACTATTTGTATAAATCATATCTCGTTTCCTTCGCAAAGTGGTGAAATATTAAATCCATTATATTGACACTATACAAATAAGACATACTCTGAAGTGATAATTTCCTACATTTACTTAAATTTAAGAACTGAAATAGATTTTCGATTTAGGTGATGGCCGGAACAAATCAAGTAGTACCTCGCCTTTCGTTATATTTAATTAATTTATATTAATTCACATGTAAATAAATAATTGATTTATAGGATCAGACCGTTTATCAATATATGTTCTCTCTACACAATTCATGACCACTTGCATACATATAGTTTCGATATCAATTTTTCTAGTTTATGCATTTAGAAGATTTTTTCTCTTTTATGAACACGCATTTAGAAGATATGTGTATACAATTTTTATTATTATTATTATGAGGTTTTATTCATCATCACAAACGTACATTTATAAATTTATCCACACAACATGTCCACTAATTTATTCATATATGAACCAAACAAGCAACTTCAGATCCTTAATGCATCGTCACCAATTCTTCAATATCTTTTTGCCCAGAATATATAGTTAAGAAGATTTAGAGTATTAAGAGCACATAGAAGCACATAAAACAACTCAAGTCTAGATTCGTTAAGATCTTCTCCGCCCAGCCATTGATGGCCAAACTTTCCTGTGATTGCATTTGTGACCTTCACAAGCAAAGAGCTAAGGAAGAAACCCATTCCAATAGAGCACCACCCCAAAGCTACGCTCATGCTCCTCATGCTCGCTGGAGCTTCTCTATAGAAAAACTCTTGTAACCCTCCCAATGTCATTATATCTGAAGACGTTAGCATGAGATACTGAAACAGTAGCCAGAAAACAGATATTTTGAAGTCGTTGTGAAACGCCTCGTGTTTTCTTTTGGCTTCCACAATTGCTGCAACTGCCATTGAAAAAGAGGAAAGAGCCAGGCCCAGCCCAATGCGTTTCAAAGAGAAGCTTGATGTTTGGTTGATCCGTTGGCCGAAGAGTTCATACAAGGGTATGAAAGAAAGAATGAAAATGATAGAAATGACATTAAGGGAAACTACGGGGATTTCAAAGGAAGGAGAGATGTTTCTATTCATGGTCATGCCTTGTTGTACAGTGAACGTTAGTAGTTGTGCCACACAACAGTTCATGACAATTGTGCTCCCAAAGATTGGGAGGAGACTGAGAAATGTTCTTGTTTCTTCAATTTGTGTTGCAGAAATGTTTTTGTTCAATAATGCCTTATCTAAACACCTGAAAAAAGGTTCACATAACAATCAGTTTCAATTTTAATTTGTTTAATAAAGTTATATTTTATTTAGCACCAGGTCTCTAGGCCACCAAATCACATAATACTAGAAGACAAGAATTTTCGCAAGCTTGGCAGAAATTAATTTAGTAAAAAAAAAAAAAGGTTGTTTACACAAAATTGGAATTGGACACCAAATTAACGGCCAAATTTTTTAAAAGCCAACTGATATAGGTTTGTTTAAATAGTGTTTGAGGCATGAAGAAAAAATATTGAACAACAAAAAAAAAGAAGAGACACGACTTACTTGAACTTGTTATGTTGAATGATGTTGTTACTGTCAGTAGATGTAAGACTTTGCATCATCTCAACGTTCAAAACAGACTCATTTCGGTTTCTTGCGGCTGAAATAAACACATTTGCAATCCTTGTCATGGGACTTCCACTAGGACGTTTCATTTGATATAATGGCAATCCTGCTGCGAAAATACAGAGCGCGATCGCTAGAAGCACAACTGATACGCTGAAAATCTCCTTAATCAAGGCCAAAACAGTTATAGCCATGAGCCATCCAAAACATATAGAGAAGTAGTACCAATTGAAGAATTTTGATATCAGTCTTTGGTGTTTACTATCAAACTGATCTCCTCCATGGGCCAGCAACGAGGGCCTGGTACCACCCGTACCAACAGCAATTGCATAAATTCCCGTAAAAAGAATAATTGATTGAAGAGTCGAAGGTGTTTTGTCTCCATCTGGTTGTAGACTAGGGTTATGGGCTTGTAATGCCAGCATAGACAAACCCTGTCAATGGACCAAACTTTAAGTTAATAAATATTGGATTGTCTCATTTTCATTTACAAATTTTGTTTGATGCAGAGTTTTAATTAATTACCAGGATTTCAATAAAACATGAGATTATGTAAGTTGTGGAACGAGTGAGGTAAGAGTCGGCAACAAAACCACCAACGAGAGTGAGCAAATACGATGTTCCAATATAATTGGTCACCACATTTGCTGCATCGGCTGATGAGTAACGCATTGATTGCATGAAATATAACACCATGTTGTTTCCGATAGCTATGGACACCATCATCTCTATTATCTCCACAACTAAATTTACACCAAAGTTATATATAACTATGATGAGTATATGACTATTTAAAGTAATCGTTATTCAAAAAAACTATATAAAAATTGTGCTGTAAGAACTTAGAAGAATTACCACAAGCAATCGAAGCAGCTCTAATGCCACCATGTTTGCCAGTAATTGCCTCTCTTCCTTTCCAATCTTCAAAGTTTTCTTCTATTTCATATTTCATCGTTAAGTACTTAAGTTAAATGAAGTTTGAGTGTTTGATATATATATATTTGTGTAAGTTGTATATGTTGAAATTTATAGTCAGGTGTGTATAAATGCTTGAACTATGCCTCATTATATTGTAAAAAACATTGATAGAATGTAATATTATGAGATTATTACACATGTCAAACAATTATAAAAATAAGGCAAATTTTTTTCTTGGTCAACATAAAAATAAGACTAAGTTTTTTTTTGGGAACATAAAAATAAGGCAAGTTATATATAAGAAATAAAATTAATAATGACGGAATAAGAAAATATAGATTACTTATCAAATATTTGAGATATGAGATTTATCCTGAAATCCACAAATGTCAGAATACATTATCTTAGAATACATTATCTTATGATGTTAACTAAAATCACAAAAATCTATGAATCTACATCCAGTTATGAACATCTATCTAGATTTTAAAATATATAATCTGATGATGTTGATTAAAATCATAAAACTATGATTTTTCTCCTCTTGTGTGTTATACAAATTCGCAAATGTATTTGAATTTATTTCCTTAAAAGATAAAAAAAAAACAAAAATGTATTCGAACTTATCCATTCCACCCATTCACTTATTATTAATTCTTCATTAACATCACATACAATGCAATATATTAATACTAACTTTTTAGCGTACATTCGGCATATTTAATACAAAAAGCTTATTATTTGAAATATCAAAAACATATGTTATCACTTTAAAATACTGGTCTTTCAACTTTTTTCGGTGATTCATCCATGGATTAAAATACTTAAATAGTTTCAGAATATATAGTTAATTATTATATAACATAGATAATTCTTTCATATAACATATATAAACATAGTTTGCTATGATAATAAGCAAATTAATTATTAAGGTTGTGAAATAAAAAAGTCCAAATATCTATGTTGTAATGTAGTTTACTATTTATCTTAATAAAAGCTAATATACTAGAAGAAAAAAATAAAGTGAAGAAAAGATTTTTTTTAAAAAAAAACACACTAAAAGACAAAAAAGATATAAAGAAATAAAATGATAAAAGAGTCAAATTTTTATTTTTTTCTTAGTTTTCAAATTTGTCAATCTTACATGTTAGCTTTTTAATTTGTACCCTCAAACCTATTGCTCTAGTTAATTTTTTTTTTTTGGAAAAGTTTATGTTCAGTTTAAAAAATCATTTCAGTATGCACAAATCATTCACACATATATATACTTGTCTGATTCAAGGTTTTATTTGTTTTTGAAAGAGATTAAAAAAAAAAATGAAAAAGGAATGACAATGAACAGTGCATTAAGAAGAAAATGATACAAAAAATGAATTTATAAAGTTTATCTTTAATATGGCGAAAAAAAAAAAACTCATTTACAAATATTTGATCCTACTTGCTTGTACAGCTATACTGACGAAAATTTGGAGAGGATTTGGTTTCAAATTGTGGAGAAAAGCGGGACGATTTCGAAAACCACAAGGACCTGCGATGGAGATCAACGCTCCGGTTCCGAAGCTTCTTCTACAAGTAAGCCACCGATCATCTTCACCACTTTCTACACATCTTCCTCATCGATTTCGACTAGGCGCTCTCTCTCTTCCCCTGAATAACTTTATGTTATGGGGAAATTTCAGTTGATCTCGTCAGCTTTTCAAAGATGCCGTTTAGCAGAAGATCTCTGTAGATTATCAGTTCTTCTTCATCAATCTATAGACAAGGATCCTCCGATTACGTCAATTTCGAGTATAATATCACTCTCTTCGTCCCGAAAATTTGTTCGATTCTTCCGAAATTGATCCGATATGTATCTACAGTTGCGGATACGGGGATCGGATGCAATTTGGAGGAGTTTCAGGATCTGAAGTGCCCTAGAGAGCTCAATGGAGCGAAGATTTGGGGTTAGTACGAGCAATTACATTATTGAATGTTAAATCGATTCTGACTGTTGGGACTATGTGATGCAGATGGGTTACTCTCCGTCAAGACGACTTGTGAGTTTCATCTCTTTCTCTGAGTGAATACTTTTTTTTTTGCTATGAATCGAAAAAGCTCTCTTATAGTTCCAAATGCTTTCTCCTGGATTTGCCTTTGGGTTGTATGATTGATTCTTATGTGTCTAAATACGTTTGAGAACTTGTTATCTCCTCCACTGTGCTGATGGAGTTGCAGGCTTTTCTGACGATGAGGTTTTCTATTATCGTATAAATCTTGATGAGAGTATATCAAACAAAAGAACGAAAAGACAACCTTCTCAGTCTAAGAATGGTGCGAAGTTTAGGTGTGCAGATTCCTCAATGTGTATCTTTGTCACTGATTTTTCAGCCATTGTGACTGCCTTTTGATTTGTGACTTTCTTCTTATTTTTGTGTTGTTTTCAGTGGGACAGAAGTATCATTGAGTGTCTTTGGAAGTATGGATCGTCTTGTGGCGCCGATAATAGGCTTCTTTCAAAAGGTTCTCTCTTGTCATCCGCATCCTTATTACTCTTTTTCCTACTTGTTCTCAAGAATGCTTACTGGTTGGTAGTTAGTGTACAGAATATGAGATAATGTGACCACAGACACAACATCACAAAAAAAATACTGTTAAACGGCAGTTGGTCAAGTCTTTAGTATAGGACTATAAACTCAGTTAAAGTTTGAAGTCTTGAAGGACGTTCAAGCTGTCCTGTAGTTGCTCTGGTTCTTTTATTAGGTCAAGCAATGACTCTGCGTCTTGATTTACCAAAGTTCGCTTAGTTTTGATTGCCTAAGCTATCCAATAATGATATTTCTTACTCTTTGATATTGCAGATGCTTGTTCTGCAGATACCTGTAAGTCGAAGTTTCTCCCTTCGGTGATTTGACAACTTTGTTTAGACAATTATTTTCTCCAGTTATACACAGGATAATTTAGTAGCAGAACTCACAAATCATGGTGCTAAAAAGCTGGTTCTTTTTCTTCTTCTCCAGAATATCACAATGGATTTGATGGTTAAACAAGGGGCATCTCCAGGTACTCAAACTCAATACGTCTTTGTGGCGAACGCTGACAAAACTCCTTGCTTCACTACCTCCAATCTTGAACGGTTGAAGTCTGGCCTCGAGGACTATGTTTTAAGGCATGGGAACTGTTTGGATATGATGTGTGAACATTGCTTTTCTGATAGGTATATAATATGTGACTTCTAAAACTAGTCCTGCTTCTACTGCTGGAAGAAATGTATGTCCCGTCATTCCAAGTTAGGTCTGACAAATCTGGTAATATCTTAAACACTTTTAGAGAGCATCTAAAAGTTGGAAGTGGAACAGCATCCCCTGACGAAAATCGTAAGAGACCTGGAGGGACAATGGAAGTGGTGATTGTAATAAGTGACTTATTAGAGACAACTCGCCATTGCAGCAGATCATGTGACGGCAAAACAGAGGTTTTTTTCAGCTCTCAAATTAGATAAATTACTCCATGTTGACATGTAATGTATATTTGGTTGATCTTAAATGATATATTTCCCCAGGTTTTATACTTTGACAATTTCTCACCTTCCCCTATTCCACAAGTTGCCGTGAGTGCATTGAAAAAGATTGACTGGAAAAGTTACGGTCTAATCCTGACGAGTGTGAATTATCAAGATGGACATGTGTATGTCGAATGGGAAAATTTCCCTGCATATGTGCAAATAGAAGTCGCCCTCCATTGGTATCACAGTAAGCATCCAACAAGACAGAAGACTGAGCCTGGTATAAATCTTGTCAAGAAGGGAATTAAAAATGCCTTGGATGATTTGAAGGCAAAACATGAGGGTTTTCTTCTAAGCTCACATGCTCGTAAGGTGCTCTCTCAGTCAACCTCCGTTGAACCATTAGTGTCAATCTCTTAAATTTTTTAAAGTTTTGACCAAGGTTTTTTTATTGCTATTGTTTATCTTTCTTAGATTTGCAGCTATGTCCCTGACCTTGCAAGATCATTAGCAGGCCTAATATTCTCTTCTACTGACATGGACTTCCAAGGAGATTGCCTATCTGTTCTTGGCTTTCAGCCTCAAGAAGTTGAACGTGAAGCTGTTGAAGACTATATCCATAGAAAGATCGTTACGGTTATAGGAATGAATGAGAGTAAACCTCAGAAAGACCAAGAAGCTGCTCCTTTTTTGTTTTTTGAAGGCGATTCTGAGACATCGTACTTTGAAGATGAGGAAATAGAAGGTGAGTATTACTCTAACTCTAACTCCCTGGAATGATACATCTGCTTCTGATAACGGATACAGTAGATAGTCGATATGCGTAAACTATATCTTATTGCTTTAAGATGTTTATACCACAGGCTGAGGCTGAATCCTCATGGTTTAGAGCAGACTTGTTTACAGAAACCTTACATAATCTATGTTTAAGAATTTTCAACTTTCAGATTGTCCAAAGCCAATAACACACGCATGAACATGACACCTTAAGTGACAACTTGGCTTCAACCAATAGAACATATATGTTGTGGCTCGTAAATGAATATAACAACACAAATACTTCATTTACTTAGTAGTTTAACAACACCTTACACACACTTTACCATATACTATTTGAAAACCTTTCGGGTCGAGAAAAGACAGCTAAGAACTGTGATTCAAACTCACCAAGGTTCCTATGTATGCTTATACTGTTTCAAACTATATATATGTGGGTATCACAAGAAAATAGATAGAGTGATACCCCAAGTCTTGTGCACATCATTGTCAAGACATCTCAAGCAGCGGAAGGTGCAGGAACGTAGGTGATTTCCGGTTCAGGTAACGAAGCTAAAATGGTCGATTTTGTAACTTCTTCCACATCTGAAAGGTTTTTCGGTTTGTAATTGAGAGATTCATCATTATACACATCCCACCATTTATCAACTAACATCTTGATGTCTTCTCTGTCCATATTAGCCTCTTCTCCTGTGTACCTCCATGGCTTGGATCCCTATCAATTTCATCATCAACAGGAAAAATAATCAAATTTCAGAAACAAGCTAGAAACCGGCTCGGTTTTGTAAGCAAAGAGAGAACTACTTACAGCTGCACAGTAGTGAACAACCTTGACTCTCTCCAGCTCCACGTTCTCAGGGTGACGCCAAAGCATAGCAAGAACCAGATTGTAAACCAGAGGGATCGGTTTGTACACTTTCTCAAAGAACATATTGAGAAAATCCTGCCAAAGTTACAGAAACCATCATTAGAACAAGTTCTTGATTTGGTTTTGGAACATTACAAAATCCGTATTTATAATCATATGGATGAACTAATATAACTCACTTGTTCAGCAAACGGTGAAGGCGGTGTGATCTTGAGGGTATGAAGGAGGCTCTCGTAAGTCAAAGGGCTAGGCTCAAAGACAAACATACCGGCGTTGAAATACAGAGGAGGAGGAGGAGATTCCATATCTTCCGGCCACGTGACCTTCTCCGGGCACTGTTGACAGTATCCTACCGAATACTGCAGCGAGTGGCTCCACGTTTTCTCACAGAAACAATCCATCACGGCGTAAAAATACCCATCAGGCAAATCGAAGAGGTGATCGATATTGTCAAAGACTTGAATATCTGCGTCCAGGTAAATCATCTTGCTATACTCTTCAAACTGCAAGAACCACAAAGAGCTTTCACTATAACATATCTTTAAGGTAGAATTTTGTGAAGGATCGAGATATATACTTACGTTCCAAATACGCAGCTTTGAGTAGTTTAGAACGTAATACGCCATAGCAAACTCAACTTGGTTGTCTGGAGGATACACAGGCTCAATCTCACGCAGGACACAGCCTTGAGACCTTAAGATCTCTCTATGTTCCTCGGGCACATCAGGCAACATAGCAACAACAAGAGGATAAGCACTGTTCACCTTACGCAAACCCTTTGCTAATCCCACCACTCCCTTCACGTAGTCTCCATTACCTGCCAAAAACGTCACATAAGCTCTCTTTGGCGGTGCTTGATGCGCCTTCTCGGATAGATTGATTGAGTTTACGAAAATCTCGGGGGCCATTTTGGAGCAAAGAAAAGATATGGGGTGGGTTTTAGAAGAGAACTGAAAAGCTTTCTTGAGTGTTTGAGAAGTAAAAGAAGTAGCAAGTTGGTGGTTTCTAAGGATATGGCAACGTTTAGTTAGTTAATTCGGGTTTTGGCTTGTGGGTAGTGTCTAGGAAGGCTACCACAATGTTTGGTTAAATAGGCGTCGAACGAAGGGTAAATCCGGAACAAAATTAACTAAGAATTACTTTTCTTTTTATTATATTTTTCTATAAACTGCCTTTCATAAAATCGTCTTATATTAATAGAAACTGAAATTTCATATATATACTGTAAATTGTTTTCCGGTGGATGTAAAAACGAAAATGAAAATGAACCTTCTTTTATTTGCCTTTTCTATTGTGGGGTGATGTAACTAGGGAAATGAAAACTTATAGTATATTTTAAGAAAATATTAAAAAAAAATAATGTGAAAACGAGGCGGTTGAATTAAATTAATAAAAATTCTGTGAATCGTTTTCGTAGATTTTAGACAGATATTTTAACGAAAAGGCAGATCCAAAAGGAAAAAGTATAATAAGATTGAAAGAAGACTAACTTTTTTCTTTTTTTTTTTAATTTCTTTGAGGTGATTTGGGCCTTAGGTCCTATTCCACTCCCAAAGTTCGGAGCCAGTCTTTATCTTTACCTTTTACGGTCCTCGATATTTTTATCCGCCTGAGACTCGAATCGGTGACCTCTCAGATAAATACCTGGGGTATTGCCAGTTGAGCTAGCTCGTCCGGGTAAGAAGACTAACTTTTACCACCAAATAAAAAAATTATTAGAAGGAGAACATGAATTCGTCGTGGAATGACTTTAAAACCTCCAACGAATTTACATGTGTATGTCAAGGCACATGAACTATGAGTCTATGAGTACTTGGCAAATTATGTTTTAAATAAATAAAAAGTTATGTTCTAGACGTTAGATTTGTTAAAAACAAAAAAATCAAACTTAACGGTGTCCAGGTTGAGTTAGATGGTTTGATACGGGTATTAAATACTCAAATTAAAAACCTTTGTAATTTTTTCCAAAACGTAAATGCTTATAAATTAAAAACAACCCTCCTGCTTTACCAAAACGTAAATGCTTATAATTTGAGTATATTTTGAATCTGAATTTAGCTATAATGCTCAGATTGAATTTGTTGTTTTTGTTCAAAGTTTTCTTTACTTTTTTTCCCTAAAACTTTATCATCAATATCAAAAGATAATAGCTATAATGTTTTATGAATCTGAATTTAGCTATAATGCTCAGATTGAATTTGTTGTTTTTGTTCAAAGTTTCTTTACTTTTTTTTCTTGAAAAAAAAATTATATATTTTTCGATTTATGATTTTAAAGAAAAATACATTTTGTTTATAATAATAATTTTGTTTTAAAATTATATAATAATATATTGTATATAATTTTTCTTATAATTGATTATTAAATTTATATTTTTATTATAATTTTTTCATTTTTTTCATTTTTTTCTTTTCATATTTTTAATGATTTATGTTATTTACTTTTTATATATAATATATTTTTATTATATTTATAGATAGTAATTTTTATACTAATATTTTTATATTTTTAATATAGTACTTAATCCTTTTATTTGTTTTATTGAGTAAATAATTATTTTGTGATATATTTTTGACTAATTAATTGCTAGTATTAGTTAAATATATTAATTATATTTTACTTTTTTATAAATAAATAGAGATATTAACTTTATATATAATAAGGTTTCAAATGAAATTTATATATCTATTTATTATCTTTTGAAAAAATAATATATATATATATATAATGTGTTGATGTAGTCATGTAGATAGGTTAATAGAGAGAAAATTTCTAATAAATGCTAAATATTTTAGTTCATTAAATTATGAAAACAGGTGGAGGCTATTTACAGTTAAAAGACATAGTAGATCGAAAGCAAACACAAGCGTCGGTATTTGAGTCTTTATCAGGTGACCATTTTTGTCGTTGCATGAACAAAGATAACAGGCTTTTTTTTTTTTTTTTGTCAACATCAAAGGAAAAAAAAAACAGGATATTTATTTACAGAAATACTCTTTTTGGATTGGTAGATCTCATTAGACTATTCTTCTGTGAGTCGGTTGCGGGTTGGCTCTACTATATTTTTATAATTGCAAACTTATGGGCGTCTGCCACGTAGTTCTTTTATTTTCCGAAACAGTAAGATAGAAGAAAATATTAAAAAGAAGAAGTCAAATCTTTTAAAATTATAAAGATTAAGATTTGCATATATACTATAGATTTATAATCTAGTATTTTATATTTTATGAGAAACTAATTCAAAAGGGAAGAAAATAGAATTCAATTTTTCATGAAAAGAATATATCCTTTTTTTCTTTAAAAATCTTAATTGATTTTTATTTTTTCCATATCTTAATTATAATTGACCAGCTAAGAGACATCAGAAACTTTTTTTTTGTCAACTACATCAGAAATTATATAATAAGATAATTTTGTATACTTTTCTGTTATTATATTATTGATGTGAAATCAACATAAAGACAAAACTTAATATTTTATAATCTATGAAAACATAAATAAAAAATAGAAAATGAACATCTGTTTATTTATGAAAAATTGACTATCCCAATCTTTCTTGGCATAATTTAACTGAAAACAGAAATTTACATATATTAAAATTTAATCAAAAGACTGACATATACATATATATATATCACAATCATGTTAATTACAAAGTTACAGATATCTAACTTTATAATATGATAATTTGTATATACTTTCTCCTTATTATACTATTTATGCTAACTCAAGAGGGAAAAAATTGCCGTGGATTTGTTGTGTCAAGTTTTGAACTTTAATTCGTAAATTATGAAAATTAATTTTACATTACGGAAGTGTCTCTTTTACAAAGAAAAAAGCTAGACATTCTTTTTTATGAAAATCAAGGTTACATTACGGAATGTGTCTCTTTTATTTGTTCTTAGTAGTTGTTAGTTACTTTGATATATTTCATATATATCATGACTGAAATTGATTGTTACAATAGTTTAAACCGGCAAATCAGGCTCCTAAGCAAAAGTTCAAATCATAGAACAGAAAACCGTAATATATGATGGTGTACGTACGTATAACAGAAATTTACGTTGTTTTTTCTACACACTGTATATGAGTTTTCTATAAGGACAGTGAACACCAACGTCTCTTTTAAAATGGAATTGTCAACTGCACCATATATACTTAGATCGGTAAGATTTTTTCTCATATCATTCAATGATTTTTTTAAACTTCGTCAAATGAGGTGTAATCTTACTATAAGTTCATGTAAACCTTACATTTTGTTTTCGTCGCACGACGAAATGGCCATTAATTATTCAGATTTTTTTTATAGAGATCATTAAAATATCGAACAGTTCCAACACGAAAGACACAGAAAGAAAATAAATACGACGTCGAGAGCTTGTTTTTGTGTGTGAAAAATGAAAGCTTCGAGAGGCTCCTATGCTGACAGCATCGACACACTTACATAATATTTTTGCTAAAGTAACACATTTCTACATATATGTATAAATTAGTGCCTAATTTCGTCATGACCTTGATATATATTGCGGGAATTTTAAATGAAAAATATCTCTGTATTATATTTGGTAAAATATTGGAACTTTTTATTTACCAATCGACATCCTTTAATTTAAAATATACGGGAAATTATAACAATTTAGACCCCACAACTTGGCATCATTCCACGCATTTTGGGTCGATTATTATTATATTGGTACAAACATATATACGTCCAAAGATATCGGACGTAGACGCACTAGAGGTAGTTATTTTTACGGAACTGAAGTCAAACCAAAATTGGATGGAAGTTATGGATCTGGTGAACAGTTTCTAACAGTGTGTTGCATAGGTTACGAGTATGCATATGTTCACAAATCGAAACGAGAGCAAGAGCATGCATGCTTTAGATAAACTCATAAATTAGAATCAAGCTCTCGACCTTTTAACCACGGAGTTTGAAAAATTTGTTCATATACATATATTTCTTTGTTTCGACAAAAAAAAAAAGAAAATACATATATTTCTTTGTCAGAGTCCAGCTCTGTACCTTACACGTGAAACATTATATTCAAACCGACTGAACTAGTTAATTACAACGTTGAAGTCAAAAGAATGTGTTTGTTGTCCAACGACCATTTGGGAGTTGTAGTGGATATGGATTATAGAGAAGGTGATAAGATTATTAAATAGAAAATAGTTTTGTCGCTGGCTCTTAGTTTAATGATTTAATCTAATCCCTTTTATAATAAAATCCCTTGAAACGTCCCGAAAGCTAACCACAACGTGTTAAAAATATACACATTCATGCATGCGCGTTACGTCCACTAAATTTTGTTTCACGTCCTTCAAAAAAGTTGCAGAAAAAAAATCAATTGGCATAATAACTAACCAAATTTATAATAATAACACTATAATAAATTGAAAATTAAGTTGATAGTAAAAGTTGTATGTTAGAGATGATTATACCCCTATAAATTAATTCTTTTGAACTATTTAGGTGTGCATGAAAAAAAAACTCACCTCATTTCATATTGCTTTCTTGTTTATGTTTTATTTTCTTAGTCTAAATAGTTTATATCTCATGATCTCAAATAAAAAATTATGCTTTACATCACATAAATAAACTGAAATTCAAATTAATTAAATCAATTTTATATTATAGAATTTGGTGTAAAAATGTTAATATTATTTTATTTATTATGTGTAACATTTTGTTCTATGTATGATATTTATGTTGTCTTAGAATAATATGATATTTTATAAAATCTATTTGATTTCTGTCTGTATAGAATAAGCTATTTTATCGACACTATAATTAATAAACTTGAAAAATATATATCCACAATTAAAAATGGAAAATTTGTTAGATGCAAAGAAAAACATGTAACTTTTTAGTAAAAGTATAAAATTTAATCAACTGATAATATAAAAGACTGAAAGTAATTAAGATGAAGAGAAAGAAAAAAAATCATACATCTATAAATGGTGTGCGTTAACAAAGATAAAAAAGTATATATGTATATAATATAAAAATATTATTGTCCTTCTTATTTTTTTGTGAATTATAATTTTTTATCAGTTTATTACACTCAATTTCCACCCAAAAAAGAGGACCATGACTTGTGGCCTAGCGGTTGGTGCTAGTGCTGTCACTTTGTCATCGTCTGGGTTCGAGCCAGCTTAAAATTTAGAGTATGATTAACGGTGGGTTCTACATGGGTTGTGATTGAATTTTTTAATTGAAAGAAAAGAAAAGTTGAGAAGAGAGAGAGTATACCGTCTCTAAAAAAGGAGATTTTAGAACCCAACTCTGAACTTCTCAAAACACATGTTCTTTTGTTATTGGTTCAAATTTTTACAATTTAATAAAATTATAATAAAACATTAAATTAATAATATAAAATTGATCAGAACCTTCTTTTTAACAACTCACCGTTAATCATGCTCTTAGTTGTTGTTGTTGAAAAAAAGCATCTTAAGCATGTAAAGAGTACATGTGTTGAGTTAGCAACTTCATTTGAAGCTTACCACGGTTCTCTTAGAGCATGTGCATCACAAGTTCATAACATGACGGTCTAAAAAAATTATTAAAATATATGTGGGCCCATAAATAGTGACGAACCCACTTCCAAAAAACTATTTTAGATTTTTTCTCTCCTCGGGTTCATCATGTAGCGACATATGATTGGCCGATTTTAGTTTTTTTTCCCGACTTTAAAAACCCGAGAAGGATTCACTAATGTACATGCTCTTACTTCTTTGAGCTTGAAATTGCTAGGCATACTGAAATACCAGGACAGGAGAGTCAAAGTACATGCATGCTGATGCCTCAGCAAGGCAGCTTCGCCCCTATATTGAACATTAATTCTTATCTGTTGATTGGAAAATCTTCGTCTAATAGGCCCATTGTGGATTGGAATTTCATCCTGCCTTTCTATGTTATATAGACTTGTCTTGATTGTAGTATACAAAATAAGCATAGCATATCACATTCAGGCCCGGCCCAATATTCTATGGACCATAGGAGTCAAGGCAAACACAATATTTTTTTTTGGTAAATGGCCGGGTTAGTGCCCCCGAGGTTTTATTAAAATTAAAAATCAAATTACAATCGAACTTGTCTAGAAAAAGCTAGACTTTCTAAATCGTCTTTCCACAAAGAATGAACAAAATCAGGGACAAAATCAAAGGAATGCAAACCTAACGGTAAAGTAAAAGCATAGTTCGCCAATCCATCCGCAAGGCGATTGGCTTCCCTATACACATGAGTAATCTGAACTCGCCAGTTCTTTGATAAAAAGCCATGGCACAGTCGTACCAGGAAGGACAGCAGGTGAGAATCCCCAATCCCTGTCCGAAGAAAATCCACCACCAATTTCGAATCCACTTCCAACTCCACCTGCGGTACCTTCTGCTCCCACGCAAGGCAAAGCCCATAGTACACTCCCCAAAGTTCTGCTAGCGGTGCCGAGCAACGACCGATATGTAAAGCAAAACCCGTACACCATTCGCCATCTCCATTTCTCAAAACTCCTCCTGCTGTTGCAATTCCCGGGTTACCTCTAGCAGCTCCATCCGTATTTAACTTGTACCATCCAATCTGCGGCTGCTCCCATCGGACCATAATCTCCACTTCCACTCGACTCGTACTCAGTTTCTCATCTCCCTTCTTCGACAAGATGACTTCGCGCGCGCCCGGTCTTTAACAAATCGAGTGCGATCACGAGAGAGCTTGTTTCCTCCAAACACATTCTCACACCTCCATTTCCAAGCCCACCAAACTCCAACCGCAAATAACGTAGACCACGGGACATCTTCCATTTCGCTATGATCTGATAAATTCTCATAGAGCCATTCCAACAATGTTCCTGCGAAGAAACGAAGTCTCTTTACTCTAGGCACTAACCTGGTCCAGATGCCTTCCATTGCCGGACAGTCACGAAGAACGTGGATGATCATTTCCGCACTTCCCCTACACACTTGGCAAAGATCCGTCGAGCTTAAATGTCGACGCAACCGTTCTCGATTTGTCATGATGACTTTGTGACTCACAAGCCAGAGAAAAACGCGTATCCTCTCCGGCACCAATACACGCCACACTCGCTTGTAGAAGTCTCCCATATTCGGTCTGGGTATTCCATTTTCCGTCAACAGCGAGTACGCGGAGCTAACGGAGAACTTCCCATCTGCTGTTCCACTCCAAGCAAGTCTGTCCGGAGAACCAGTCATATTATCAAGGACAACTGCCGCAAGTTCCAGACATATCTCAGGTGAAACAAAAGGCTCGATATCCGAAATTGACCACCCCCTACCTTCTTGCCACATATCAGCGGCTGTAATCTGCTCAAATCCCACCGGGAGAGGGTTATGTATCATCTCACACAAAGGTATTCTCCAAAACCACCTATCTGTCCAGAACTGAATATGTCTCCCATTTCCTATAACCCAGCTTCTACCTCGATCAATCACCTCTCTGAAACCGACAGCAATACTCCGAAATGTTGCTGACCACGATCCTTTAGCAATATGCCACCGAGGATCTCTGACACTATCCAGTTTATATTTACTACGGACGAGACGAGCCCAAAGGCCATCCTTATCCTGGAGTAAACGCCAGCCCATTTTAGCCACTAGAGCTTTGTTCATAACGCCTGGTTTGCGAATACCCAATCCTCCTTCACATTTAGGAGTACACAGTTTATCCCACGCGAGGAGATGTTGTCTCTTCTGGCTCCCATGACTCCCCCACACAAAATCCCGAGAAAGTCTCTCTAAGTTATCCAATGTCGACGCAGGAAGGCAGATAGTACTCATAGAGTGTATCGGAATTGCCGCAAGGACTGATTTAGTTAGAGTGATTCTCCCTGCCAAACTTAGAGTTCGACTCTTCCATCCCGCAAGCTTAGAAGATACTCGCTCCAGAACTGACCCAAATGTCTCCTTGTTAATCCTCTTATGCAATACTGGCATACCAAGGTATTTTCCCAGATTGGTGGTTGACTTGATTCCACTCTCATTGCTTATCATTGTACGCAAATCTCGAGAAACATTTGAAGAAAAAAGACTGTAGATTTCTCCAAGGACACTTTCTGTCCTGATGCTTCACAGAACCTTTCCAACACTCCTCGAATCACCCGGATCTGAGCAACCGAAGCTTCTGCAAAAAGGATCAACTCATCAGCAAAACAAACATGTGACAATTCTGGCCCACCTCAAGAAAGACGGATAGGCTTCCAACTGTCTGTCTGCCACAGCTCCATCTATAAGATGGCATAATCTTTCCATACACAAAACAAACAAATACGGCGAGAGAGGATCGCCTTGCCGAAGTCCGCGCTCCGGAGTAAACGGTTTTGTTTTATCCCCATTCCAAAGAATGTTCATCGACAGTCCTGTGACACAATTCATCACCCAGCTAACCCATTTATCCGACAGACCGGTTGCTCGAAGAGTATCCTCCAAAAAGTCCCATCTAATTCGATCATATGCTTTCTCAAGATCAAGCTTAAGCAGCATCCAACCTCTTCTGCCTTTTTTCCGCTTCATGGAGTGCACTGCCTCTTGAACGACTACGATATTATTCAAACTTAGTCGGCCCGGGATAAAACTAGATTGAGCCGGTCCAACCAACTTCGAAATCACCCGTTTTAACCTTCCCACCATTGTTTTTGTTATGATCTTAAACAAGACATTACAAAGGCTGATTGGTCTAAATTGGGTAATCTTCACCGGAGCTGCAACTTTTGGTATTAGCACAACAAGGGCATCATTCGTATGCGCCGGAAGTTGTCCGTTCTCAAAGAAATCTAGGACAAATTTTGTGGTAGAGCATCCCACTATCTCCCAGCATCTTTGGTAAAAAAATGGGTTGGTACCCATCAGGACCAGGCGCCTTGAAACTACCCATACTCTGCGTAGCAGTCTCCACATCCAAATGCAAAAACGGCTTGTCTAAATCCCTCTTCTCAGCCTCAGATAGACTATCAAAACCTCCTCTCGGTAAGGCCTCAACCTCCTCGCTCACATCGGCAAGAGAATAAAGTCTCTCAAAATACCCCACAGCCAAGTCTTCAAGTTCCTTACCGTCTGTAATCCATCTCTCATCATCATTCTGTAGCGTCTCAATTCTATTTCTCCTCCTTATTATTACCGTAGAGAGATGAAAAAACCGTGTGTTTCTATCCCCTTCATTCACCCACTTCTCTCTGGATTTCTGAAACCACACTATTTCCTCCTGTTCCAAAACCAAGTCCAGCTCCGCCAATAACCTGTCCTCCCTTTCCAACAGCGTATCAGTTGGATCCCGATCAATCAAATTTTGGACTTTCGTAATCTCGCTGAGCAAATCATCCTTACGTTTTTGAATGTTACCGAAGATCTCTTTGTTCCATCTCTGCAGAGTGCTCTGTAAACTCTGCAGCGCTTCTTTCGTACTTACCTCGTTGTTCCATGAGTTACGTACAAGGTCTTTGAAGCTCGGATGTTGAAGCCAGGCAGCCTCAAATCTGAATGGTCGGCGCTTGGTATTCAACTCAGCTTTAGGAACCAGCTGGATATACAATGGGGCATGATCGGAAGCCAAAAAAGGCAGATGAGTCACCCTCGCTTCCTGCCACTGTAGTCGAGCTTGGGCGCAACACAGCACTCTATCAAGACGTTTAGCAACAAAAATTTTACCAACTCTGCCTCGACGCCACGTAAATTGGTTACCTTTGAATCCCATGTCAACCAAAGACAACTCGTTAATCCAATCTCCAAAGGTGAGAGAGTCCTGCGAAAGACAACCACTGCCCCCTATCCTTTCGTCAAGACGAACAATGAGTTAAAGTCTCCGCCAACGAAAGTAGGTTCGGTAGCAGCACTAATAATACTTCTCAACTGGTTCCAAAGACCGCTTCTCTGGATGCAGAAGGTGCGGCATAAACAACAATAAGATTGAAAATATCTGTTCCATTCACAACTCTAGCGTGAATATACTGATCGTCAGAGGCAACAACATCCACACTTCCGATCCCAGACTTCCACAATAACCACAGACCTCCAGTCTGCCCTCGTGCATCCACTCTGAAAGAGTTATCAAAACCTAAACCTTCACAGATTCTTCGAGCTTTATCGCCCCCAGCATGGGTTTCGAAGATAGCAAGAATATCTGTCTTGAAGCGCTTTGGAATATATCTGATTGAGCGACGAAATTGGGTTTATTCGCCCCCCGGCAATTCCATAATATGCAATTCATTAAGAAAATTCTTCGGAAAAGATGAATTACCGGGGACAATTGCTAAACAGCCAGAGCGTTAACGACACTCTCGCCCTGTTCAAGCTGCCCCTCTTGAGACCCGCTATTCTCGATTTCCGTATATACTACCATCTCCATCGTAGTATCAGAAACCTTCTCCGGCAGATCATCTTCCTTGTTTCCCAGACTCGCAGTACCCCGGACAGGGGAAGTGCTTAATGGAAGCTCCGTAGGAACCACCATCTCCATCGTAACCTCAGTAACCTTCTCCGACAGCCCACCTACCTCGTTTCCCGGATTCGAACACCGGCCACGGGAAGTGCGTGACGGTTCTGAGCTCTGTTTTTCTACTCGCATACGTTTACCAGTTGAGGGTAATTCAAAGTCCCAATTTGTTGGGCCAAAGACAAGTCCCCTTCCCGTGGGACACCGGCCACGGGAAGTGCGTGACGGTTCTGAGCTCTGTTTTTCTACTCGCATACGTTTACCAGTTGAGGGTAATTCAAAGTCCCAATTTGTTGGGCCAAAGACAAGTCCCCTTCCAGGTTTAACATTTTGGGCCTGTTTGGGCTTAATCGTTGTCCCAAACTTTCTAACATTGCTTCCTCCTTTCAGCCCATTATCTTCAGCCGCCTTAGCGCCGAAATCAAATCGCTTGTCTTGGGTAACAGGTTTGTTCTGATGAGATCTGCCCTTAGTATTTTCCTTATCAGCCTCATTGATTTGCAAAGAATCCCGTGACTCCAGACTTTCCAAATCTCCCCCAAATCTTCCAAAACTGTTTGCGATCGGAATATCCGCAAACGCCTTTCCCTTAACGGTCCTTGCATTAATACCACTTGATGATCCACTTTCCTTATTCTCCCTCACCGCCGGAATATGCCTCTCCCTTTCCGGTCTGCGTGGCTTTCTTGCCAGAATAAAACCATCTTCTCCGGTGACTGGATTCACATTTACGGTGTTCGTATTTCCGGTATTCGTATTCTGATTTGCCTTTTCTCCTGCAACTCCGTCTACCATTTGCTTTGGACAGTTGTGAACCAAATGCCCATGTAAGCCACAACTCGAGCAGATGTTTGGCATTCCTTCATATGAAACCATGTATCTGTCCCCATTCACTAATACGGTTCCCTTCAAAGGTTTCTTGAGATTGATCTCCACACAGACCCTCGCAAATCTCGCTCTCTCCAAGTTCGATGTATTCATGTCCACCTTCACCGGTTTTCCCAAACCTTTTGCGATTCCCATTATAATTGATCTGTGATAAAAGTTCACTGGTAAGCTAGAAAACCTGACCCACACCGGAATAGTCATGATCTCATCTCGAAGCGGATCAAAGAAAGGCGACCATGCCTGGACCATCAAATAGTTTCCAAAAACTTTCCATGGACCCCCGGTCAAAATGTTCACATATTCCTCCTCTCTTTCAAATCTTATCATAAAGAACTGACGAGGTAGATCCACCACTTGCATCTTACCGACCGGCTTCCACATCTCTCTCAGCCGACGACTCAACACAGGCAACGATAAAGATCTGCCCAATACCTTAACGATTATACACTGCTTCAATAGTCTGTTCATCGCCTCAAGAACCTCAGATTCAATCGTAATCTCAGGCTCTCCTTCCTCCCCCTCGGGAAGTCTAACTTCATTCTCGACGTCACAAACTCATCATCCAACACCTCCTCTGGCCGTAACATACCCCCACCCATGCTTCCAGAAACTCTCTGTGCCCATGATGGCGTTGTATCCGGTGGATCTCCCGGTGGTTGCCGAAGTTTTTCCCCGGCGTCCTCCATAGTCGCATCTTGCCCCTCAAACGTCAAGGCAAACACGATATAATGTACCTTTATTTGTACAAATATAAAAATTATTTTGGTCTTTTTTTTAATTTCTTTTTCTAACTAAGGCATATATATAAGATATTTTAGAAAAATGCTTCTAATCTCCCAATAAATTGAAGGTTATGTTCCTGCTTTGTATTGGTCAGAGATCAGATTTGGTCCTGTGATGTCAAGTGTTAACTTCTAAAATCAAACAATCTCTTGTTTTAATAAAAAAAACAATCATATTCAGAAGGACCGAAAACAATCAAAGAGAGAATGCTTTGAAAACAAAGAGTCTAAAACAAATAAGATCATGATCAAAGTTGTCTACTATATCTATATAGTTAGAAGGAAAAAAAAAACAAGTATCGTAGTATAACAATCCCAAAAGAAATCCTTTAACTGGCAACATATATGACTCCATAATCACCAAAACTCAAAACAAAAAGAGAAGAAGGTTTTTAACAAGAGACAGAGATACGTACTTCTCCCAGTACCCAAAGCTTTTGTCTCACAAAGCTCAAGCCTGCAAGTAAAAGTAGAACAATATCAAGTGACTACAATGGCGTAGATTAGAAAAAGAAAAACAATGTCGTTTCAAATAATCTAAGTTCACAAAATTCCCACGATACTATAAATCTGGAATGCGTATTTGGAGGCTTACTTTGTTAGCAATGTTGTTGGAGAGCCAGTCCAGACCTTCGTACAGTCCCTCACCGGTGGTGGCGCACGTGCTCTGGATGTACCTGAAGAGAACAATCGAACAGTGTTGGTTTCCTGTTTTGAGAGCCTCAAGAGTAGATAACAATGCGAAAGAACAACAAAAATGTTCTTGATAATCACCAATGACGCTGCCGGAGAGAGTGGAGTCCGAGCTTATCAGTTATCTCAGCAGCATTCATTGCGTTCGGAAGATCCTGCTTGTTAGCAAACACAAGAAGTACAGCGTCACGAAGCTCATCCTGCAGATAACAAGCATTAATAGGTCAGCCACGTACTAGAGAAGCTTAGATGCTCATCCTAACAGCTCAGCGTGTACCACAAGATTAATCGAAGCAAAGGGTGTAACTTTAAGAGTTTGATTACAAGGGATGAAGTAAGGTTAAGAGTGGTTAGCTACCTCGTTTAACATTCTGTGAAGTTCATCTCTTGCTTCAACAACACGATCTCTGTCATTGCTATCCACCACAAATATCAGACCTTGAGTGTTCTGGAAGTAGTGCCTCCACAAGGGACGGATCTGTAAGAGAAGACAAGTGAGCACACGTTTTCCTCTTTCTTCCTTTTTTTCTATTTCAGGGAGATTCATAGAGAGTAACAGATGGTAGAAACCTTGTCTTGACCCCCAACATCCCACACGGTGAAACTGATGTTTTTGTATTCAACTGTTTCCACATTAAACCCTGTAACAACAAAACAGACATTATGTCTCTAATCACGTCTCAAATATTGTTTGAATCAATATATTCCATGTAACCTAGGACATTGAATATTCCGTTCTTATAACAACTTTGCTTTAAAAAGTGGCAATTGGTTAGATGTCAATTAACACATCCAAAGGAAACATCTAAACTTGCAACGACCCTAAGCAATGCCGAAAGGTATTGATTCTTCTACCACAATAATTTAAAACAAATGCCTCTATTTGCATATATGTTAAAGAGGCACTTGTTTTAGCTGTCCATTCACAAACCCGAATTCAGAAACTAGGAAAAGGAAAGTGTTGAGTAGTCAAAATCATATCCAAGTAAAGATTAAACTCAAAGGGAAACTTCTAAACTTGCAAGGACCAAAAGAAATACAGCTGACGATCGGGAAAAAGAAATGACATGCAGTGATTGTTCTACCACAGTAATTTTGAAGTTTTGAAGACTCACCAATGGTTGGGATGGTGGTAACAATCTCACCAAGCTTGAGCTTGTACAAAATGGTGGTCTTACCAGCAGCATCAAGACCAACCATAAGGATACGCATCTCCTTCTTGGCAAAAAGCCTGCTGAAAAGCTTTGCAAATGAAAGCCCCATTTTCCTTCAGCTACTTGTGATCCTGAAACATGCAAACAAGACAAATATCATCATGCATCATTTACATTTAACTCAAAAGATTTTGCCAATTTTAAATTCCACGTTCTCAAAGCCAATCACCCTAACACAAATAGCAATCAATCTACTGCCAAATCTGACAATTCAACACGCATTGCACTATGTGATTTGTGATTCCAATCACGTAAATATATAAATACGTAAAGCATATCAGAAAAAAAAATCATCAGTCAGCAAACAATTCGGAAGCAAATGAAACCTAAAGCAGAAGAAAAGTACGAAACATTATGATCGATCACGATTTTCACAATGAAACTTAGCACAAGAGATCGTTCCGCATCTTCGAACTACGAATTATGAAGAGAAATGAAAGAAGGAAAAAACGATGAACAACCAGATAACTGCAGATTCGAGATATTTCGATAAAGTTCAGATCAAGAGCTGCAAATCACGGATTTGAATACAGAAAAAAATGTAACAAATGGAGGACAATAATCTCTGAAGAACCAATCCCAAGCAAGCGAGATCCGATGTATACGGAGTAACAAAATTCGAGTTTCAAAATCAAATGGTCAATGAAAATTCAGATCCCAGAAAAGTCACATGAAGCGAAAAGATCGAAAATGGTTTGGGAGCTTACCTTTCGAACTTGATGCGAAAAGATCTGAACGAAACGAGAGAGAGAAGAGCTTTAAATCAACGCGAGATCATTACTAGTATATATAAAGTGAAAATGTATTCTCTAAACGTGATATTTCAGTACTACCCCTCTTATTATTGAGTTGTTTAAAGTATAACCCAGAAAAAATATCAATGCAGTTTCCCGTCAATTTTGGGTCCTTCCATTGTGAATCGAAAATATTTCCAATCTTTTTTCCATAGAAAAACGTTTTGAGTATTTAGTATTATACCCTTAGAGATACCTCATATTGCATTCTGAGTTCTTTTTCGAATTTAAAAATCTCGGATGCAGTATGGGAGCATTATTAAAAATTTGCAGGGACAAAAATTCAAAAAGTTCCAGGAGTATGGGACCATTTTAAAATTTTTGTTTTGTTTTTGAAAATTAATTAAGAATCCACCAGGGATTAACATGGCAACAACACAAACGAACATGCCCGTTCACACGAGAGTAAAATAATGGAGGATCAATTCACAAGTAAGCCGGCTTAAGTACAACCATGAAAAGAACAACTATAAAACGCAACGTTTTCCAGTGTCTATCGGTTCCATCCATCTTGATAGTCCATCTGGATGATCCATTTGGTTGTTGTACATTTCATCTTTGGCTGTTATTTGTTTCGTCATGTGTTCATCTGATTAAATCATGCAGTTTGAAACATGTTGTTTGTTTCATTATTTATTTGTAAAATATATCTCCATTTAAAATAGACAAATACTTAAAATATTCATGTTTTCATCTATTTTTATTTTTATTTGTAACCATATTAATTTTAATTTTTATATAAAAAATACTCAAACGTAAAATAAATTCAATGAAGATACTGAAGTTTGTAAGTATTAGAAGAAGAATGAATATTGTTAAGGCCTTCATCGGTAGGGTAAAAGCCAGAGCATTTTGGCTTTTGAACCACAAAGGTTTGGTCTTCAAGCATCACCACCACTATCGACATCTTTGGTCTGTCTCTTGCATTATGTTGAAAGCACAGAAGACCAACTTGGATGCTTCTCAGCACTTGCCAACGGTAGAGAATCTTGCATGAGCTTCTCATCAACGATCTCAACAGTCCAGTTCCATTCTAAACTTGTTCCACGCCTTTTTAACAAAAAAAAAAAACACACAATGCTTGTAAATTCTATTCCTCAGAAAAAAAAAGAAACAACTGGGTTCTAAGCGCTTACGTAGCCGACAAGATTGATGTTGAGGCCCATGTGAGAGGAGAATAAGCTGCTCTTTCTCCCGCTAACAATCTCAAGAACTGTAACCCCGAAGCTATAAATGTCCGATTGGGCAGAGAATACACCATCTATCAGATACTCCGGAGACATGTAGGCACTGCATAATCAATGCATCCATCAACCATCATGTAAGAACCTCGAACCGTATTAAAATATGAAAAGGCTATTTCATTACGTACCGAGTTCCAGCCGTATGCTCTGTAAAAGCTCCCTAATCGTCGTTCCTTGAACACATTCGGGCCAACCCGAAATCAGAAATCTTCGGGTCATACCATTATCAAGTAGGATGTTCTGCGGTTTCAAGTTCCGGTGGACAATCATCTCGTGTGCCCCGGAACTTGAAACCGCAGAACATCCTACTCGATAGTGATAGTGGTATGACCCCGAAGATTTCTGATTTCGCTTTGGCAAGTGCTGAGAAGCATCCAAGTTGGTCTTCTGTGCTCTCAACATGATGGTTCAAAAGCCAAAACGCTCTGGCTTTTACCGTACCGATAAAGACCTAAACCATATTCCTTCCTCTTCTAATACTTGTGGACAAACATCAGTATCAACTACATACCCAGTACACCAGCCCGATCACTGAGGTTGCTTAATTACTTATTATCGTTTATTTGGAGAACAGCAGGAATTTGGATAGCCAAAGCTCGGGACATTGTTTGGATTACAAACACAAGCATCGCTCACTGGCCAGACAAGATTAAGCATCATTAAGGTAATTTATTTCAGTTTTACGAGAAAGCAAAATAAAACAAAATCAGTGGAAGATAATCAGATAACTGCAGATTCGAGATTTTTCGATAAAGTTCAGATCAAGAGCTTCAAATCACGGATTTGAATACAGAAAAAAATGTAACAAATGGAGTACAATAATCTCTGAAGAACCAACCCCAAGCAAGCGAGATCCGATGTATACGGAGCAACAAAATCCGAGTTTCAAATTCAAATTTTCAATGAAATTCAGATCCCAGAAAAGTCACATGAAGCGAAAAGATCGGAAATGGTTTGGGAGCTTACCTTTCGAACTTGATGCGAAAAGATCTGAACGAGACGAGAGAGAGAAGCTTTAAATCAACGCGTGATCATTCATTCATTACGAGTATATAAAGTGAAAATGTATTCTCTAAACGTGGTATTTCACTACTACCCCTTTTATTATTGAGTTGTTTAAATTTTAACCCAGAAAAAATATCATTGCCAGTTTCCCGTCAATTTTGGGTCCTTCCATCAGGAATTGAAAATATTTCCAATCTTTTTCCTATAGAAAAACGTTTTGAGTATTTAGTATTATACCCTTAGAGATACCTCAAAATTGCACTTCTTTTTCGAATTTAAAAATCTCGGATGCAGTATGGGAGCATTATTAAAAATTTGCAGGGTCGAAAAGTCAAAAAGTTCCAGTAGTATGGGAGCTTTTTAAAATTTTTGTCTTGTTTTTGAAAATTAATGAAGAATCCACCAAAGATTAACATGTCAACAACACAAACGAACATGCCCGTTCCCACGAGACTAAAATAATGGAGGATCAATTTACAAAGTAAGCCGGCTTTAGCACAACGATGAAAAGAACGATTATAAACGCAGCGTCTTCGATTGTCAATAATCTGGTTTTCAAGGCTAAGGAGATTATTTACAGATATAATTATAGTTTTCACTTTTCACAAAGGATGCAATCATGCAAAAGCCAAGAACAGAAATCAAACCATCCATCTACATTTGCCAACTAAACCGGGTAAAGTTAACACGGTTGCGGTTAAACCCTGTGGTTCAACGCCAGTACTGAGCCCATCTGTGTATGGTTTCAACCATTTGCGGGAACAGCGCGCTTACACTTTCGTTAATCAGATCTTGAAAGAAATGGATACATGCTTCATCGTCCATATCAAGCCTAAACTTTTCTTGAAGCTGTATTACAAACAAAAGCAGTATTTAGGAGAACATTAAGGCGCAAGCAAGAACCAATTAGTGTACCCAAAAAAATGGTAGCTTTGGTTTGGTTTTGATTTGGTGAGAGTGAAAGAAACTTACTTTGAGAATGCCCTTTTCCGGATCTGAAGCTATGTCAGGAATAGTGGAACCCGCCATGAGATAGAAGAGATTCAGAATAAGGTTGCTTGATTTCCGGAGAATGTTGTAGGCTTCACAACAGTAGGACTTGAACCTTGTGTAGTATTGGCTGCAAAAACATAATACAGAGTGAGTCCCTCTCGAGCCAAGATTCATCTGAGTTATATAACTTTTTTAGTAAAATCTGGTACCTTTCTGCTCCGCCCATGGCTTCCACCATTTCTTTGCAGAGTTTCATCGGTGGAGGGAATGGTTTAGGATCTCTACCGAGAATAAACGCGAAATCAACGTGGAAAAGACGGCCATCTTCTGTAAGGAGGAGGTTGTCCAGGTGTCTACACATCAAAAACAGGACATCACAATTTGATTCCAAGGCATATATATAAAGCAAGAAGATCGGTACGACTTCTTGAACACAAGCCAGGGTAAATGTTTTGCACCGTACCTGTCTCCAATCCCAAGTATATATGTGATCACAGAATATCCCGCACAGCTTTTTATAAATGTCTCGAGGCAAGTGGCTGTTATCCCGAAAGGAGCATGCTCATCAGGATGAAACTTCTGCAGATAACTTGTTATGCTTCGGTGCTCTGAGAGAATCTGAACATGCAGAAGCATATATCTTAGGATAACGAGATTACTTACTCTCACAAAAGAGAGGGTCTAAAATTACAATGGCCTGTGGAAAATGGATTAAGGCGCTGAAGAACGTACCTGAGCCAAAGAACGAGATGGTATGAATTCCAACATTCCTTCGTCATGTCCAGTTGCTAAAACCTTATAAGGTGTTAGGCACAGATCAAGATTTTCCAGCTTAAGCAGTCTATCCATGAGCCAAACCATCTGAACAACCTATAAGAAAATTAGAAACGAAAAGGAAATCACAACAAGAACAAAAGATCTACCACAATATGATGCAATTATAAAACTAAATATACCAGTTGGTCTTGACGGAGATCGTCTCCCTTCTTAAATATAACTTTGCAAGTTCCTTCGTCTTCTGTTCGGAAAGCTAGCCGCAGAGGATTCAACTGACTTTTGAAGAGCGTTGATTCTCCGGGCACAATCCCCTTTATGAGAACACTAGGGGTAAGCGGTGAACGGATAGGCTGAAAGTAAACCGAATCCAAAAATCATAATAAAATGGTCAGCAGTGAGACTTCGACTCAGACATTCTTGGATAAACATCATTTAAAAGCGCTTGTTACCAGTTAATAACACTATAGTGAAAGTACCTCTTCGAAGTAGGTAAGTTCGCTAAGGAGTCCACTTAAAAGCTGCCTGAGCTTCTCAATTTTTTTCTGGGTGTTTCCACGTACATTTCTCACGTCTCGTGTAATGGAACATAACTGAGCAGTCAATTCTGTTTGACGAACCAAACTTTGCCACAATTTAGATCCATCTTCTCCGTTAACACCAGGCGGAAGCTGACATAAAAGCAAATATCATTCTCTAGCAGCTAAACAAATCTCACTGGATGAACAAAACAGCTCAATTCCTTCCCCCAAGAATACAAATTACAACGTAAAGTGATGTTTTGTAGTTGCACAACCTTGTATTGTATATGTCGTTTTACAAGTTCCCTTATCATTCTTGGGAAAACCACTACTCCTCCGCTAAAGGTAAGGATTACCATATTATCTACGCTGCATCATGCACTAGCTTTTAAGGAGACAAAATTCTGAACAACCAAGCACTGTCGACCCTAACCCACAGCCCAATTTCAAAGGGTTTGAATACTGACTATTACAAAGAGAACAGAGGCCGGGGAATGATGTTGATCTACATATTCAACTCATCTTAAATGGAAAAAGAAAGGGGAATGAAAGAGAGTAAATACAGGTTAGGTCCACACCTTTGTCATACTCTGCTCGAGTAAGTCGTATGTGCTGTAATATCGCTTGTTATTGACATGGTCAGTAAATTCCACAGCAACATACCAGCGAAAGAAACTGGCTAATTCAATATTCTGTAATGCTAGAAGTTTGAACGAAAAATAACAGAAAACAGTCAATGATGACTCATAGAACAAATATAAATCAGTTATATAGAGAAAAATCATCATAACTTCATGGCTAAAAGTTCAGAACATACCCCGCTCGACAAGGAATTGAGAAAGGCGAGATCTATCAGAGCGTTCAAAACGGAGAGCTTGAACCAGTTGAAGCAAGTAACACTGGAGCTCTTCATCATCAGCTCTTTCAAGGACACTCACAGCATATGCTCGAACCTATCAGTGGGTGTGGTGAGGAATGAGCAAAACATTTAAAGATGCCAGGATGACGGGCAAGCAGATCCAGTAGAAGGTTAAAAGACCAGAAAAGAAAAGAAAAGTAGATTGAGCACTCGTAGTACCTCTTCACTTTCAAATAGAGGAGACAATAGCTCCAAGGCATCACATACATCTATCATTTCCCATTTGTACATCAGTTGAATTGCTTGCTTTGCTTCCTGCAAAATGGGAAGATCATGCAACATCAAAAAATACGATCCATGAAAATAGATGAACAAGCAAAAGATGTACGCTTACCTGAACATCACTCCATTCCACACAGCGAAGAAACTTTGTAAGAGCTCTCTTTTCAGACATTAGAGAGAAACGAAACTTCCAAAGAAGTTGTCTTTCATCTCCACTCAAAGTCCTTGTTGGCGGATATTTCAGAACGGTTTGTATTGATCTTTAAAAGAAGAAAAATAGGGGCAAAGAAAGGGAGAAAGCAACTACTCGTGAGATTATATGCATGATCAAGAAATAACAGGAAACTTTTTCTCTAAAGAGTGCCACATAACTTTATTCCAACAGAATTTCATACTTACTTCCGCTCGGTAGAACTCGGCTTGAGATCCCTGTCAATAATGCCGCGATCCAAGCTCCTTGCCAGCTTTAGTTGCTTGTGTTCTGAAGGATTAAACTTTCCCAGTTCTGTATCCCAAACAGTAACAAATTCATTTGTTGAGCCTATTGGGGAAGTTATCAACACATTGGCTCCAGACTCCTAGAAATCAAAGGCAGATAGTCATAAATCCAGTTAATCCATTGATCCTTGTAATATAGCAAGACACACGTGGAGAGATTTTTATATTCGAATAGGTAACATGGTCAGAGACAGATCCAACTGAGAGAAGACTGTACCTGAAATACAACTCGATGTTCAAAACTACAGAAGTCGATAACCAAGTACAGATATGAGTTCCCATTTTTCGAGCTTTCTTGTTCCTTGATGGTATCCAAGGATTTCATCATAAGTCGGTCCAGCCAATCAATGCTTTGGATCTGCCCTCTTTCAAACTTATTCATGAGCTTCTCCAAACGCTCTAGCTCACCGCGTTCATGCCGTGGAACCTAGAGTATGAGAAATTACAGAAACCCAAAGAAGAAGGAAGTTGGCATACAGAACAATGTATCGAAATATAAATCTAGTATTGAGATAAATCAAGAAACCTTTCCAGGAGTAGAGGTAGGAAATGAACCATCCGCTTCTTTCCCCTGCCAGAGCCTGAGCTTCTGCTTTCCTGATTTCATTTGCATCTTACTATTAAAGAGAAGGATCGTGGCACCACCAATCAGTCCCTCGGCTTTTCCACACGAAACATCCCATACCTGATACAAGCAGAAACTCTTCTATAACCAGAAGAAAAAAGAGGAAGAAACCGAGTAGATACCATATAAAAAAGCAATAGAGGAAGTGATATGATTACTGTGATCGCAAGCTGCGAGTGAGCAGTCAAGTCTCGATATTTCGAACTGAGAGTGATGAGTTCGTTCCAGAAGTATGGTGGTCCTGTAGTGTTCAATCTGGAATTAAGAACAGAGCTAGATGAACCATGGAAACTCTTCTACAAAGGTCATCAACATCACAAGACAGCACACTCAATGGAACATATATGAGAACCGAATATAAAAAGAAAAAGACAGAAGAAACCTTGTTCTCATGGGAAGACCAAAAGGAGCTCCGTCGATATACAATGCACACTCAATGTAAAGCTCTGGTTTTTTTTCCTCTGCCCCAGAGACAAGTCCTAAGAAAGAAACATAAACCAAACCAACAAAGTCAGAAACTTTAACTCAAAATTTGGGTCTCCTTAGCAACAATAAGCAAGTTTCCGACATAAATTTTACACACCAAAGCAATAAACAGTTCACTTCACAATCATTAAGTCAAAATTAGAACAGATTTCAAAATCTACTTCGACAAGAAATAAACATATATGTTCAGTACCCAAATCAGTAGATTTCTCGACGGGGAGGATTCCATCGAGCTTCTCGATACGAAAAGTGACGGGCGAATTGATATCGCAGGACAGGAAGAAACGAAACTCGCTCGCACCCATGTGCGATTTTTTTTTCTTAGAAGATCAAAATTGGGGATTTTCTCATCAGCGAAAGAGTTGGATCAATTGGATTCGAAGAAATCTGAAGTTTGAACGAAAGTGACGTAAATGTCTTTTGAGTACTCGAGAGGAAGGCGTACACGACCGGAGATTGATCAGCCTTTCGCTCTTGAAATCTATCCGATGTCTTAACGTAGACGGCTCCGGCGAAATCGACTCTTACTTAAATAAAATATTAATATTAATGAAATATAAATTTTGGAGCCCACAATACATCTTAGAATTGGAAGAATTATGAAAAAAAAAAAAAAAATTAACAAATAGCTATATCGTTAGAAATTAAATATATACATTTATTTTGACATAATTACTCCTAAGTTGCATTATAAATTCTATATTTATCTAAAATCTTATAGAACTTATAAAACGTTATTCATCTATAGTTATAAACAGGGATATATTAATTATCAAAGCTTGAAAAGTCACTCTGCCCATTTAGGAAAAATTCTTTGTTGTTGACTTTTATAATATATCATGTTTATAAAAGAAATCAAACTACAGCTTTTCACAAATCGATTATCCTTCATCAAAAGAGCTAACATTAATTATAAGTAGTTCATAGTGTAATTCTAGTTTGTGGCCGTAGTAGTAGTACTAGTAATAGTCTAATAGAAAAGAGATCAAAGGAGATGACAAAACGAACCATACAAAAGAAAACAAAATGCCAAAACCAAGATGAGAAAATTGGAAATTATATTTTGAGACAAATGCCTAAACGAAATTTTGTCTCTACACAAAAACTACACCTTTGTATAGAACTAAGGCTTCGGTTCAGGTTATGTACAAAATAGACCAGATCTTCATAACTCGTTGTTATTCTTGGTCTTGAACCTTGTTGCTTCTTGCCATTTACAGATCCAAGGACAACCGACCAAAATACTTAACATATATCCATCCTAATTCACTCACTCAATACGGTAAAGAAGTCAAACAAAATGCTAACTGAAATATGACATTTGATAGGAACTCTGCTGAATAAACACTGATGAAATCAAGCCCATGGAAAGCCCAACACTAGACTTACATAAACAAGAAAGAGTATTGAGCGAGGAACAATACTCACAACGGCAGATAGAGTTCGCAAAAAGATCAAGTAAATACAATCTAGTCAAACCTTACGAAACCTAAAGCTGTGCTCACAAACGTGATGAAAAGTCAACTACTGGTACATAAGCTGTTAATAAACTGGATGTTGGAGAAACAACCTTGTTAGTTGGTTTTAGTATGACAACTTCACACTCTCCACACCGTTTTGGAATCCTTTTGATTTTGTTGATGATGTTACTGAAACTCTTACTCACCTCCAGCTTCTTCATAACTGCACAGTTCCTTATAAAGTAGTTTGCAAGATTCATCTTAATCCATGGTTCTGTGGTTGTGATCGCCGTCTTCATCTGAACAAACTCGAGAGATGATAAGAAACACTGAGGTACATATGAAAGTTTAATCTCCTCTGTCTCTGGAACGCAACCAAATTCCTGAACATAAAACCAAAAAGACAAAATTTTAGGTGTTTCTTTGTTTAATATGAATCTCAACGTGAGTACATAAGCATAGGCAGATGAGACGTACCACGAAGAGGGATTTTAGATTTGGACAGCAACCAAGAAACACTGGCAACAACTCCAAAGTAGATTCAACAAAAGAAGCATCCAAGCGAGACAAGTTAGAGAACTGAGACAACGGTTCGAAGTCGGAGTAACTTTTGATGACCTAAGAAAGAATGAAAATGTCATAAGTAAACTGAACGAGCTTAATATTATTAAATCAAATAATCGAATGTTGTGTACCTTTAGAGTTCGAGGGGAGATGATTATCTCACGGACTGTGGAGATCCCAGTGAGAAAATTGTGGATCCTTCTTCTTTTCAATGGATCATCATAAACGACATCAAACACGACATCGATGTTTACCTTCGCAGAGGGACTGATACTACGTATGATGAAAGTTTGAGATTTGTAACCACGGATACTCATATACTCAAGTCTCGGAGAATCGATTTGAACCCTAGGATCAACACTATGATCTCCAAATTCCTCACGCCTGGACTCTAGTTTGAAGCTTTTAAGTGACTGAGAACGCACAAACACAACTCCCAAAAGATCATCAGGATGTGTGACTATAACCAACTCTTCAAGAACCAAACAGCTTGAAATGAGTTTCTTCAGAACCCAAGTTCCATCAAGCTTCACTGCCTCTAGGTGCATGGTCTTGACGCAAGGTAAAGAAACCAACTCTGGTTTGAGACTTTCCAAAACAACACCGTATAGAGTTAAATTCACCAACATACCACATGAATAAAGCGAGCAAGGGATTGTAACCAACGCTTCCTCAACATCTATACGACTGATAACAGTTATATGCTGAACTCGACGATTCATCACATTATGGATTCGCAACTCAAACTCAGATTGATCATGCTCAGCAGGATCATAGATTAGCTTGAACCTCTTTATGTCACGCTCTTCATTGGACTCCATAAACCCATCTATGAATTCGAATAATTCGTCATCATAGTCGAATTTGTTGGAGTCTAAGTCCAAAGCAGGAACACTTAACCACAAGTTTCTCCATCGTTTTGACAAAAGGCTGGTGCATAGCAACTCCTTCGTGGAGAGCTGAGAGAGGATGATAGAGAGCAAATCATCTGATAAATTGCTTATCATATCTTGACTTGATCCTTCAGATTTCTTGAACTTCCTAGACTTAACCATGGTTTGAGCCTATATTTCACAGAAATGAACAAATCAATATGCAAATATACCATCGAGTAGACTTATGTATACTTAAAAATAATTACAGAAAATATTAACGAGTTACCTTCGGAGTTAGGTTTTTTCTTTTGGAGAGAAGTAGAGAGAGACGGCGGAGAAAAGAGGAGGAGAAGACGAAACAACTGATAATTTGCCGGCGATAGCGTGGAGATCTTTTCTCCTATTTTCTTTTATAGAGAAAACTCAAAAATAAAATGGCCACGTCGCCACGAAGTGAAACATATCCCACTTCCAAATTTCAAATAACCGACATTTGTTGACTTTTTATGGTGATTGTCATTATTTTAATGATTACTCTCTGTGTTTGTGTAAGATCTTTTGTTTAAAAGTACATATATTAAAGAAAATAACTTTTGTACAAACGTACCATTTAATATATAAAATAAATATAAATTAATTAATTATATAAAAAATTATAAAAGAAAAATTAAAATATAATTGGTTAAACATTTTGTAAAGATAAAAATTGTATTGAAATGTTAAGAGAGTAGTTTTTTCTTAAGCAGAACAGTGATTTGAGTTTTTCAATTACAGCTATTAGAAAAGACAACACACAAAAGTCATGATTGATTTTCGATAACTACTGTACTTGGTTTTGAAAATCTGTCGGTTAGTAATTATTACGCATAAAATAAATTTTAGTTTCATTTTTAGGACCTCAATTTAGCTCCACGTTTAGTAATACATTATAAAAAAGAAAACCTTAAATATTAGTGTATGTATATATTGGAACCTCGATCGCTGGCATAGTGAGGACTGAGTAACATAATAATACATTTTATTGTATTGTGTTTCCATTTTACTATCATTTTTTTTGCAATTACAATACACTACAACTTCTACATGTTTAGTAATCCTTTTCCGCAGGAATATTTCAAAGAGTTTTTGTTAAATTTTGTTTTTTCATAAATTGTTACATTTGAAAAATTAATTTCTAACTATTTTTAACCTTTTTATTTTTATTGATATAGCAAACTCAAGTCACACAACCCGCACTACGCAGAGTCGCAGACATGTTGAATAGTCAAAAACAGTTGCCTAAAATCCCTCAACAACTATCCCAATACCAACCTCCACTCTCCCTGTACACACGAACTCAACACATGTACGTCTTTAATTGTCTCTCACGTTTACTGATTTTTTCCAATATATTGCAAAAGTCTCACTATATTGTAATCTATAAATTTGGTTGCAGAGGACTTAAAATATATTTTTCGTTCACACTACAAAATGCGGTTGTGTGTTTGATGATGGTTTATGAATGAGAACTCTTTATAAATTATCAAATTAAAGGGGAAATTTACACCTTATTTACGCTTAGAGTCAATTCAAATTCTTTGTTGTAGACTGTAGTCTCAACAAGTAGGAAAGAGTAACAATTCTTGTACTACAAACATTTTTTTCCCACACCTCAATTTTCGGTAACAAGTACTGTAATTTATAAAACACTGAAGCAAATCAATCTTCTATTAAAATAACTTGTTGGGAAGTTGTCCCTGTTTGCTAATAAGTCCCTGCATAGTAGAGGCCATATGATACACTAACTACTAAGCCAGAGAGCAGTTTCTGACTTTGAAAACACATAAACAAATCTAGTGAAATATTTTTTTTTTTTTCTGTTGATATAAACGTATGAAATGTTGTAAACTAGATTTATGTGATACCAAAATTTTAAATTATAGAAGAATTTACAAAGTTCAGTCTTCAAAATGTTATGCCAGTCCAATTTCAATTTACAGATTAATTAAAGATCGAAAATGATATGAAAAAATCAGGCCAATGAAAAAGTCTAATTAGGTTTAATTATGAACTAAAGAGATGATCTATGAACTTCCCTTTGGTAGCTACACGCCTTTCGTTATATTTCCAAACGACTATCTGAAAATTTTAAACGTCACCACGGGAAAATACAGCCAATGGGAGCCAATTAATTCTGATATTTATACACATATAATGAAGGATTTAAGAGATGCTTCTTTGCTTTAAAGCTTACTTGGCTTTCTTTCTTTCAATTGGCACGTTACGTAACATTCCTTTCACCTCAAAGGTTTACTTCTTGCATATATTACACACACACAAGCCCTTGTATATAACATCTCTTTTATTCTTAAACCTCTCTTCTCTGTTTGTTCACTTCCACTCTTGTCGAAAATGGCAGGTAGTAAGAAGCGTGTTGTCTCTAAAGCTTCATCTTCTCGTACTATTGTCAAAGCAAATCCTAACAACAACAAATTTGCTACCATTGAAGCACCCATTGTGTCTTCATACAATGACCGGATCAGGCCGTTGCTTGACACAGTGGATAAGCTGAGGAACCTGAATGTGATGAGAGAAGGGATCCAGCTTCCCACCATTGTTGTTGTTGGAGACCAGTCTTCGGGGAAGTCAAGTGTTCTTGAGTCCTTGGCAGGAATCAGTTTGCCTCGTGGGCAAGGAATCTGTACTAGGGTTCCTCTTGTTATGAGGCTACAAGGAAGTACTAGCCCTGAGCCTGAGATCTGGTTGGCGTATAGTGACAGAATTGTTCCAACGGATGAGGAACACATCACTGAAGCTATCAGTTCTGCAACTGATGTGATCGCTGGTATTTCCTGTCTCTCTCTTCTCTGTTTTTCACCTGCAAGATGGATTATTCTGAATGAGAAACCTTTAGCTCAATTTGAGATTCTCAAACATGGATGTTAAAATAATGAGTTATTTACTTACCATAGACGTTCCTGAGACTAGATGTGTACATATTCTTGCCTATAGTGCGTTATACGATTCCGGAACACCTAGTTTGGTCTTTACTCATGAGATATTTTAGTACTGCTTCCATTGTTCTGCTATACGATGAAAGTTTAGAGTGTTATGTGTTTGTGACTTATCGGTTTTGACTATGATTAAGAACTTGTAAAAATACATTATGTTGCAGGATCTCGTAAAGGCGTCTCAGACACTCCCTTGACCCTCCACGTGAAGAAAGCTGGTGTTCCTGATTTGACCATGGTTGATCTTCCTGGTATAACTCGAGTTCCGGTGAAAGGACAGCCAGAGAACATCTATGAGAAGATCTCTGATATGATTATGAAGTACATCAAGCCACAAGAATCCATAATTCTAAATGTTCTATCAGCTACGGTCGACTTCACCACCTGTGAATCCATACGGATGTCCAGACAAGTTGACAAAACCGGTGAACGGACTCTGGCTGTTGTCACAAAGGCAGACATGGCCCCTGAAGGTCTCCTGCAGAAAGTAACTGCAGACGATGTGAGTATCGGACTCGGTTATGTCTGTGTCAGGAACCGTGTAGGGGAAGAAACATATGAAGAAGCTAGAAAGCAAGAAGAGTTGCTTTTCAAGACTCATCCAATGCTCTCCATGATTGACGAAAACATTGTTGGCATCCCGGTTCTAGCTCAGAAGCTAATACAAATTCAAACAACCATGATTGCACGCTGCTTGCCTGAAATCGTACGCAAGATCAACCAGAAGATGGAAACCGCTGACCTAGAGCTGAAGAAACTGCCAATGGTAATGGCTTCCACTGGTGAGGCATTGATGACATTGATGGATATCATTGGTTCTGCAAAAGAGTCTCTCCTAAGAATCCTTATACAAGGAGATTTCTCTGAGTTCCCAGATAATCAGAAGATGCACTCCACTGCTCGCTTGGCTGATATGTTAAGCCAATTCTCAGATGATCTACAAGCAAAGCGTAAGGAAGATAACGAGTTCTTGATGGATGAAATCAAGGTTCTTGAAGAATGCAAATGTGTTGGACTGCCCAACTTCATCCCAAGATCAGCATTCTTGGCTATACTTTCGAAACATGTGGATGACGTGCACGACAAGCTGTTGGGGAAAATACGAAACACGCGAATGCGCAGCGGAATAAAGTTTCCCCGCACTTGTATGAGCCTGTGAAGAAAAGACTTGAACTTGAACTATGACACAGAAATGATCTAAGCAGAATCTAAATGAGACACAATCTTTTTACGTGGAAAACCTCCTCGATGTGAGAAGGAAAAACCACGGGACCGTAGTCCACTCAAAATCCACTATATCAAAGGTATGAGTGTTACAACCACGTCCTCCCTGTTCCTACAGAACAGATTCAGAGACTAAGGCTCAAAGAGAGCAATCTCTAACACCAAGAGAACTCAACAAGAGAGCAATACAAGCTTACAAAACTAGCAGATACAAACGACCTCAGCTCACTAGGATTCCGGCAACCAGAGAACAATCCCACCGTACAAATCCAAGATGAACAAGTCAACAACACCTCTGCCAAATTTCAGCTCAATCAGAGAAGAACTCACCGTTGGATTTCCCAAATACTCAAGACTGCAACTGCTGAAGAACTGTAGCGACCAGCTTCACTAAAACCCCGATTCACGAGAAACCAACCGTTGAAACGACAATCCCACCGTTGAATCTCAAACCCACTGAGTCACGAAGCTTCCCACAAAATATCAGCCAGATCAGACTACTTTCGAGCCCTCGAACACAGCCCTGAAGAAACCAGACGAAAACCCTTTCTTCTCTCTTCTTCCTCTTTCTTCTTTCTCTCTCTCTTTTCTTTTTGTGTGTTAGTGTGTGGCTCAGTCATAAAAATCAGGTCACAGGGTTATATAGGTCTTAGGAAAAGAACCTAATAAACCTTATAAAACCTTCAACACCAGACTTCAGAATCTACACAAGACTTGAGAATTCTTCACAAGACTTCAAAAAACACACAAGACTTCAGGTTGATCTTCTCTCAACCAAACCCATGGTTTCCTCACACTAGGAGGAACACAACAAACTCCCCCTCCGACTAGTTGGAGGAAACAGCCATCCGGCTATCTCACGGCAAACCTCAAGCTTTTCCTCGGCAATGATTTCGTCATCATATCAGCTCCATTATCATTCGTATGAACTTTTTCAAGTCCCACTTCCTTAGAAGCAATCACATCACGTATCCAATGATACCTCCTATCAATATGCTTCGAACGCGAATGAAATGTCGAGTTCTTTCCGAGACATATTGCGCTTTGACTGTCACAAAGCAACACATACTTATCCTGCTTGAAACCGATATCCTCACAGAAGTTCTTTGTCCACAACAACTCCTTGAGAGCTTCAGTTGCAGCTATGAACTCAGCTTCAGTGGTAGAAAGTGCAACACACTTTTGCAACCTTGACTGCCATAAAACAGCTCCGCCCGCAAACGTTATCAAATAACCCGAAGTAGATTTCCTGGAGTCAACATCTCCAGACATGTCAGCATCAGTATAGCTAACAATCAATGGTTCATTACCTCCAAAGGTAAGCTTCAAACCAGAAGTCCCTCGAAGATATCTCAAAATCCACTTCACAGCATTCCAATGTTCTCTTCCAGGATTAGAATTGAACCGGCTTACTACACAACAGCGAAAGCTAAATCCGGTCTTGTACAGACCATGGCATACATCAAACTACCACTGCAGAAGCATATGGAACTCTTGCCATATCTTCCTTCTCTGCATATGTCTTTGGACTCTGTTTACTGCTCAATCTAATGTGTGAAGCAAGAGGAGTGCTCACCACTTTAGATTTGTCCATGTGAAACCTTTTAAGTACTTTCTCAATGTACTTCTCCTGAGACAAGTGAATCAATCTCTCAGCTCTGTCTCTTTCAATTCTTATACCAAGAATCTGTTTCACTGGACCCAAGTCTTTCATGGCAAAGGACTTGCTGAGCTGCTTCTTCAGCTCCTCAATTCTGCTCATGTCCTTGCCCACAATCAACATGTCATCAACATATAGCAACAAGATGATAAAATCATCATCACCAAACACCTGAATAAATACACAATGATCATCAGTAGTCTCCTTATAACCATGCTCCTCCATAACAGACTTAAACTTCATGTACCACTGCCTAGGTGCTTGCTTCAATCCATAAAGGCTTTTCTTCAGGCGACAAACTAAATCCTCTTCACCCTTTTTCACAAAACCTTCCGGTTGTACCATGTAAATCTCTTCCTCCAAATCTCCATGAAGGAAAGCAGTTTTTACATCCATTTGCTCAACCTCTAGATCAAGACTTGCTGCCAGTCCAAGTACAATCCGAATGGACTGCATCTTCACAACAGGAGAAAAGATTTCATCATAATCAATCCCCTTCTTTTGGCTGTATCCTTTCACAACCAATCTAGCCTTGTATCGAGGTTGAAAACTGGTATCTTCATGCTTAATTCTGAACACCCACTTATTAAGCAATGCCTTCTTGCCCTTAGGCAATTTCACCAACTCAAATGTATGATTCTCTTCAAAAGAATCCATCTCATCACCAGCAGCACCAAGCCACTTATCTTGTGTTCACATTCCATAGCTTCATCAAAGCTTTCAGGCTCTCCCCCATCAGTAAGTAACACATACTCACTAGGATCATACCTTGTCGACGGTTTTAGAGACTCTCGGATCTTCTAACAATAGGAGGGTTCTCAGTAGTTGGTGTCTCACCATGATCGTCACCATGATCACCAATACCATCTTCATGTGCGGGAGCATCTGCACGGGTGTATCATCTTGAACCTCATCCTCGACCTGACCGTGGACAGATGTAGAAGGACTAGCCTCTAAATCGATCAAACTCTCATTACTCTGAGTTGGTTTTCCGGACTTGTCAATGTCCTTAATTGTTTGATCTTCCATGAACACAACATCTCTGCTCCTTATGAGCTTCTTATCAACGGGATCATAAAATCTGTATCCAAACTCATCCTGACATAACCATGAACACACACTGTCGCGACTTCATCTCAAGCTTCGATCTCTCATCCTTGGGAATATGAACAAATGCCTTACACCCAAAGACCCTCAAATGACCATAAGAAACATCCTTACGGTCCAAACTCTCTCTGGAACATCACCCTCCAATGGAGCACTTGGTGACAAATTCAGCACATGAACAACTGTGCTCAAAGCCTCACCCCAGAAAGTCATCGATAAGCCTGACTGTGAAATCAAACATCTCATCCTCTCGACAATAGTCCTGTTCATCCTCTCAGCCAACCCATTCAACTGTGGAGTCTTAGGTGGCGTGAACTGATGCCTAATACCATGCTCTTTGCAATAAGCATCAAATGGTCCAGAATACTCACCACCATTATCACTGCGGATACATTTCAACTTCTTTCCGTTTGTCTCTCAACCAATGCCACAAAATGCTTGAAATATCCCAGAATCTGATCTTTAGTCTTCATAGTGAAAACCCATGACTTCCTAGAATGGTCATCAATGAATGTGACAAAATATGATGCACCACCAAGAGATTTTGTCTCATTGGACCACACACATCTGAATGCACCAATCAAGTACCTCAGATTTTCTAGAAGGTGCAGAAGACTTGAAAGAAACTGTGTTGTTTTCCATGCAAACAATGTGCACACTTAGGCAAGTGCAAACCAGAGATTCCTGGAATGACCTCCTTCTTAGACAACACAGACATACCCTTCTCACTCATGTGACCGAGTCTCTTATGCCATAGCTCCATGGCATCAACATTCTCCACTGCATTAATAGCATCTTTGGGACCTTAGCCTGCATCAAATAGAAAGATGAAAGCTTCTCACCTCGAGCCACAACCAGAGAACACGTGAAAGCTTCCATTTACCACCACCGTGTAAACTGTAGAAACCCTCATCATCAAGTCTTCCTGTAGATATCAAATTCATCCTCAAGTCTGGAACATGCTTAACATCCTTAAGCATCAACCTAGTCCCAAGACTAGTCTCCAAGCAAATATCACCAATGCCAACAACCTGAGCCAAACCATCATTACCATCTTTACAGAACCATACTTACCTAGAGTGTAGGTAGAGAACAAATCCCGCTGTGATGTAGCATGAGTAGTAGCTCCACTGTCAATCACCCAACTGGTGTCTTGGCATACATTAATGGCATTATCCTCAAGAAGAATGAGAAACTCATCTTGGGTGACTGTCACCCGATCTACTTCTTCTTGCTTTCCTTGCTGCTTGTCTTTCTTCAACTTCCAGCAATCTTTCTTCATGTGCCCTTTCTTATGACAGAAGTAGCACTCCATATTAGCAAATTTATTAGACTTGCTCCTGCTCCTGCTCTTGCTCTTGTCCTTCTTGGACTCTCTATGTGAACTTCTCCCCCTTGACTCAGTAACCAGAACATCTGAACGTGAGGAACTAGCATTTGACTGCCTTCTTGTCTCCTCATTCAACACACTGTTCTTCACTGAATCCATCGAAATGACACCTTCCGACGCGGAGTTACAAAGAGACATTATGAATACCTCCCAAGAATCTGGTAATGTACCAAGAAGCCACAAACCGTGAATCTCATCATCAAACCTGATGCCCATATCAGACAACTTGTTGAGCAATCCCTGAAACGCATTCAAGTGATCTGTCATCGGAGTTCCATCCTGATACCTCAGCTCAATCAACTTCTTGATCATAAGCATCTTGTTATTCCCGGTCTTTCGAGCATACAACTGCTCCAGCTTCAACCACAAAGAGCGAGCATTAACCTCATTTTCAATATGATGCAACACATTATCATCTATCCACTGCCTTATCAAACCACACACTCGGCGATGCAGCAACTTCCATTCATCCTCTGTCTTATTATCAGGTTTCTCCTCCTGAAATACTGGTAGATGAAATTCTTTAACAAAGAGCAGATCCTCCATCTTGCCCTTCCATAGATGATAATTGTTGTTACCATTCAAGCTTATCATTCTGCCCATATTCTCCATCTTTTCCATCACTCACACAAGCAAACCAATAACTCAAAGTTATCCAAATCCAAAGCTCACAAAACCTTAAGCTCTGATACCACTCTGTTGGGGAAAATACGAAACACGCGAATGCGCAGCGGAATAAAGTTTCCCCGCACTTGTATGAGCCTGTGAAGAAAAGACTTGAACTTGAACTATGACACAGAAATGATCTAAGCAGAATCTAAATGAGACACAATCTTTTTACGTGAAAAACCTCCTCGATGTGAGAAGGAAAAACCACGGGACCGTAGTCCACTCAAAATCCACTATATCAAAGGTATGAGTGTTACAACCACGTCCTCCCTGTTCCTACAGAACAGATTCAGAGACTAAGGCTCAAAGAGAGCAATCTCTAACACCAAGAGAACTCAACAAGAGAGCAATACAAGCTTACAAAACTAGCAGATACAAACGACCTCAGCTCACTAGGATTCCGGCAACCAGAGAACAATCCCACCGTACAAATCCAAGATGAACAAGTCAACAACACCTCTGCCAAATTTCAGCTCAATCAGAGAAGAACTCACCGTTGGATTTCCCAAACACTCAAGACTGCAACTGCTGAAGAACTGTAGCGACCAGCTTCACTAAAACCCCGATTCACGAGAAACCAACCGTTGAAACGACAATCCCACCGTTGAATCTCAAACCCACTGAGTCACGAAGCTTCCCACAAAATATCAGCCAGATCAGACTACTTTCGAGCCCTCGAACACAGCCCTGAAGAAACCAGACGAAAACCCTTTCTTCTCTCTTCTTTCCTCTCTTCTTCTTTCTCTCTCTCTTTTCTTTTTGTGTGTTATGTGTGTGGCTCAGTCATAAAAATCAGGTCACAGGGCTTATATAGGTCTTAGGAAAAGAACCTAATAAACCCTTATAAAAACCTTCAACACCAGACTTCAGAATTCTACACAAGACTTGAGAATTCTTCACAAGACTTCAAAAAACAACACAAGACTTCAGGTTTGATCTTCTCTCAACCAAACCCATGGTTTCCTCACACTAGGAGGAACACCAACACAAGCCAGTTGAGTTCATCAAGAAAACTTGGGACTACGTCGAAGTTGTTCTCTCATCAGTCATCACCAAATACTCTGAAAACTTCCCCCAGATCCAATCTTCCATCAAACGAGCTGGTCGAAATCTCATGTGCAAGATCAAGAAACAGTCTGTGGATAGAGTGAGTCAGATCGTTGAGATGGAGAAACTTACGGATTACACATGTAACCCTGAGTACATGACGTCTTGGACGCAGAAGATAGACGCACAGAAAAGCTTCATCGATGCTTGTTTGAACGATACGCAAAAACCTGGAAACTTCTCTGTGAGTGGGTTCGGGAGTGTGAAGATTTCGCATCTGCGAGAGTATCACGCTCATCTGCTGCAGCAAGCGTTTGACATGAAGATGAGGATCACATCCTACTGGAAGATCGTCCTTAGAAGGATTGTGGATAACATTGCACTGTACCTTCAGCTATCTGTGAAGTATCTCGTCAACACTCAGTTTCAGAAGGAGATCGTGGCGGAAATGGTGGATCCGGAAGCCGGCGGAGGAGTTGAGAGGATGCTGGAGGAGTCTCCGTCGATTGCGAGCAAGAGGGAGAAGCTTAAGAACAGTATTAAGGTTCTGCAGGAGTCTAAGGACGCTGTTGCCGCCATTGTTGATCAGAACTCTGGGTAGAGAGAGAGAGATCGTTCGTTGATTGATTTTGTTCTTCGAGCTTTGATGTTTTTTTTTTTTAGTTGGTGGACCTTTTGTGTTTTTTGAACTTATTTTAAATATTTATAATATATTATGATTATAAATACTAATTTATATATAATTGATTTTTGTTTTTCATATGTGAACTTAAAACTCATTAAACATAGTCTTACTTATGTTTTCCATACATTAATTTGAAATAAAAACATTCTACAGTTTTGTATTACCATCAAGACAAATTTTATAAATGATTTTTTTTTATTTCGAAATTTTCAATAATTTTTTATTTTCTATATATTTCATATTTTTGATATCCGTAGGACACCTTAAATTTATGTTCATAACTTTAAACCTTTTTCTTTAACATTCTTTAATTATTTTCTTTAATGGATATGTTTTTTGTTACGAAATTTCACTTTCATTAAGTTAGAAAGCAATAAATAGAATATATTAAATTCAAAATTTTAATTTATTTCTTATATCATAACAGTATCTATAGATAAGTGAATGTGTGTTTGAAATAATATATAATTTTTCTACTTGAATGTCTATTTTTATTTTTGACTCTTATAAGGAAATCAATTTTAAATATGTATTGTTTTTAAATAGTGTATTCTTTCTTATATATTGGAAATTTTATACAATCTCATATTCACCCTTTTATAAAATATTCCTTATTCTTATAATTTTATTTAGAGTTACAATTTTTTAATTATAAGTTTATCAAATTATTTGAAATATTTTTTTTTCATTTTTTATATCTTTTATGTTACTATGCTTTTGAACTTTTCCTTATTATACCATTAAATTTTGTATGAATTTATTGACATATTTAATTTAAAATTAATGTGAATTAATTAAATCATTAATTAGTTTTAATGTTCATTTTTATTGTTTTGCTCATGTTAATACTATAAATAGAGAAAAAAACAGCTAATTATATATATGATTTTCATATACTTACAGTGTATGGCATCTTTTTATCTATAAACTTTTTTTTATCTATAAATATAAGAAACTCACATTTACATACATATTATCAATTCATTTCTGCTTTGCACTGCAATAGTTAATTTCTAATTACTTTTTACATTCGATTCTAAAAAGTTACCCCTTCTTTTTCTTGCAAAAACCTTCATGCATGCCATCTTTTAGCTAATGTCAACAGAATGACATCAAGTCTTTACATATTACGAGATAACATTTTTTGACTTTTAGTTTAAAATACGCATATACAAATATATACTGAATCCATATTTATATATTTTTTAAAACTAAATGTTGTAAACTAGATTTATCTCCATTGGCCATGGCACCGTGGAATTTACAATTATACTTATAGACATTCATAATCCCTCCTAAATTAAGTCATCGATCATAAACTACTTCGATATAATATACATCTTTCTAGTTATTGATTAGAAAACCACATTTACCTAAATATATATCATCAATACGTTGCTGCCAGTTTCTAATAACTTCTTACATTCAATGCTGATGTTGCCCTTTTCTTTTTGTTGTTGAGATAGCAAACACCATAACCGGCATGCACCATCTTGTTAATGTCAAAAGAATGAAGTGATTACATATTACGAGAAAACATTTTTGTGATTTTCAGTTTAAAATACATATACAAGTATACTGAATTTATATTTATATTAAAATAATATTATTGTAAACTAGATATATGTCCATGATACCAATTTTTTTTGAAACTATAGTGGAATTTATACCGAGACCAATCTTCAGAACGTCTGATTAGATATAATTTATGAAGTATTGTAAGTTCCTAACGGATATCTGAAAATACCAAACGTCACCACAGGGAAAGTTCAACCAATGTGAGGCAATATAAAACATACACATATAATGAAGGATTTAAGAGAGGCTTTTTAGATTCAACTATATGCTATATAGGTGTAATTATGGACTGAAGTAGCTTTTTTCAATTCCAACATGCACGCCACCTACATCCTTTCATCTCAAACGTTTCTTGTAATATTTCATCACTCATACACAAACCCTTGTAATATCTCTATATATATCTTCAAACATCTCTAAAAAGAATCTCACCTATCTCCGAACATCTCTAAGAAGAATCTCACTTATTCTTAAACTTCTCCTCTGTCTCTCTATTATTCCTACTCGTGTCGAAAATGGGAGGTAGTAAGAAGCATGCTGTCTCTAAAACCTCTTCTTCTCTTGCCATAGTGGAAGCAAATCCTCCCGACAACAAAGTTGTCCCCATTGAAGCACCGATTGTTTCTTCTTACAACGACCGAATCAGGCCGTTGCTTGACACTGTGGACAGGTTGAGGAACCTCAACGTAATGAGGGAAGGCATCCAGCTTCCCACCATCGTCGTAGTTGGCGACCAATCCTCTGGAAAGTCAAGTGTTCTGGAGTCTTTGGCAGGGATCAGTTTACCCCGCGGGCAAGGAATCTGCACTAGGGTTCCTCTCGTTATGAGGCTTCAGCGAAGTACTAGCCCTGAACCTGAGATCTGGCTGGAGTATAGTGACAAAGTTGTTCCAACGGATGAGGAACACATTGCTGAAGCGATCTGTGCAGCAACAGACGTGATCGCTGGTATGTTCTCTCTCAATTTCTCTCTACCATTTGGTGACCTCCGTGTGTTTTGGAGAAAAACTGAAAGACAAATTACTGTGAATGAGCTCTATCTGAAACATGGATTTTTGTGAGGAGTTATTTATTTACCAAAGAAGTTATTGAAAGTAGATGCGTACATATACCTAAATACAACTGCCTAGCTTTGTCTTTTTGGCTCTGGAACTACTAATCTGATATTTTTCATGCTCTTAGACTAGTTTTACTGAAACTTCAGAGTGCTGCTTGTTTTAAACCAACCAGTTTTGACTATAATACGTGCAAGATAGATGATTGAGAATAGGACCTTTTCTTACTTGTCAATTTACCATAGAAGTTTCTGAAACGAAATGTTTACATATATCTGAATACAAGTGCCTAGAGGTCTTTACTCATCTGAACTTTAGTGATGTTAACTGAGATAATTTTTTATATGATGATACCTCATAGTGTTATGTTTTTGAAACTGACTAGTTTCGACTGTTATACCATCTCTGCAGGTTCTGGTAAAGGGGTCTCAGACGCTCCCTTAACCCTCCATGTGAAAAAGGCTGGGGTACCTGATCTTACAATGGTCGATCTTCCTGGCATCACTCGAGTTCCGGTGAATGGACAGCCTGAAAACATCTATGAACAGATCTCTGGGATGATCATGAAGTACATCGAGCCAAATGAATCCATAATTCTTAATGTTCTGTCAGCTACGGTCGACTTCACCACCTGTGAATCAATTCGAATGTCCCGCCAAGTGGACAAAACAGGGGAAAGGACTCTTGCTGTTGTCACGAAGGCAGACATGGCTCCTGAAGGTCTCCTGCAGAAGGTAACTGCAGATGATGTGAGCATCGGACTTGGTTACGTCTGTGTTCGAAACCGCATTGGAGAAGAGACATACGAGGAAGCAAGGATGCAGGAGGAGAAACTTTTCAGGACTCATCCGATGCTGAGTTTGATTGACGATGACATTGTCGGCATCCCCGTCTTAGCTCAGAAGCTGATGCTTATCCAGGCAACGATGATTGCCCGCTGTTTGCCTGAGATTGTTCGCAAGATCAATCAGAAGACAGAAAGCGCTGTGCTGGAGCTGAACAAACTGCCAATGGTAATGGCTTCAACAGGGGAAGCATTGATGGCGTTGATGGACATCATCGGTTCTGCAAAGGAGTCTCTGCTAAGAATCCTTATACAGGGAGATTTCTCTGAGTTCCAGGATGATCATAACATGCACTGCACTGCTCGTTTGGCTGATATGTTGAGCCAATTCTCCGATGACCTGCAAGCAAAGCGTAAGGAAGCTACCGAGTTCTTAATGGATGAGATCAAGATTCTTGACGAATGTAAATGTGTTGGTCTGCCAAATTTCATCCCGAGATCAGCATTCTTGGCTATACTTTCGCAACATGTGGAAGACGTACATGTGAAGCCAGTTGAATTCATAAAGAAGATTTGGGACTACGTCGAAGCTGTTCTGTCAACAGTCATAACAAAGTACTCCGACAATTTCCCACAGATTCAGTTGTCAATCAAAAGAGCCGGTCGAAATCTCATCACCAGGATCAAGGAACAGTCTGTGAGTCGAGTGATGGAGATCGTTGAAATGGAGAAGCTGACAGATTACACATGCAACCCTGAGTACATGAAGTCTTGGACGGCGAAGACTGGTGCACAAGAGAGCTTCGTCAATGCTGTGTTGTACGATAAAAAAACTCCTGCGTACTTCTCTCTTGATGGATTCGGGGATGTTCAGATTACGCATCTGCGGAAATATCACGCTCACTTGCTGCAGCAGGCGTTCGACATGAAGATGAGGATCACGTCCTATTGGTCGATCGTCCTGCGGAGGATTGTTGACAATCTTGCTCTGTATCTTCAGCTGTCTGTGAAGTATCTGGTGAACAGTCACTTTCAGAAGGAGATTGTGGCGGAAATGGTGGATCCTAGAGGCGGTGGAGGAGTTGAGAGGATGCTGGAGGAGTCGCCTTCCGTGGCAAGCAAGCGAGAGAAGCTGAAGAACAGTATCAAGCTTCTCAAGGAGTCCAAGGATGCTGTTGCCGCCATCGTGGATCAGAACGCTGGGTACGGAGATCGTTGATTGGTTTTGGTGAAATGATATCATGTCCGGGTTAGGTTATCTCGTGGGTTTTTGTGGAGTTGGGCTTGGGCCTTTATGTCTTTTTTATTCTCGGATTTTCGGCCAAGTTGGGCTTGGGCCTTTGTGTCTTTTCTTAATCTCGGATTTTCGGCATTTTTTTTTCTTTTTTTTTTCGTTTCTGCTCTAATTCTATGGTTTGTTTTAAATCTTTGTTCAAAAAAAAAAGTGTGCTGATGACGCTAAGCTATTATAAGTCTATAACTACAAGTTTCATGTTTTGTGGTTATGCTTTTGAAGTTAATCTCGTCAAACTTGAAAGAGTAAAAACATCGATTTTGGCTATTGAAATTGGAAAAAAAAAATTAATGCTTTTAAACGAAACTATTATAAATTTGTGAATTGTGACTTAGTTCTTGGCAAGTCAAACCAGAACACAATCGATGAACACAACATAGTTTGAGTATTCTTAACTCCAAAATTAGTTAAGGCTATAAAAATAAACGGAAACATTTACCCTCTACAACCAAATTGCTCCACTAACAAAATAACAGAAAAAGAAAAACACACGACCATGAATCTGTATCCGAAAATAAGAGGTTTTAACTCAGAGTCAGAGGAGGAGTCGAACAAAAGAGAAAGTACTGGAGACTGTATCCAAATAAGAGGGCAGAGAGAAGAACACTGTCATAGAAAACAGAACATTAGCACCTAATAAGTTAAGGACACCAATAAGATCCCAAAGGAATTGATGAGAACCAAGAACCAAACTAGCTCAGTTACAAAAGTCTCAAGCGATACATTCCTAACTAAAAACTTAACATAAGCTTCACGTCTTCTACATGATTTATAAATATGTCTAGAAATTTATTCCTATTAGCTTCCATTCCTTGGAAACCAACTTTTACGATCGTGCTTCTCTCGAGATTGAAGTAGAAAAATGCAGTAATGCTGCTAATGTGTATGCATGCTTATTTTAGTAATGAAATCTTTTGCTAGACAAAAAAAAAGGAGTTGAGCAGCGAAAAATCAGATCATTGAGGAGAAGAGTTGTTTCAGTTTTTGTACTTGAGAGAAATTTTGGAACGGTTAAAAAAATACCATTTTTTTTCAAAGGTATTTTTCTTCTAAGAAACAAAAGTGTATTTAAGTTTACAAAGTTAAGAGATAAAGAAACAATAATTCATTTTTCATTAATGAAAATTATAGTTTTGCCACTCGGGTTTATTTCCTAGTTTCTTTAATACAAATACAATTTAATTTTAATTTTCAGAAAATTCAAATTAACAAACACAAACAAAAAAAGGAAATTTATTTTTCCGCAAAAAAAAAAGGAAATTTCGTTTTATCGCTGGTGAGGTTTTTTGATATAAAACGAAAACAAAACTGTTGGGGTCGAAATCCCCTCCTCGAAGATTGACGGAACGAGAAGTCAAGGTCGAGATCAAATCCCGAACATGGAACGGACGAGCTAAGGCAAACTGCCCACGACCCGAACAAGACACGAACCGGCGGCTGGGGTGAGTGCCAGCCGCGGGGTCTTCTTCGTCCAAGGCCGGCGGCTGGGATGAGTGCCAGCCGCCGGGTCTTCTTTGTCCAAGGCCGGTGGCTGGGATGAGTGCCAGCCGCCGGGTCTTCTTTGTCCAAGGCCGGCGGCTGGGATGAGTGCCAGCCGCCGGGTCTTCTTCGTCCAAGGCCGGCGGCTGGGATGAGTGCCAGCCACCGAGTCTTCTTCGTCCAAGGCCGGCGGCTGAGATGAGTGCTAGCCGCCGGGTCTTCACGATACACCAACCGGCGGCTGGGATAAGGCCAGCCGCCGGGTCTTCATCATATGCCCACGATCATTTCTCAAGTCAAGACTCATTATCCGAACATCGTCCAGTCGACCGACCGAACGTAACTCTATGCCCGGACCGACCCGAAGATCATCCATTTGCACGTTCTGACTCCACGACCCGTCCATAAACATTCCCCGTAAGACCGTGACGAACGTCCAGCCATCCAAGGACCAGTCGCCGAGCACGCGAGCCAAAGGAACCGGCGGCTGGCCATCAATACCGAAACCGGCGGCTGGGAGTTCAAACAAAAAACGGGCGGTTCAAATCTCAGAAGTCGTAAAACGCTTGGAACACTATTCATGCGGGAAAAACCGTTGAAAAACACTATTCATCCCGAGACAAAGTTAACCAAAAAATCGAATTGAGCTTAAACCGAGATTCGGATTACTATTCATCGGATTACTATTCACCGGTTTACTATTCATCGGCGGGCCGGATTTGGATCAGAACGCGCGGGCGGATCACGGAAGACTCTCGGGCCGGATATCGGGCCCAAAAAGCTTAGGTCGGCGGCTGGGAAGGAAAGACAAGGTCCCACATCGGAAATCTGAAGTCTTAGCCTCCTAGGATTGTCAGTATATATATGTACACTCATGTAAGGGTTAATCCTATCCCAGATCCGAGTATTAGGAGCTTTAGCAATGTAAGACTATTCAGCTTTTGCTAATTTCCCTTGTACTTTCAGAAAATATCAATAAAAATCTCTCTTTTGCATTTTCGGTCCTTTAGTTCTTTACAAATAGAATTTTCGAGCCCCCACTAAATATAAGTTTTAACAGTGTGAGTTTCGGCTCTCACAGTTTGGCGCCGTCTGTGGGGACGAGAAATATTCTTAACCCTAAGAACGAAAAGGATACGGAACGAAGACAATGACTAGAAGAACCGACGATATCACCAACCAACTCGCCGCAGCAGCCGCCACGGGAGCGACCAGAACGGGAATTCCAGCCATCGGTACATCGGCGGCCGGGACCGGAGCAACTGCCGCCGGGACATCCGCTGATGGAGCGATCGGGATAACCGGGACCTCCGCCAGTGCGCTCACCCGATTCGGAATGCCGATCGAGGACCCGATCATCACAGAAACAGCCAACGCCGCCCAGAGAACGCGGCAATCACCGAGCTGAGGAACATGGTAGCCGAAATCGCAGAACGGCAAAATATACAAGAAAGAACGGCCGCGCAGGAAAGAGCAGCTTCCCAGGAGCAGACGCGTGGCCCCCGAGCTTTCGAAGCGAGACGCTTTATCTTCACCCCGCGAGCGGATCCCTCGGGTCGTCAGAATCCCGATGAGCAGACCCCAATCGGAACAGGGAGAGAACCGTTAGCACCACCCCCGCTGAACCAGAAAAGCGCCACTGAACGAACCACTGAATGGTCGACGTCCACGGTGACTAACGGTAGAAACCCGAGAGACACCGCGAACGTAGCCGAAAGCGGAAACCGACGAAAAGCTGGAGATCTAAACGCGGATGAGGAAGAGCTCCGATGGTTCGAGAGCAGAAAAGGCGGAAGAGAGGCCCGAGCTAACCGATCCGCTAGCCGAAGGGACGAGTTGGACGAGCTCCGTGCCCGTTTGGAACTCACCGCAAGTCAGATGAAGGAGGTAAGGTTCGCAAGTCCTAAAGCAACAAGTGCGGCCCCGGAAATCGACCAGTTCTAGGGAATGCAAAAGATCCCTTTCACTCAAGGATCACAAACGTTAGACTTTCTGACCCGGGAAAAATCCGAATCCCTTTTTACGACGGGACGACCGATCCAAAGGCCACATGACTGCCTTCCACATCGCTATGGGACGGGCTAGGTAAAAACCGAAGAAAGAGAGCCGGATTCTGCCTCCTCTTCATGGAGCATCTGAAGGATCAGCCCTGTCGTGGTTCTCGAGGCTAGAAAGAGACTCGATCGACGGTGATATTATCGGTTTTTAACATATTTTGATTCGTTTTTAGTATTCGGTTTGAGTTTTGATTTGCATCTTTCGTTGGTTTTTCGAGTCTTTTCTATTGTTTTGAGTCTTTTACAGATTTTATGGAGTTCCGAAGAAGTTTGGCATTTACGGACATGTTCGAGTCAAGTTAAGACGGAAAAACGAGAGAAGGACCAAACATCAACAGAACGACCATTCCCGAAGGAGATCGATCTTTCTGACCAAGCATGGAACGACCGTTCCCTCTAAGGAACGATCGTTCCCCTCTTCACCAACCCTGCCGACAACAATGGGAGAACGGACCGTTTCTCCCATGTGGTCGTTCCACACTCACCAACCTTGCCGACAAAACGCATGAGAACGACCGTTCTATCCTCCGGAACGATCGTTCCCCGACACCGCATCTCACCTACTACGGATCGACCAAGGGGAACGATCGTTCTCCACCTAGAACGACCGTTCCCCGTCTCACCTACTCCCTTCACTTGGCCTATATAATGGACTCACAACATCACTCTCAAAACACACCATCTTCTTCCTCCTCTCTTCTCTAGCTTCAAAGCATAGCTCTTTTCTCTTTTTAAGCTTTTATGTTTAAGCTTTTATATAGTTCTTGTTAAGTTTCTTTTAAGCTTTAATCTTATGCTTTTAATCTTAGCTTTACTTTCAGTTCTTACTTTCAGTTCTTTACTTTCAGTTCTTATCTTTATGCTTAATTAAGTTTTACTTTCAGTTCTTACATTTACGCTTTAATTAAGTTTTACTTTCAGTCCTTATTATCTATATTTATACTTTGTTTCAATTTCTTATTAAGTTATTTACCGCTTTCATTATCTATTCAAGCTTTTATGATGAACTCTATAATCCTGTTGTTATCTTCTTTAATCATGTCTGAGTAGATCTCTTAGTTAGGTTGAGGTTTGTCAAAGGAATTCATGAGCTTTAGGGTAAACACAAATAGGCTATTCAAATCAATATCTTCACCTTTGTTGTTCTTAATGCTTAAATCGAATTGATCACTTGATTTTATGATATGAGGTTTAACTTAGACAGCGAGAGTTGCTAGGTTGCTAGAAAGAACATTGGTGAGCAATTTAACCATTACCTGCGAGAGTAGATGTATTGAGAATTGTGAACATATTAAACCTATCCTTAATGCTTGTCTACGATTTCTAGTACCAACGAGAGTTAGGAATTCTAGGTTGATAGACAAAGATATTGATACCACGAGAGTGGATTGATATTATCCTAGTGTTAAGTTCTAGATTTATGCTTAATCATCGCCTGAATAGTTGTTTGATCCGTTGCTCTGAATCTCCTGAGATATTCCTTGACTTAACGCTTGTTTATATTATCTTTACAACCGATTTCGCTTTCATTAGTTATTAAAAACCAAAAACATATTTGAATTGTCTTAGCTTTTGATTTAGCTCAATATATCATAGTGTGAAAACTGGTCTTCGTGGGATCGACCCCTAAATACTACTTCGTATGCTGTGCACTTGCAGTAGGAAATAAGGGTTTAAAACTCGTGTATCAAGTTTTTGGCGCCGTTGCCGGGGACCAAATTTTTCACCTTTGGTTTACGGCTGAATTATCAGACTAAGAACTTTACTAAACTCGTTTTCTTTTCTTCTTTGTTTTTGTGTTTCAGGTGCATGTCACCAAGGAGCACAAGGAGCAGAAAAACACGAGGATCTTGTTAGCTTATCAAACGAGGAGTTAGCAAGAGCAGAACGAGGGAACAGGCAGAGACGTAACATACCTGTTCCGGAACCAGAAACAACTGACACCGCCAACTCAGATATGGGCGGACAAGTAGACATAGCAGCTCAGCTGCTACAACTTCAGACAGCCATGGAGCAGCTTCGCATGCAACAGGAGAGGCAACTCATTGCACAACCTGCCTTCGGAGACAAAGATGCAGCTCACACATACTACCAGGATCGATCTGCGATCGTTACCCCGATCATCCAGAGGCAAGATTACGAGATCAAACCTCAGATGATCGGCCTCGTGAAGCAACACTGTTCCACGGTCTGCCTGCTGAGATTCCGATGGATCACATCGAGAACTTTGAAGAGATCTGTAGCACAACCGGCTCCAATGGTGTGCATCCAGATTTCCTGAAGTGCAAGCTTTTCCCTTTCTCTCTTACGGGAAAAGCATCACGGTGGTTAAAATCTTTACCACCAGGCTCTCTACCGACTTGGGCTAGTGCACGAGCAGCCTTCTTGGATAAGTTCTACACGAAGTCCAAGACCGCAGCCTTGAGGAACAAGATATCCTCATTCGAGCAACAGTCCGGCGAATCCTTCAATGAAGCATGGGAGCGGTTTAAGGAGTACAAGCGCGAGTGCCCTCACCACGGGTTTAGTGACGAGCAGCTGCTCAGCACATTTTATGACGGAGTAGATTGGGACTACAGAAACGCCCTGAATGCAGCTAGTAACGGTGATTTCTATACTAAGTCGAAAGAAGGAGCTCTGGAGCTGATTGACAACCTAGCCGCAAGTTCCAGCAACAAAAGCCCGGAGTATGACAGAAAGAAGGTCAACAGTGTGGACTCCAGGAAGATTGATGAACTCTCGGCCATGGTTAACCTTTTACTAAAAAAGAACCAGAAGTCAGTCCACTTTGTGGACGAGAATGGGGAAGCACCTATCGCTCAAACCTATGAGGAAGAAACCGAGAATGATCAGATGGAGGTGAATTATGTGACGGGACAAAGTTTCGGGCAGAACCGCGGTTTTAACAACCAAGGCTTCAACACTCATCCGAACGTGTCCTATAGGAGCACCAATGTGGAGAATCCGCAGGATCAAGTCTATCCTAAGCAAGGAGGAAATCAACCGCAGATGGGTTTTCAGAAGAACTACTCCAACAACTACCAGAACCGGCCATTCGTTCCAAATCAAAACCGTTTCCAAGGAGGGAATCAGCCAAGGCAGCCTTTCACAAACTCGCAGCCCCAGCCTTTCACAAACTCGCAGCCTTCATCTTCAGCAACCGGCTCCCAAGACGAGCTGAAGAACATGATGCAGCAGATGATGGCGAGTCAACAAAAGGCGGCAGCAGAGATCAACTCCAAAGTTGACACTATGTATGGTGATCTTAGTGGGAAGTATGAGGCTGTATGGACCCACATGAAGCAACTGGATGTTCAGATTGCACAAACCGCCGAGTCTATAAAAAGAACACCTGGAACTCTGCCTGGAAAAGCTGAAGCACCTAGGAAGGAGTTTGTCAACGCCATCGAGCTAAGGAGCGGGAAAACATTGAATTCGGAAACAACTTCCGGATCGGCAAAAGGGAAAGAAGTGACAACCGAGCACACTGGTCCGTCAACCGAGCACATGCCCAGCCAAGAAACTCCAACAACTTCGGCCAACAATCCAGAAGCAAGGGTATACAAACCCAAGGTCCCATACCCTGTACCACCCAAGAAGTCTCGCAAGGACTTAGAGGATGCTAAATGCAGAGAGATGCTCAGAGACCTAACCGTGAAGCTGCCCCTCACGGATGCCGTTCAGATGATACCTGCTCTCAAACGGTATATGAAAACCCTAGTCTCCGGAAAAGTAGCTGAGGAGGAAAACATGATGGTAGTCTCCAAAGAATGCAGTGCTGTTCTACAGAACAAGGTCCTTAAGAAGAGAAGCGATCCTGGGAGATTCGTTTTATCAGTCAAGATCGGCCCCATGACGTTTGCATGCTCTCTGTGCGATCTCGGTTCCAGTGTCAACCTTATGCCATACTCTGTGGCAAAAAGGTTAGGGTTCACAAATTTCAAACCCACGCGCATCTCATTGGTCTTCGCAGACAGATCAACAAAACTTCCGGTGGGTATGTTAGAGGATCTTCATGTGCGAATTGGAGACACACTCATCCCAGCTGATTTCGTGGTTCTAGAGCTTGAAGAAGAACCGAAGGACCCTCTGATTCTTGGCCGGCCATTCTTATGCACAGCTGGTGCAATAATCGATGTACGGAATGGAGTGATCGACCTCCAGCTAGGCGACATGGTGATGTCATTCGAGATGGACAAATTGTTGAAGAAACCGATGATGGATGGACAGACCTTCACTGTGGAAGGCGTGGATGATGTATATGATGAGGCAGCTGAAGAGCTTCTGTGCCCGGATCCTCTTGAAACCGCTCTAACTCTGGCTGAAAGAGAACATGGTTTCCTGAGCGAGGATGCCGACAGCTTTGCCAAGATGCTAGATTCCAGCCAGAGAATGGAGCAGATGGTGGCGTACATGAGCCTGGAAGATGAGGAGAACTCGGCAGAAACAGACGGAGCACCCGCTCCAATCCCGCGAACACCTGCTCCGCCACTTGATCCGATAGACAGCCCTTGGAGCGAATTAAAAGCGCCCAAACTGGAGCTCAAAACTCTTCCAGCCGGGCTCAGGTACGCATTCCTTGGAACAAACTCTACTTACCCGGTGATTGTGAATGCTGATTTGAATAATGTGGAAGTAGCTTTACTTTTATGCGAGCTTAGGAAGTATAGAAAGGCTATAGGGTATTCACTTGATGATATTACTGGCATCTCCCCTGATCTTTGCATGCATAGGATACATCTAGAAAATGAATCGAGGAGTTCTATAGAACATCAGAGAAGATTAAATCCGAATTTGAAAGATGTTGTTAAAAAGGAGATAATGAAACTTCTAGAAGCCGGTGTAATTTATGCTATTTCTGATAGTACTTGGGTTAGTCCAGTTCATGTAGTTCCTAAGAAAGGTGGAATCACTGTGATAAAAAATGATAGGAATGAACTGATACCGACTAGGACCATAACCGGCCATAGAATGTGCATAGATTATCGCAAACTAAATGCTGCAACTCGCAAGGATCACTTCCCTTTGCCCTTTATTGATCAAATGCTTGAAAGACTTGCAAACCATCCATACTACTGTTTTTTAGATGGTTATTCAGGTTTCTTTCAGATCCCCATCCATCCGGACGACCAGGAGATGACAACATTCACATGTCCTTATGGCACATTCGCTTACCGGCGCATGCCATTCGGATTGTGCAATGCTCCGGCAACTTTCCAGCGATGCGTGATGTCCATCTTTTCCGACTTTATCGAAGACATAATGGAGGTGTTCATGGATGACTTCTCGGTGTATGGAGACTCTTTCTCTCACTGTTTATCTAATCTATGCAGGGTACTTCAGCGATGTGAGGAAAAACACCTAGTTCTAAATTGGGAGAAGTGTCACTTCATGGTCAGGAATGGGATTGTACTTGGGCATCGCATATCAGAAGATGGCATCGAGGTGGATAAAGCTAAGATCGAAGTTATGATGAACCTACAACCACCTACTTCTGTCAAGGGGATCCGCAGTTTTCTGGGACATGCAGGCTTCTATCGCAGGTTCATCAAGGATTTTTCAAAGATAGCCAGACCCCTCACGAGGCTGTTGTGCAAGGAGGTGCAGTTCGAATTTGATAGCAACTGTCTTGAGGCTTTTCATACGATCAAAGGAGCATTGGTCAGCGCACCCATTGTGCAACCACCAGACTGGAGCCTACCCTTCGAGGTTATGACGGATGCTAGCGACTATGCTGTTGGTGCAGTTCTCGGCCAGAGGAAAGACAAGAAGCTCCACGTTATCTACTACGCCAGTCGCACATTGGATGATGCTCAGTGCAAGTATGCTACGACAGAAAAGGAGCTTCTAGCCGTCGTCTTCGCCTTTGAGAAGTTTCGGTCCTATCTCGTTGGATCAAAGGTTATAGTTCATACGGATCATGCAGCACTCAAGTATCTGCTGACCAAGAAAGACGCTAAGCCGCGGCTACTTAGGTGGATTCTTCTACTTCAAGAATTCGACCTGGAGATCAAAGACAAGAAGGGGATAGATAATGGAGCTGCCGACCATTTATCTAGGATGCGGATTGATGAAGAACTCCCACTCAATGACAGCCTCCCTGAAGAACAGGTTTACTCGATCGGAGTATTCCAAATCGAGGAAGCACGCTCAGTCTGAATTCTGCAACCAAACCGAAAGCAGCCACTATCCTCAGATTCCTTGGTTCGGTGAGATTGCGAATTACCTAGCTGCTGATGTAGAACCTCACGGTTTTGTGGGCAACAAAAGGAAGAAATTCCTAAAAGATATCCGCCATTACTTCTGGGATGAGCCGTACCTGTACAAGCATTGCCCAGATGGAGTATTCAGACGTTGCATGGCTGATGAGGAGATACCGGAGATTCTGTTTCACTGTCATGGCTCTTCCTATGCCGGACACTTCGCTACTTTCAAGACAGTCTCCAAGGTTCTGCAAGCTGGGTATTGGTGGCCAACAATGTTTAAAGACGCTCAGCGCTTTATCTCTAGATGCGATTCATGCCAGCGACAGGGCAACATCAGCAAGCGCAATGAGATGCCACAGAACTTCATTCTCGAAGTGGAGGTCTTTGACGTATGGGGGATTGATTTTATGGGACCATTCCCATCTTCTTTCGGGAATGAGTACATACTCGTGGCTGTTGACTATGTGTCTAAATGGGTTGAGGCATTGGCGAGTCCTACGAACGATGCAAGGGTGGTGATCAAGATGTTCAAATCTATCATTTTCCCGAGGTTTGGAGTTCCGCGCGTTGTCATCAGCGATGGAGGCTCTCACTTCATCAACAAGATTTTCGAGAATCTATTGCGCAAGAATGGTGTAAAACACAAGGTCGCAACGCCTTACCATCCGCAAACGAGTGGGCAAGTTGAGATATCTAACCGAGAAATCAAGAGCATTCTTCAGAAGACTGTGAGCACAACTCGGAAGGACTGGGCTTCCAAGCTAGACGACGCTCTATGGGCTTACAGGACCGCCTACAAAACGCCTCTCGGGACCACTCCTTTCCACCTTGTTTACGGCAAAGCCTGTCACCTCCCCGTTGAGCTCGAATTCAAAGCCGCATGGGCTGTCAAGCTGCTCAACTATGACATTAAGCCGGCTTCAGAACGACGCATGATGCAGCTACACGAACTTCAGGAGATTAGGCATCTCGCCTATGAGAACTCCAAAATCTACAAGGAACGAACCAAAGCATACCACGACAAGCGCATCCTGGCTCGTAACTTCGCCCCCAACGACCAAGTTCTACTCTTTAACTCTCGGCTGAAGCTGTTTCCCGGGAAGTTACGATCAAGATGGTCTGGGCCCTTCACCATAAAGGAAGTACGACCATATGGAGCGGTGGTCTTGTTCAACACCAAAGGAGAAGAGTTCGTGGTCAATGGTCAGCGATTGAAACCATATCTTGCCGACACACAACTCGGAGACGGGGAAGAAACTCCCTTGACCGAGCCTCCTCAAGCATAATCAACTCTCCACGTCAAGCTTAGCGACGTAAAACAAGCGCTTTCGTGGGAGGCAACCCACCAGGTAACATGTAAATAGCGTGAATTTTCTTTCGTTCTTGTTTTATTTACGTGTCTTGTTTTGTTTGAGATTTATTTCAGGTTTTTATTAAGTGTTCGAGAAACCACTCTGCTGGGAGTAAAGAGAACGGTCGTCTCTACAAGAACGGTCGTTCTACAAGCCCGAACGATCGATCCTCAAGTCCGAACGGTCGTTCTGTAAACAATCCGTCTTCTCGCATTTCACGATGGAACGACCGTTCTCGGTATAGAACGATCGTTCCCCCCCATTTATCCACGACAGAACGATCGTTCCGTGGTAAGAACGATCGTTCCCAGGTTCAATTTCTTCCCCAAATTCAGACCTAAACCGGTTTTCAACTTGTTTTAAACCGAAAAACACGATTTTAAACTGAAGGAACGATCGATTTGTCTCATTTTCATCATCTTCATCGTTCTCCACCCTTGTTCTTCCTCTTAGAACAAAACCTAAAAAAAAAAAATTTTAATCAACCATATCTCTTTCGATTTTTGAGGGTTTTTGTTGATTCTTGGTTCCAATCCACTTGATTTTTCACACTCTTTCTGATTCTGGCAACCATTCTCACAATTAACGAAGGTATGAAGTTCGAAATTTGTTGAAACCAATTCGCCATGTTGAAGAAAAATTGCTTGAATCTTATGTCCATTGTTGTTTGATGGTGAAATATTGCTAGATTCTTGTCTAGGATGGATATAGGAACTTGATTTTAGGTTGAATTGATGGTTTCATAGCAAAAATCGAAATTGAGTTTTGGTTGTTCGAAAAAATCCGACCATGTTGAAAAAAATGAGTTGTGCTTTCAAATTCAATACTTGGAAGAAGATTGATTCTTGTTTCTAATGATATAGGAACTCATGTTTGATGATTTCTCCATGAAAAATTGCTGATGAAAATTTTTGTGAAAATTTGCTAAAGATGGATCGAAATTTGTCGGTTTTGTAGGATGAGCGGAGTTCAACGAGAAGTGGGAAGCTCTAGCAACACGAGCAGGAAGCGTAAGACAACGCGTGACAAGAACCCGCTCAACAGACCCATAACCGGAAAGTGGGACGCAATCGACACCAAGTACTTGGCAGACTTGCGACAAACGAAGCTTATGCCAAACCGGTTGGGTAGTGAGGCTACATTGGAGGCGTTGGGTCTGAAAGAGGATGTGGAGACTGTGTTCGAGAACATTGGGTTCGGACGACTGTGGAAGATCAACGAGCCCATCTATCCGAAGTTCGTGAAGGAGTTCCTCGCGACTTGCCGTCTCACCTACGCCAATCCCGAAAAACCGAAGGCGAGTGAGGGTACTCTCACATTCTTCCTCAACAAGAAGCACTACGAGTACAGCCTCTTCGAGATTTGCGATGTATATGGCTTCCACAAAGGAGAAGACGTCAAATTCTCCAAGTTCAGAAAAGAAGATGCGGATGAATTCTGGGCGATCATTGCTAGTGGGCAGTATATTCCGCGACACGCTAAGATAACCGCGATCAGGAATCCGGTTTTGAGAGTTGTGGTGAAGATCATCAGCAACACCTTCTTCTGCAAGAAGGAATCGGGAGCTGTACGAGATGATGAGTTATGGATGCTCTTCTATGGAGTGAGGCATCTCATCCCATGTATGCAGAGACGGAAGGTCCTACCGAGAACTACGCTGCGGTGTTGTGTGATATGTTGGTGAAGATCAAGACGAGGCCTCCGAAGATACTATATGTAAGCAACATCCTCACACCTATCTTCCGACACACGCAGATTGACCTGTCCGGGGAAGAAGTTCTGAACAAGTGGGAGAGCGTTGACATCGACCATCTCATCCGCTGCACAGTCCTCAACAAGAAGGACGTCTACCAGTTCTATGGGCGCGACGGAGTGGCCCGTTTTTGTAGACTCCCGAACAGAGGTATCACTTCTCTCATTGATCAGGACAGTTTGGAGTTTGATGTTGGTGAGGAGTTTTTGATAGCAGATCCAGCGGGGCAAGTCGCACAAGCCTCGCGACCTCGCAGAATACATAGACCACTGCGCGCACAGCAGCCTGACGAAGAGAGTGATGATGAGATGGCTGAGGGTGGAGATGATATCGAAGAAGAAGAAGAAGCACAGCCACGACAACTCCTCCCACACAGCGCGGATAGATACCGCTTACCGCCGAGCCCTCCGGCAGATGACACAGCACAGCAGCTCCAGTGGATCATCAAATCACAAAAGAAGAACAACTCGATGATGAGGAAGATCTGGGGAGCGATCCAGAAGATTCGACCTTGTCTTGTGCATCAGGTTCGCAGACACGAGGAGATGACAGCGACGACTCGAGCGATGACCATGAAGGAGGACCAAGGCGAGACAAGATCGGTTGAGCGGATAGAGAGCATCACCGATAGCTCCACCAGCGACCACTGAGCTGTGGTTATTTCTATCTCCCTTGTTATATTCATTTTTATTTTAGACACTTTTTATTTTTATTTATGACTTTTCGAATTTCTCTTTCAGTTTTGTTTAAACCGGGACGGTTAAAAACAAGTCTGGGGAGGGATTTATTTGTGTACTAACATTGTGTTTTATTGATGTTTACTTCTTATGTTTTATTTTGGTGTGTTTAGATTTTCAAAAACTAAAAAACAAAAAAAAAAAAAAAAATATATTTTTATCGAGTCAAAACAGTGTGTGATTTTGTTAAAACTTTTTGGAATTGCAACATGTTCGATGTCATTGCCTTAAGACTGTTTAGCATTGTTTGAGGATAGTTTGGAAACGCAGAAAAATCCATAACTTGATCATTTAGTGAATTTCTCAAATCATCTGAACTTAATCGAATTATCGGAACTTAATATGGACTTAATTTATCTCACTTAGGGGGTTGATAATCATGTATTGGATTTTACATTTGGAGTTTTCTTTGCATCAATTTTTACCAATCTTTGCTAACTCCAAATGGCTAGACTTATCCTTAGTCTAGTACCACACCCTTACCATTTCCATGTTGAAACCCACTTTTCTTCGTTTACTGTCATTGCATTCATGTGCAAAAACTATGGAGTATACGGACCGACACAACTTTTCTTTAGGATTGTGTCTAGATAGGTGGTCTCTTTCTGATTAAACTCATGGGATGTGTCTAGAAATGTGATCTCTCTCTTTGAACATATTCATTGAAAAATTTTCGTTTCAAAAGAGGGTGAACTTTAAAAAGGGTAGAAGGTTTTATTCACATTCAAGAAATAAGCTTACATTGTTGATGTTCTTTTGATGCAGATCTTAGAGACTAACCGGTTCCACTCTCCGATATATATAAAAAAAAAAAAAAAAAAGAAAGAAAAAAAAGAAGAATAAAAATTATTTGCATTACAGAAAAGAAAACGGAAGGAACCGGGAAAGTCTAGGTAATATCGTTAAATTCCATAAAATGTTAAAAGAAATTAATCATGTTCTTGATTTGTGACTTGTTAAAAAAGGGTAGAAGGATTAGAGTTAAGGAGAGTTGTGTACCTCCTAATTGGTCTGTGTCTCACGGTGATTTTGCATAATGATTTGCATCTGTTTATACTACTAAAAGAAACCGAAACACTTGAGCCACCAAATACCAACCTTGATACCTAGACCATAACGTGTTAGATATTCCCTTTGTGAGAGTACACGCATTTGATAATGAATGTTAAATATTAAGTTCTGCTTGATCATGAGATTTCATTTATTTGCTACGGTTATGGAGAAGTACAATGAAGTACGGTTTGATCTGAACTTTGCGAATGCGGTTTACGGGCAATTGACTTAGAGTATGGTCCTATAAGTTTTACGAGTTTCACACATTTTTCTAACCTCTCCTTTTTGTAAAATATCTGGTTTTGCTTGGGGACAAGCAAAGGTTTTAGTTGGGGAGAGTTGATATTATCGGTTTTTAACGTATTTTGATTCGTTTTTAGTATTCGGTTTGAGTTTTGATTTGCATCTTTCGTTGGTTTTTCGAGTCTTTTCTATTGTTTTGAGTCTTTTACAGATTTTATGGAGTTCCGAAGAAGTTTGGCGTTTACGGACATGTTCGAGTCAAGTTAAGACGGAAAAACGAGAGAAGGACCAAACATCAACAGAACGACCATTCCCGAAGGAGATCGATCGTTCTGACCAAGCATGGAACGACCGTTCCCTCTAAGGAACGATCGTTCCCCTCTTCACCAACCCTGCCGACAACAATGGGAGAACGACCGTTCTCTCCCATGTGGTCGTTCCACACTTCACCAACCTTGCCAACAAAACGCATGAGAACGACCGTTCTCTCCTCCGGAACGATCGTTCCCCGACACCGCATCTCACCTACTACGGATCGACCAAGGGGAACGATCGTTCTCCACCTAGAACGACCGTTCCCCGTCTCACCTACTCCCTTCACCTTGGCCTATATAATGGACTCACAACATCACTCTCAAAACACACCATCTTCTTCCTCCTCTCTTCTCTAGCTTCAAAGCATAGCTCTTTCTCTCTTTTAAGCTTTTATGTTTAAGCTTTTATATAGTTCTTGTTAAGTTTCTTTTAAGCTTTAATCTTATGCTTTTAATCTTAGCTTTACTTTCAGTTCTTACTTTCAGTTCTTTACTTTCAGTTCTTATCTTTATGCTTAATTAAGTTTTACTTTCAGTTCTTACATTTACGCTTTAATTAAGTTTTACTTTCAGTCCTTATTATCTATATTTATACTTTGTTTCAATTTCTTATTAAGTTATTTACCGCTTTCATTATCTATTCAAGCTTTTATGATGAACTCTATAATCCTGTTGTTATCTTCTTTAATCATGTCTGAGTAGATCTCTTAGTTAGGTTGAGGTTTGTCAAAGGAATTCATGAGCTTTAGGGTTAAACACAAATAGGCTATTCAAATCAATATCTTCACCTTTGTTGTTCTTAATGCTTAAATCGAATTGATCACTTGATTTTATGATATGAGGTTTAACTTAGACAGCGAGAGTTGCTAGGTTGCTAGAAAGAACATTGGTGAGCAATTTAACCATTACCTGCGAGAGTAGATGTATTGAGAATTGTGAACATATTAAACCTATCCTTAATGCTTGTCTACGATTTCTAGTACCAACGAGAGTTAGGAATTCTAGGTTGATAGACAAAGATATTGATACCACGAGAGTGGATTGATATTATCCTAGTGTTTAAGTTCTAGATTTATGCTTAATCATCGCCTGAATAGTTGTTTGATCCGTTGCTCTGAATCTCCTGAGATATTCCTTGACTTAACGCTTGTTTATTATTATCTTTACAACCGATTTCGCTTTCATTACTAGTTATTAAAAAACCAAAAACATATTTGAATTGTCTTAGCTTTTGATTTAGCTCAATATATCATAGTGTGAAAACTGGTCTTCGTGGGATCGACCCCTAAATACTACTTCGTATGCTGTGCACTTGCAGTAGGAAATAAGGGTTTAAAACTCGTGTATCAGACGGTTTCGACCGATTGTCGGCAGCTTTTGTACCTTCCACAAGAACGCCTTTTGTACCTTCCACAAGACAATGGGCCACTCAACCGAAAACTGCAGGACTGTCGGAAGAAGGCTCGCGGCAAAGGTATTAGCTGGGGAGCTCGGAAACGGGGTAACCCTCGAGAGTCTCGAAGCTATCGAAGAAGGCGTTGGCGCCCCGGACGGACGACCTAACCGGGAACGTCCCGAAAGGCCCGAGGAAGATACCCCCAAACGAGGAAGGAGACCAAACGAAGACGACTCCGCCGCCAACTGCAGGAGAATCCAAATGACCAAACACAGTGGCCTCGATAAAGGCGTTCCTGAGAAGAGGAGACAAGGAGTCGAACCCGCGGGAGCCGATCACCGAAAACGACGATCGGATCGCCTTCCACGAAAAAGACACTGAAGGCCTTGACCAACCTCACGACGACCCATTGGTGGTTGAACTAGACATCAACGACCATGACGTCTCCCGGGTCTTGATCGACACCGGAAGTTCGGTAGATGTCATTTTTCGGAAGACACTTCAAAGGATGAAGGTGGATCCGTCAATGATAAAGCCCAATCCGAGGTCACTCACCGGATTCTCTAGCGAAGTCACAATAACGGATGGAACAATCCAGCTCCTGGTTCGTGCCGGTGGAATCACGAAAATCGTTAACTTCGCGGTGGCAAACTATCCCGCGATTTATAACGTGATAATGGGAACTCCTTGGATCAACTCAATGCGAGCTATCCCATCAACTTACCATCTCTTCCTGAAGTTCCCGACACCGAACGGGATCGAGACCGTTTGGGGAAATCAGAAGGAGACTCGGATCTGTTTTCTGGCGGAACACAAGCTCCGGAATCCGACCATCCCACAGAGAGAGAACCCGAAGAGGAAGAATGAAGACGAAGTCCCTAAAGTGGGAAAGAAAGTGAGCAGAACCGAAAAATTTGAAAAAACAGAGGTTCCGCCCACGGAGACTGAAATCGACCAAGAGAAGACGAAAACTACCGAAAAGACCGCAGAAACCGCCGAAGCCGCAACGGAAAACTCCATTACCAAGACTTAACCGTCTTCTTAACAAAAAAAAAAAAGGAACTACGGGTGACTTGATCCCTTTTCACGAAGGGTACGTAGGCAGCTCGCCTAAAAAACGAGTTCAGTTGCCCATCTCCTTAAAAAAGGGGGGGGGAAGTGGGTCCGTATATACATACTCCCAAATTTTCGCGAATAAATCAAGGAGATGGACGTTGGGACTTAGCATCTCATAACACATCCAAAGCTTGAAAAATTTCCCGAAAACACTATTCCGACAAACATCGAGACTTAACATCTCGAAACTTGATCCGGAAACCGAATGGATCTAGAAAAACCCGAGGAAAATGAACATTGAGACTCAGTATCTCATAGCACATCTTCAACTCGAACTTAAAATCAGATAAACACCGAGACTTAGCATCTCGTAACTTATCCGTGACCACCAACCAATCAAGATTTTTCTCCCAAATACTTAAGTCCTCTCCAATAAATCCGTCTGTTGCTGGCCACAACAAGACTATCTTTTTAAACCATGGTTCTCTCAACATCCCGCAGAGGATAAGAATAGCACGCTATACAAATTTCCGGATTAACATCCGAAGGGCGTAACCTGCAGGAAGCGCTCGAGACGATGTTCTGATTAGTTTACTTTCACTAGCGCTTCGCATAGGCAGATGGGACACAAAGTAAACTCTCTAAACCCAGTAAGTATGGAACACTGGTCAAAGACATCTCGAGAACGCAGTATCACACCGGCTCTGATGCGAGATCTTAAAAGCGTTCAGTCGAAAGAGGGATCTGAACCAACTTGATCCCCTGCGACAACAAAAGACTGCATTAAACCCAGGAATATTCGCAGAGATGACCTGGTCTAAAGTTCGAGTGTCCGGGATAACACTCCAACGCAACGCCAATCAATTCCGAAACGGGCCAGCCGCCCGTCCTCCGTAGAGAGACGGACCAGCCGCCCTTCGTTCCAACGCAATGCCCTTCACTCTACAGAACGGGTCAGCCGCCCGTCCTCCGTAGAGAGACGGACCAGCCGCCCTTCGTTCTGCAAAGATACCAATCAACTCCGAAACGGGCCAGCCGCCCGGACAACGGGCCAGCCGCCCTTCGCTCTACAAAACGGGCCAGCCGCCCGTCCTCTGTAGAGAGACGGACCAGCCGCCCTTCGTTCCGCAAGATGGGCCGGCCGCCCTCTTGGAGGAAAGACATACCGGCCGCCCAATTTCCCTTTATCAAAATTTATAACCCGAAGACAAGCCATCTTTCAAACTATAAAAGCAAGGCAAGCAAAGAAGTCCATAACAACCAAAGGCAAAAGCATATAGATAATAAATCTCCATGAAAGGAGATATAAAAGATCAAGTTCGGTTGGCGAAGCAAATACAATAAAGGTCGAAAGACCCAAAACATAGCAGAAACAGAAAACACAAGGCCAAAGCCTAATCATACTCGACAAGAGGAGTAGGAGCTCCGTAGTCCAAAGCCTCATCATCCGGAGACTGGCACGGAGAAACGAGAGAGCATACCAAGTAGCTGTCGAGAACGGCAGCAGCCCGATCGTAGGAGCCGGCCCAACCTCCTCCTTTGAGCCGCTCTAATGATGCCTCCAGCTCTCCTTCTTCCTCCTTAACCTTGGACTTCCCGGACTTAATGTCTCGGACTAGATCAAGGTTCGAGCTGACCTCAGTCAAGGCAGTCTCGCCATATTTCGCCTGACGCATCGGCGCGAGAGCAGCTTTAGCACCCTCAATTCGGAGACGGTACTTCTCCACCAACTTCCAACGGTTTTGCTTAAGCGCCAGATCCATCTTCCGCTCAGCCTCCGCGAGCGCCTTCTTGAGCTCCTTCTGCGATCTCTTCTCCGCGTTCCGAAGCTTGACTTCCAGGGCCTTGATCTTTTTGTCCTTCTTTCGGGACTCTTTCTCCGAGACTTCCAAGGCAACCTGGGTCGCATGAGCTCGGGTGGCAACCTGAATCAAAGAAAAGCAAATATCAGCAAGGACCAAACTGCGTCAAAACAAATCTAAAGGAAAAAAAACTACCATCATAAGGACGGAGGACAGGTCTCCATAAACTGCCAAACAATCGAACGGCACAGCGGGGGCCGGAGCCAGCGCTCCAAAGTAGTCTACGACTTTCACGGACTCAGCTGGATCTCCCCCCGCCGCCTTGCGAGCGTCGAAAAGGAGACCAGGACCAGACGCCTCGACCGTCCAAGCCACTTTGCCCTTCCTCGGACGGTCCGGGCTGTTGGAAGCTCCCTTCCCTTTGTCCGCAACAGCGGCACAAGCAGAACCTTGAGGAGCAGTTACTTGTTCCTCGGGCATGCCATAGAAATCAGGCCCGGGCAGTAAAACAAAACCGGACGCCGGGTCAAAATCGGCCGCCTCTCCGGACGGTCCAGCTTCACCATACTTTTGCTGGCGATACTTCCAAACACCCTCCATGCCGGGGTATGTCGCCATTGGATCAACAAAGTCAGGACCCTTCAGAGGAGCGCGTCCAGAAAGCGGCGCCAGAGATCAGGACACTCCCAATTGATTTTCTTCTTATCAACTTCTTCAACGATATCCTCAAACCCAGAAACTCTAGGAGCAAAGGGATCTCGAACTAAAGAGAGAAGAGAGGAAAAGATGAAAAGTGTGAGAAATGAAGTTATGAAGAATGAAGCAATGGAGTGAGGACTACTTATAGAAAAAATTCACAAAAAGAGGAAACGCTTACGTGGCAAACTCCACTCGGTCCTAACCGAGCCGCCGAAATCGGAACCAACCGTGAGCAGGCTGCGTTTCACGTAGAAAAACTCGTGCCACGAAGCTTTGCAATGCTGTCGAAGCCCGGTGTATAACCGCTTCACATTCTTCCGAACATTGACCGAGCAGAAGAAATCCGACTTGGAAACCTTCCTCAACGAAAAGAAATTCCGTATAAGATCACCCTCCAACTTGATCCCGCATTCGGCGCAACGGACCACGAGTCCCATCAAAACCCTCACAGTGGATTGGGTAAGTTGAGAGATCGCAACCCCATATAACTCGAGAAATTCGAAGATAGCTTCTGGGATCGGGAACCAGAGGAAAGCTTCGTAAAACATCGACTCGTACATGGCGAAATAGCCCTCTGGCGCCTTGTTCATCCTATCCCCATCTTTTGGGAGACGGAACTTAATCCTGTCCGAAATCCGGAAGTCGTATCTGAGCTCGGCCAATGAATCCCGATCGCTCAAAGTGGGTCCATGCTTGAATCCCTCGGATATCGATCTGTAACTCGTAGACGGTCCAAGTTTCTTAAACCGCCAAGCAAAAATATCTTCACCCCAATAGGCTTTAGCCTCTCCGGGAGAACGACACTCGGACTTCACGTCCGGGTGCACAAAGATAGGCACCCCCGGGTGATCCAATCTAACTTCCTCCCCAGACATAGCCGAGTGGTCACCTGTTTCTGGCCAAACACGATGATGCTCGGAAACGACCAGAGATCGGGACGGCCATTCACGCCATCCGCCGTTGTCCTCAGCATGTTGAGGACGAGTCCAAGCGCCATGTGCTATACTCGTCCTCGGCGAAACGCCGTCATGTTCAACTCGAGAAGAACCGGACGCCCTCTCTAAGACACCTCCCGAGCCAAGCGCCCATCTTGATACTACTACTATGCCAGCCGCCCTCTTGGGGGCGTTCTTAGAGCCAGCCGCCCTCCTCGAACCAGATGCTCTACACGTCGAACTCCCGGCCGCCGGCTCGGGTCTGATCTCTTTCCCAGCCGCCGTCTCGGGAATGCTTCCATTCCCAGCCGCCGTCTCGGGTATGTCCTCATTCCCAGCCGCCGTTTCGGGCGCCCATTGAGGAACATTTGCAAAACCGAGCTCTCCTTGAGCATTGCTAGGACCGGCCGCCCACTGAGGGACACATTCGGGACCGGACGCCGCTTGTGGAATAGCATTTTTCCCAGCCGCCAACAGATCTTCCACAAGTACTGCATCCTGTTCTGCGGACATAAAATCAAACTCAAACTGATCGTTCATGATTGCATCGAAGTTGAGTTCGAAAGGGGAACCTCCTTCCCCAGCCATCGCTAAAGAAAAATTTTCAAAGGAGAAACTTGAAGAAGAAAGCTTGAAAAAAAAAGGAGGGTGAAAAAATGAAAATGAAGCCACTCCTTTGATATAGCAAACATGGCACGAACTTCCTTGATGAACAATGCTCTGACAAGACATTAAAGAGAAGCGGACGAACGGAAAAACTCATTGCCGTCCCGTTTCAGTCAATCCCGATAAAACTCTCAGCTCGGAGCTCCTTGTTCCAAATCACGGAAGCAAAGAGCTGGGGGGCTAACTGTTGGGGTCAAAATCCCCTCCTCGAAGATTGACAGAACGAGAAGTCAAGGTCGAGATCAAATCCCGAACATGGGATGAGTGCCAGCCACCGGGTCTTCTTCGTCCAAGGCCGGCGGCTGGGATGAGTGCCAGCCGCCGGGTCTTCTTTGTCCAAGGCCGGCGGCTGGGATGAGTGCCAGCCGCCGGGTCCTCTTCGTCCAAGGCCGGCGGCTGCGATGAGTGCCAGCCGCCGGGTCTTCTTTGTCCAAGGCCGGCGGCTGGGATGAGTGCCAGCCGCCGAGTCTTCTTCGTCCCAGGCCGGCGGCTGGGATGAGTGCCAGCCGCCGGGTCTTCTTCGTCCAAGGCCGGCGGCTGGGATGAGTGCCAGCCGACGGGTCTTCACGATACATCAACCGGCGGCTGGGATAAGGCTAGCCGCTGGGTCTTCATCATATGCCCACGATCATTTCTCAAGTCAAGACTCATTATCCGAACATCGTCCAGTCGACCGACCGAACGTAACTCTATGCCCGGACCGACCCGAAGATCATCCATTTGCACGTTCTGACTCCACGACTCGTCCATAAACATTCCCCGTAAGACCGTGACGAATGTCCAGCCGTCCGTGGACCAGTCGCCGAGCACGCGAGCCAAAGGAACCGGCGGCTGGCCATCAATACCGAAACCGACGGCTGGGAGTTCAAACAAAAAACGGGCGGTTCAAATCTCAGAAGTCGTAAAACCCTCGGAGCACTATTCACGCGGGAAAAACCGTTGAAAAATACTATTCATACCGAGACAAAGTTAACCGAAAAATCGAATTGAGCTTAAACCGAGATTCGGATTACTATTCATCGGATTACTATTCACCGGTTTACTATTCATCGACGGGCCGGATTTGGATCAGAACGCGCAGGCGGATCACGGAAGACTCTCGGGCCGGATATCGGGCCCAAAAAGCTTAGGTCGGCGGCTGGGAAGGAAAGACAAGGTCCCACATCGGAAATCTGAAGTCTTAGCCTCCTAGGATTGTCAGTATATATATGTACGCTCATGTAAGAGTTAATCCTATCCCATATCCGAGTATTAGGAGCTTTAGCAATTTAAGACTATTCAGCTTTTGCTAATTTCTCTTGTACTTTCGGAAAATATCAATAAAAATCTCTCTTTTGCATTTTCGGTCCTTTAGTTCTTTAAAAATAGAATTTTCGAGCCCCCACTAAATATAAGTTTTGACAGTGTGAGTTTCGGCTCTCACAAAAACCAAGCGACATCTTTTTTTCTCACAAGAGATAATTGAATCAGACCTAATCAAATCAGAGAAGCTAGTAAGAGAGGGATTGAAAAAGAACAAGTGTTGAGGTTTCCGATATAAGGGTTTCCTTCTTGTTTAAGAAGAATCACTAAAAGCTTTCTGCGTTAGAAGTAGAATAGATGGCAACTCTTGAACTTTCATTCCTTGCAGACCTTGACGAGTTATCCGACAATGAAGCAGAACAGGTACAAAATGAAGGAAAAGAGGAAGAAGATATTACCATGGACATTGCAGACTTAGAAACCCTAAACTATGATGATGATCTCGATAGCGTTTCTAAGCTACAGAAAACCCAGAGATACACTGATATAATGCAGAAAGTGGGAGAGGCTCTCGGAAAGAACTCTGATGGAGTGAAGATAGGAAATGTATTGGAAGGTGATCCTGAACACAAGCTATCGTGGATTGCAGTCAGCTCTCAGTTGATATTGAGAATGAGATTTTCATCGTCCACAAATTTATCCCCGACAAGTACAGACCTAAGTTCCAAGAGCTTGAGTCATTGGTACGTAACCCAATCGATTATGCACGTCTTGTGAAGAAAATTGGCAACGAGACGGATTTAACCCTTGTTGATATACAAGGCCTTCTTCCTCGTCAATCAGCTACTATTATGGCTATTTCACTTGCTGCTTTAACCACAAAATGGAACCCACTGCCAGATGGAGTCTTGCAAAAGACGTCAGAGGCGTGTGATCGGGCTCTTGATCTTGATTCCGCAAGGAAGAAGGTTCTTGAATTTGTTGAAAGCAAGATGGGATCTGTGGCACCAAATCTCTCCGCCATTGTTGGGAGTGCTGTTGCAGCCAAGCTCATGGGAACTACTGGAGGTCTATCGGCACTTGCAAACATGCCTGCCTGTAATGTTTAAGTTCTTGGCCAGAAGAGGAAGAACCTTGTTGGGTTCGCGTCACATTCGTCTTGTGTTGGTTATCTAGAGCAGACAGAGATTTTGCAACGCACGTCTCCTGGACTTGAAATACGAGTTATCAGGCTCTTGGCTGCAAAATCGACTTTGGCAGCAAGAGTTGACGCTACTAGAGGAGATCCATCTGGCAAACATGGGAAAGCTTTGAGAGAGGAAATCTGCAAGAAGATTGACAAGTGGCAAGAACCTCCTTCTGCAAGGCAGCCTAAGCCACTTCCTGTTCCTTATTTTGAGCCTAAAAAGAGAAGGGGTGGTCACCGTTTAAGAAAAACGAAAGAAAGGTATCAAGTGACATACATGAGTAAGTTAGCTAACAGGATGGCGTTTGGTACACCCGAAGACAGCTCTCTTGGTGATGGGTTAGGTGTTGGATATGGATTGCTTGGTCAGGCTAGGAGCAATAGGCTGCGTGTATCCACTATTCCGAGGAAGCTGAAACTTAGTACTAAGATCGCCAAAAAGCTCAAAGAAAGACGATATACAGGTGGTGCCACTACCTCTGGTTTGACGACATCAAGTTTGGCTTTCACACTTGCGCAGGGAATAGAGCTGTGCAATCCTCATCAGGTACTAGGATTAGGCAGTGGGATTCAAAGCACTTACTTCTCAGAGTCAGGAACTTTCTCCAAACTCAAATAAGATTTAAACTTCCCACGCAGAAAGAGACAACTTTTCAAGTGTTGAAATGCCAAATAGTATATATCTCTATTTCTTTTTTTTTCTTTTTTTTGATTAGTGAACTTCTATTTCAAGTGTTGAGTAATGAATACTAGATTTTAATATTTTTTTTAATTTATTAGCTTTTACTTGGAATTATGTCTTATTTTTTCTGTGATTTATTTAGCTGTAGAACAATTGAAATTTGAATCGGAGAGTTTCAGGAAAATATGCCATACATGATTGTCTGTGTTCGAAAGCGCATTGCAAAGAGACATACGAGGAAGCGAGGATGCCGGAGGAGAAACTTTCAGGAGTCATCCGATGCTGAGTTTGATTGACGATGACATTGTGGGCATCCCCGTCTAAGCTCAGAAGCTGATGCTTATCCAGGCAACGATGATTGCCCGCTCTCTGCCTGAATCAAGGTTTAAATTCTATTATTTTTTATTAATGTATTTTGTTTGTGAATTTACATAAAAATTGCAGCCGAAACAAGGATTTAATTTAGCCTACATTCAGAACTTTTGTTACTTCTACCTCTCTTATTATCTGCCTCTCTCAGTTCTTTTAGTTTCTGATAACTTGTGTAATCGAGCATGCTTGAAAGATGCTCTTGTTGTTGAATGATATCGATTATGTTTGAGGTTTTTGAGTTATTTTGAGTTTTATTTTTATTTGATTTCGCACAGTTAATCAGATAAAATTGAACTATTTGAGACCAAATTGCTCCACTAACAAAAAAAGAAAAAACAACTTAAAACTGAGGAAGAATCATAGCGACCATCTCTAATCTGAATCCAAAAACAAGAGGTTTTAACTCAGAGTCAGAGGAGGAGTCAAGCAAAAGAGAAACTACTGGAGACTGTATTCAAATAAGAGGGCAGAGAGAAGAACACTATCATAAAAACAGAACATTAGTTGCAAAAGGAATTGATGATAACCGAGTATTGATTATGTGGATTTTCTCCTGTCTTATTAGGCCATAGAGAGCCACAATATATAGAGTACAATAGAAAGATCTAGACAATGACCCTAGAAAAATCCAAGAGACAAATACAAATCCACAATAGAAAGATTTAGACAATGACCCTAGGGAAATTCAAAAGACAAATACAAATCCAATAAATGAGATAGATCAGCTCTTGTATCGCTAATACTCCCCCGTAGTCGAAGCGGCAAATGGTCGAACGCAGAGACTAGACCGAAACTCAAGAAACAAAGACGTAGAGAGGCCTTTAGTAAAAATATCTGCAAACTGACGAGATGAGGGAATATGTAGAACCCGAACCTGACCAAGAGAGACCTTCTCACGAACAAAGTGAATATCAATTTCCAAATGCTTAGTACGCTGGTGTTGAACAGGATTAGAGGATAGGTAGATGGCACTAACATTATCACAATAAACAATGGTGGCTCGAGATAGCGGAATATGCATGTCGAGAAGAAGATTATGTAACCAAGTGATATATCATGGTTTTTAGTGTTTTTAGCCATGATATAAGTTGTATATATAGAGTATTTTTAGTGTTTTTGGAGTCTTTTACAGGTTTAAGTACGTTTGGAGCTTAATTGGAGATTATGGATCATTCTGGAGCTAAATAGGAAGCTGTGCTGAAGAATGCAACTCGGAGCCAAATTATAGAGATGGTGTCGATTGACACCATCCATGGTGTCGGCCGACACCAATTCCTGACGGCAATTTCAATACAAGTTTTCCAAGCTTTGCAGAGTTGCAAACAGATCCCTGAAGCTCCTAATATCTACAATTATGTGCCATATTTTTAGACTATTTTTATGGGTTTTTAAGGTCATTGTTTTAGACCAATTTTTATTGAAGCTTTTGAGAGAGATTCTAAGCTAGAGTTTTGGAGAGAAGAATTCAGACTCCTTCAGAGAAGATTCAGAACTCCTTTAACCTCTATTCTTATTTCTTTTATGCAATCTTATTCAAACATGTTTATTGTTTCAATCTCCATGTCTGAGTAATTTGCTAGTTAGGTTTAGGGTTTCTAATTAGGGATTTCATGGATTGCTAAGTTGATTGGTTATTTAAGGATTCTGGAACACTAGTTTTTCATCTAGGTTGTGATTAATGCTTGATCTGTACTGACGAGTTAGATTATTAATCATAGGTTGATTCTCGCAACGAAAGTTGGTTAATTAGCTAGAAAGAACCTTAGATGAGCAAAATAACTATTCGCAAAGAGATTTGGTTTAGGTATTTTGTGAACATATCGAACTTGAATTTAATGCATGTCTGAGCCTTTGAATTTGCAAAGAGATTTGGAATTCTAGGATCTAAACATAGAAATCTCTGCAACGAGAGTTGATTGATTTGAATATTGTGTTTCGAGTTCTAGAACATAGCAGAATATTGATTTACTGATTAGCTTGCATTCCTGATTTCCTGAGAATTCCCTGAGCCTGACGCTTTTCCCATATGATCTTAAAACCGAATTTAATTGCCTTGTTGTTTTTAATTTACAATCATTCTCATTTAGCTTAATTCGAATACTATAATATATTGTGCGAATCTTAAGTCTCCGTGGAATTCGACCCCTAAGTATTACAACTGATCTCTTAATTTGAGAGAGTAGTTCAAAGGGTAAATTTGAGCATATCAAATTTTGGCGCCGTTGCCGGGGACTCTTTGAATTCGCCATTAGATTAGGAATAGAATTTAGACTAAATATTTTATTTCTTGTTTACTCACATTTTTTCTTTCTCTTTTCTTGTGTTTCAGGTGTATGCATTCTCGCAATACCCGAAGCAACAAACAAGTTCAGCTTTTGAATCTCACGAATCAGGAGTTGTTAGAGTTAGAACGAACGAACCTTAAGGCAAAGAGATCAGTAGCAATGAATCGGAGAGTTATCATTCTACCTGATGCTACTGGAGTCTTACGAGACCAACAGGGTCAAGCCTACAACGAGAACGGTGACCAGATTGATGACCAGGGAAATATCTTCCAAGAAGACGCTGCTGCGAGCCCTGCTAGAGGGAGGACTCTTGCTGATTTTAAGAGGCCAGATCTATTCTATGAGAACAGGTCTGCGATTCGTCCTCCTCCTTTCCAAAGGAACGACTTTGAGCTGAAGCCATTATATTTCACTCTTGTGGGTCAGCACCCTTTCCATGGTCTTCCTCATGAACACCCCATGGACCATATTGAGAAGTTTAAAAACTTGGTGACAAGCATCAAGCTTAATGGAGTCTCAGAGGATTATCTATTGTGCAAGCTCTTCCCATATTCTCTTGCTGGGGATGCAGCTTATTGGCTCAAGAATGAGAGTCCAGGTTCTCTAACCACTTGGTTTGATACCAAGAATGCCTTCCTCAACAACTTTTTTGATGATGCAAGGTCTGAAGAGCTGAGAACAAAGATCTCTACATTTTCTCAAGGAACTACTGAAGCTTTTAAGGCTGCTTGGTTGAGGTTCAGATCATATCAGAGAGACTGTCCCCATCATGGGTTCAGTGATGTTCACCTGCTGGGAATTTTCTTCAGGGGAATTGACTGGAGGTATCAGATGGCTCTAGATGCTGCAAGTGAAGATAACTTCAATACTAGGAGTCCAGCAGAAGCCAAAAAGCTGATTGAGAACTTGGTATCTAGCAACAGTACCAAGAATGCAGACTTTGAGAGGAAGAAAGCAGCTGGACGAATGGATGGATGTCAAATGGCTGAAGTAATGGCAAAGCTAGACTCTGTTCACAGCATTCTTGTGGGCCAAAAGCAAGTGCAATTTGCTGCAAAGGCTGAGAACTTTGAACCTTCTAAAGAAGAGGATGTTAACTATGTTGGTGGAACATGTTTTCAGAAAGCTTTCAATGGTTATGGTCAGAGGAGTGCCTTCATAGGCAATCAGAATTCCTCTGGATTCACTCAACAACCTCAGTTCCAGAAGCCTTTTTCTCAGAGCAACAACAACTTCACAAGGACATATGGCTCTTCCTCTTACCAACCAATCCCTACACAAAATTCAGCAAGCAAATTGGAGGGCATGCTAGAGCAAGTTCTTCAAGGTCAGACAAAGTTGGCAGTTGACTTCAATGGAAAGCTGGATTCCATGTACACAGACCTGAATGGGAAATTTGAAGCTTTAAGCACCCATGTCAAGAAGTTGGATATTTAGGTTGCTCAAACTGCTGATTCCATAAAAAGGCAAGAAGGATTTCTTGCTGGAAAGACTGATTCAAACCAAAGACATCATGTCAATGCCATCATGGTGAGAGAAGAACAAAAGTTCGTGGGTACTGTAGAGTTTGATGCAGATTTTGGAGCCACAGACTTGGTGTCGATCGACACCAGATGGGGGTGTCGATCGACACCAACCAAAAATCTCGAAATTTCGACTCCCGACGGACGTTTGTCGACCGACCCGATCGACACCAAAGTGGTGTCGGTCGACACTATTGAGGGGTGTCGGTCGACACCAGTGAAAAATCGTGATTTTTCGAGTCATGACAGACCTTTGTCGATCGCAGTTGACACAGGTTTTGAGTGTCGATCGACACCAGATGGGGGTGTCGATCGACACCACTCGTGTATTTTTCAATTGCCATCAGAAAAGCGTGCTAATCGTCCCAAAACCCCATCACCCATTGAAGAGAGGGTCTATAAACCTAAGATACGTTACCCGAAGCCCAAACTGTCTAAACAAGAGTTAGAAGAGATCAGATGCAAGGCAATCATGGATAAAGTGTTGATTGAGATACCATTGGTTGATGCAGTCAAGCTTTCATCTCCAATTAAGAGGTATGTTAAGAGGATGGTTGTGAATGGTATAAGTCCTGAGGAAGCAGCGTTGCTCACAAAGGACATTAGTGCAATCCTCTTGCAAAAGACAGTATCAAGGAAAGAGAGGAAGGTGAGAGTGTCTGAACAGGTCAGTGCTATGATTCAGAGTAGGATTCCAAAGAAGTTACCTGACCCAGGGAGTTTTGTGCTCGACTGCACTATCTCAACAGAAAGATTTCCACACTCTCTCTGTGACCTTGGCTCAAGCATTAACCTAATGCCATATTCTGTTGCTGTGAGACTTGGGTTGACTGACTTCAAGCCTACAAGGATTCATCTTGTCCTTGCTAATCGTTCCAAGAGGATTCCAGAAGGTGTTTTAGAGGATGTTCCATTTCAGATTGCAGGATGCACTATCCCCACAGACTTTGTGGTTTTCGAATATGGTGAAGAACCTCAGGATCCTCTTCTTCTGGGAAGATCATTCTTAGCTACTGCAGGTGCTATTATTGATGTCAGAGAAGGGCAGATAGAGCTTGATTTGGGAGATAAGGTCATGAACTTTGACATGGAGAAGCTGAGGAGAAAACCTACCATTGATGGTCAAACCTTTTCTGTAGAGGTTGCCATGGATGAGGAGCCATATGACATTACTGCTGGGTATGTCAAGGAGCTGGAGGTTACTGAGCAAGTGAACAAGCTGGTTGTTCGAAAGGAATTTGTTGAGACTTCTAAGAAAACTGCTGGGTTTGAGGATTGGAGTGGAGATCATCTATTCATGACTAGGCTCGAAGATAAGGATCCCGTGAAAGATAATTTGATGGAGGATGATATTTTTGTGATGGAGACAAGGATTGCAGAGCTGAATTGAAGAAAAATTGCAGAAATCCGAGCTTCAGGTATGGTGTCGGTCGACACCACTTTTGGTGTCGGTCGACACCCTCCACAGACCAACCCAGAAACAACAAAAGAACACAGTTTTCAGGAGGTTTCTAGTGCTGCAAGTCCATCAACTGTTGCTAAACAGAAAACTCCACATCTCACACTCCAGACACCTAGGAGAAAGCAAAGGTATGCACTTCATGTTCCTAATTCTAAACCACCTGATATCATCAATCATACACTTCCATCTCTTTCACACTTATGCAAGCCACGAGATTCTCGTAGAGAGCTTGGTATTTCTTTTGATAATTTTGCAGGAAAAAGAAGTGTACCACCCACACAAAAGTCTCACCCTACTGCTGTTCCTCACTTCCTTGGTCGATCTCATGAACCTACTGCTTATACACCATCTTGGATGATGAGATGTTCTTTCCAAAGGCATTCACTGCCACTCTCTGATCCACCAGATGCCTAAACTCTAACATAGTCAAGCTAATGACTGAAAATAAGCCCTTAGTGGGAGGCAACCCACTTTTAGGTAGGATTTTCTTTGAATTTCGTTTGGTTTTTGCTAATTTTTAATTTTGTTTTTCTTGTGTTAAAAAAAAAAAAAAGCTGGTGTCGATCGACACCCACCACCAGTGTCGCCCGACACCACCCGAGCAGGTACGTATTTTCAATTTTTCTTGTTCATTTGCTTTTACTTTGGTTTCTTTTCAATCCTATGGCTTGATAACACTGGGGACAGTGTTACTTAAGTCTGGGGGAGGAAAATACTAATGTATTTTGCTTTGTTTTGTTGTTTTGTTTTAGAGTCAAGTTGTGTCAAAAATTGTTTTATTGAGTCAAAATTTAGTTGGGAATTATGAGCTTTTCTTGGAACAAACTGTTTTAGCCACCACTTTAGTGACCATTCTTACAACCATTGACAGCAGATTCTACCAACAGGAAATTCCAAAGGTAAATTGATCTTCCATTATCCCCATATTGTTCGAGTATTTAAATGATCCAGAGCTGGCCTAGATATAATGAACTTAATTTTTCTCATCTTGGGGCTTGGTATACTTTGAATCGGATTCCTTGCTTAGGTCTGATAGGATTAGTCTGTGATTATGGTTTCCCTCTCTCTTCCCTTCATTGTCTCTAAAAAAAAAAAGAATGAAAAAGAGTCATAGCTTTGAAAAGATTTAATTTGAGAAGTTGAATCATTCGATACTTCTAGAAAAGAAAAAGAGAAAGAAAGAGAACAATCAGTCGATAAAAATAAAATAAAATGATACCCTAGTAGGGAAAAATCGACTGATTGGAAGCGAGAAAAGAGAGAGAAAGGAAACTAGAAGCAGACTGTTCAATAAATCAGTACTTGGGTAAGTAAGAGTCCATGTGTCCTTAGATCGATATTCTCTCGATGAGACTGCACTTAAAACTTAATAAGGTCAGCAATGGGGATTTTAGATTACTCTTATGGGTTGTGGTTTGGAATCTGGATGGTTAGTAAGTCTGCGGAAAATTACTAGAGGTTCTAACTTAAGTTGGTACTGTTTGACGGGGCTTTACTCTGGTGTTGGTTGATTTAGTATTTCTAAAGGATAAGTGAGTTCCTATGTTTTCAAACCTTTTTCACAGGTCTAGTCTTCTGTTTTGCTTGAGGGCAATCAAAAGCTAAGTCTGGGGGAGTTGATATTGAAGGGATTTGTTCAGGTTTTAATCCGATTAAAACAGCCCTAACAACATCCTAAGCCACAGATCGTGTTCAATTGAATCTAGGTTAGATCTCGAACATACCTGGAGATTTGCAGCGGAAGAAGATCAGGTAATCGAGATCAGGAAGCGCCTCAAGTGTTGCGCCTCTACAGAAGTCCACACGCACACAAACTGGACGACGGGATGCTAGTGCCTTCACGAACGATTCGTGATTGGGTTTTCTCTAGTTTTCTCTGTGTTGTTGTGTCTTCCAGGACTTCATATGGTCACAAGGTCGAGCCCCAAATCCTATTATAGGAGACTTGAAGAAACCTAGTTGACCAATAGATCAAAACGGGTTGATCCCGAATGGTGTCGATCGACACCCACCATTGGTGTCGATCGACACCCTCACAGAAAAACGATATCGACGTATATCTTATATACATTGATCATGATCATTACTCTAATGATCAAACCCAATTTATATTATCCAGTTTGCTTAGGTGTGTGACCCTATATGATCATATGATAATGGTAATGAGTTCATAACTCATAAGTTATAAGCGGCTTCTAGCAAAACATTATAACCGTCCAATATCATATGATTGTCTTATCTCGACATCACGACTCTACTAGAGTAAATACAAGTCTGATTTCAGGACATTCCCTTCAATCTCCCACTTGTACTGGAATCAAATATTCCCATAATCCCTTTGTCTCTATATCTCGATCTGGCATAAGGCAAGAACTCGTGTCATCCTTAATCAACCAAACCATGTTTATCGAACTCCGATTTATACTGATAAAAGACAAACGATTGACATTCAATCCGTTTGAGCGCGGCCACGCATTTCCAGTATCAAATCTTCGATAGGCCCTGAGATATTTATCTCCCGTTATATGGGAGGGACAAATTCCATCTTGTTCCATCCCTGATCCTTATATACTTCATAATATGCCCAATCAATGCCTTTATAGCCACCAGTTACGGCTGACGTTTGACAGAGTCAAAGCATACCAATTCATATGTAAGAAAACATGATGAACTCAGGTCAAAGGACTATACTCTATAGTCGTAATGAGAAACTCTTATGACACTCATATAACAATCTTGTAGAGTTCTCATTAGCGGGTCATGTCCGATCATGTGTTCTCTAACACATATCTATGTGATTGACTTTAATACTCCTATTAATGACTCCATGAAACTTAGTCATCAGTCACCTCACATACTAGTCTCGCGCGGTTATCAATGTCCAACTTTGATAACCTCGACTATGGACACAAATAATTTATGTCATCTATCACTTATAGAGTCTCATGATCAAATCACGTATTTGATGATCTATAAGAATGCCATAAATTACTTTTTGGACAATTATTTAATAACACTATTAAATAATATCGAAACAATTTCATTAAATAAAACATAACCAAATGTATGTTTACATGAACATCAAAACATAAATATGATAACTCCCACTAAAACAAGATTACTGCTTAAGGAATCTAATGCCTATAGCAGCTGCATGACTCTCATGCTTCGGTCGTGGGAGTGGCTTAGTCAACGGGTCAGCAACGTTCTCGTCTGTCGGAACTCTGCTGATCTTGACGTCACCTCTCTCAATGATATCACGAATCAGATGATATCTCCTCTCAATGTGTTTGGATTTCTGGTGTGATCTGGGCTCCTTAGCCTGAGCTATGGCTCCATTGTTGTCACAAAACAATGCCACAGGCTCAGAAATGCTAGGAATCACACCAAGCTCAGTAATGAACTTCCTAATCCAAACAGCCTCCTTCGCCGCTTCAGAAGCAGCGATGTATTCAGCCTCGGTCGTTGAGTCCGCCACGGTGCTCTGCTTGGAACTCTTCCAACTAACTGCACCTCCATTCAGACAGAAGACGTAACCAGACTGAGATCGGAAATCGTCTCTCTATTGTCTGAAAGCTGGCGTCCGTATAACCACTCACTACAAGCTCATCACTTCCTCCGTACACTAAGAACTTATCCTTGGTATTTCTTAAATACTTCAGGATTGTCTTGACGGCAGTCCAGTGACTCTCACCGGGATCTGATTGGTATCGACTCGTCATGCTTAAAGCACAAGCAACATCTGGACGAGTACAAAGCATGGCATACATAATAGATCCTACTGCAGAAGCAAAAGGAATCCTACTCATGCGCTCTCACTCAGTAGGTGTCGAAGGACACTGCTTCTTGCTGAGAGTAATGCCATGAGACATCGGAAGCAAGCCCTTCTTGGAATCATGCATGTTGAACCTGTGTAGAACCTTATCGATATAAGTGTCCTGGCACAGTCCAATCAGCCTCTTTGATCTATCTCTATAGATCCTTATTCCAAGAATATAGGCGGCTTCACCCATGTCTTTCATCGAGAAACAACTTCCGAGCCAATCCTTTACTGACTGAAGTAACGGAATATCATCTCCTATGAGAAGTATGTCGTCTACATACAGTACGAGAAATGCAACTGCGCTCCACTAGTCTTCTTGTAAACGCAAGGTTCCTCTTCGTTTCTGATGAAGTAAACTTTTTAACTGCTTCATCAAAACGTAGGTTCCAACTCCGAGATGCTTGCTTCAATCCATAAATGGATTTATGAAGCTTGCATACTTTCCCAGCAGCATCAGGATCAATGAAACCCGGAGGTTGTGTCATGTACACATCCTCCTCCAGAATCCGTTAAGGAAAGCTGTTTTCACATCCATTTGCCAAATCTCATAATCATAATGAGCGGCTGTTGCTAGGAGAATCCGAATAGATTTAAGCATAGCGACTGGGGAATAAGTTTCATCATAGTCAACACCTTGAACTTGTTTGAAACCTTTTGCCACCAACCTAGCTTTGTAAATCTGAACGTTTCCATCCACATCGATCTTCTTCTTGAAGACCCATTTACACTCAATGGCTTTTACACCATCAGGTAAATCACCCAAAGTCCATACTTGGTTTTGTGACATGAAACCGATTTCGGATTCAGCGGCCTTAAACCACTTTTTGGAGTCAGGGCCCATCATTGCTTCTTCGAAAGTCGCAGGTTCGTCACTGTCAATAATCAAGAGATCATGACAATTAGTCACAAGAAATCCATATCTCTCGGGCTCGTGACGAGTCCTTTCGGATCTGCGAACTTCTGGCATCATAGGTTCGGACTCTACAACTCTTTGTAGATCCAGCCGTTGCTCTTCCTCAACAGGTTGAGCAGGCTCCTGTGATTCTCGAACTTCTTCGAGTTGTACTTTACTCCACTGTTCTTCTTGGAAAGAAATCTCTCTCAAGAAAAACACAGTTCTTAGCAACAAACACTTTGTTCTCAGAACGGTTGTAAAAGTAGTAAGCATTGGTTTCCTTAGGATAACCAACGAAGTAGCATTTATCAGATTTGGGTGCAAGCTTATCAGATATCAACCGCTTGACATAAGCTTCACAACCCCAAATTTTAAGAAAAGACAAACTTGGAACTTTTCCAGTCCACATCTCATATGGTGTCTTCTCGACTGATTTTGATGGAACTCTGTTTAGCGTAAACGCGGATGTTTCTAGAGCGTATCCCCAAAAGGATAATGGAAGATCTACTTGACTCATCATCGATCAAACCATATCTAATAAAGTCCGATTCCTCCTCTCAGACACACCGTTCCACTTAGGTGTTCCAGGAGGAGTGAGTTGTGAAACAATTCCACAGTTACTCAGATGATCACTGAACTCTTGGCTCAAGTACTCACCTCCACGATCTGATCGAAGAGCTTTGATACTTTTGCCAAGTTGGTTCTGTACTTCATTTTGGAATTCCTTGAACTTTTCTAAGGATTCCGATTTATGTCTCATTAAATAGACATAACCAAATCTACTGAAGTCATCAGTAAACGTGATTAAGTACTGAAAGTTTCCTCTAGCACTAACACTCATTGGACCACATACATCGGTATGTATTAGTTCAATAGGTCACCGGCCCTTTCATTAAACTTGTTGAAAGGAGCCTTTGTCATTTTGCCCAATAAGCAGGATTCACACTTCTCAATGATTCAAAATCAAATGAGTCCAAAAGTCCATCTTTATGAAGCTTTTGAATCTTTTTCTCATTGATGTGGCCCAAACGACAATGCCAGAGAAACGTAGGGTTCGAGTCATTGGTTCTTAACCGTTTGGTATTTATGTTATAGACAGGCAAAGATTGGTTAAGAATATAAAGTCCATTCTCTAATGGAGCGCTACCATAAAACATTTCATTACGATTAAAAGAACAACACTTGTTTTTAATCGAAAAATGAAAATCTTCTAAATTCAAAACAGAAATAGAAATGATGTTTCTGCTTATAGCAGGTACATAGTAGCAATTATTCAATTCTAAAACCAAGCCTGACGGCAAAGACAAATGATAAGTTCCTACGGCCAATGCAGCAACTCTTGCTCCATTTCCAACACGCAGGTCCACTTGTCCCTTCTCCAGCGTTCTACTGTTGCTTAGACCCTGCATATTTGTACAAATATGAGCGCCACAGCTGGTATCTAATACCCAAGACTTAGAACCTGAAGTAGTAACATTTACTTCTATAACATAGATACCTGAAGAAGTCGTCTCATACGTCTTCTTCGAGTTCTTTAGATCTCCCAGATACTCTTTGCAATTTCTCTTCCAATGCCCAGACTTATTGCAGTAATGGCATTTATCAGCATCAGTAGGGCCGCGTTTGGGTTTGGAAGAAGTCTCAGGCTTATCCTGATTCTCAATCGGGAATGCCTTAGCTTTTCCTTTACCCTTAGCATGTTTCTTAAACTTTTTACCCCCTTGCACCATAAGTACATTAGGGGTGCCCTTCTTGATGTTTGGCTCAGCTGTCTTGAGCATGCCATGCAGTTCCGTCAAAGTCTTTGTCATGTTGTTCATGTTATAGTTCATGATAAACTGATCAAAGCTTGACGGTAACGACTGCAGAATGATGTCCGTAGCCAACTCTTGGCTAAGGGGACAATCCAGTTTTGCCAAGTTATCAATATAACCCATCATCTTAATGACATGTGGGCTAACTGGACCATCCTTTGGTAGCTTGCACTCAATGAGAGACTTAACCGTCTGGTATCTCTCAGTTCGTGCTTGCTCCTGAAACATCCCTTTCAGGCTAGTGATCATCTCAACAGGTGACGCCACGTTCTCGTATTGCTTCTGCAATACCGAGTTCATGGTAGCCAGCATGAGACAACTCACATCGACCTCATCATTGGAATGCTTCTCCCAAGCATTCCTTTCAGCGTGTCCGGCATTGGATTTCGGTTTCTCAGGGAGAACCTTCTCAAGGACATATTCCTTTTTCTCCTGCTTGAGAACAATTCTCAAGTTCCGATACCATTCAAGGAAGTTCGATCCATTAAGCTTGTCCTTCTCAAGGACGGATCGAAGCGAGAATGTGTTTCTGTGAGGGGAGCTAGCCATAGCTGAAAAACACAAAATGAGAGTTTAGTTTCGATGTTCAAGAAATGAGAAATCTTAACAATTAAGAAACTCACATTATATTCAAAACAATTTTCCTCAATTGAATATAATGATCCAAGATCCATATTTCACAAAAATTTGAGTGAGCTTTGGCCCATCGCCCAAACTTTAGCTATTTAGGTAAGCAACACTTTGCTAATTATATCATATATAATTCTTGTCTCGGATTAATATCTTATATCAAATCCGATCCTATATCTCTGAGCCCAAAACTATTTGATAGCCCAGTTAAGCAAACCAATCTTTTAAGTCCGTAGTAACGATTACAACCTGCCTCACTCATGTAATTGCGGACACCCTGCTTTGGCAGACCCATCACACAATGAAACGAGCCTTGACAGTTGACAAGATTGGGAAGATATTAAAAGCTTAATATTATGTTTGAGGAACGGAACATCAATCTAGTTTATATCACTTATATATTCTAGATATTTCAACTCGTTCTTTACTTGTAAAAATTCTTAAGTTAAACAAGCTAGGAATGCAAGTTCTGAACTGGTGTCGATCGACACTACCTTAGTGTCGGTCGTCACCGAATGGTGTCGATCGACACTACATTAGTGTCGGTCATCACCGCTAGATTGGTGTCGATCGACACTACATTAGTGTCGGTCGTCACCACCAGATTGGTGTCGATCGACACTACATTAGTGTCGGCACCGAAGAACCCAGAACGGCGTTCTTCGTCAAAAACGATTTTTGAACAGGTGGATCTAACAAAATTCAACAGATTCAATAGAAACACTAGGCTCTGATACCACTGAAGGGATTTGTTCAGGTTTTAATCCGATTAAAACAGCCCTAACAACATCCTAAGCCACGGATCGTGTTCAATTGAATCTAGGTTAGATCTCGAACATACCTGGAGATTTGCAGCGGAAGAAGATCAGGTAATCGAGATCAGGAAGCGCCTCAAGTGTTGCGCCTCTACAGAAGTCCACACGCACACAAACTGGACGACGGGATGCTAGTGCCTTCACGAACGATTCGTGATTGGGTTTTCTCTAGTTTTCTCTGTGTTTGTTGTGTCTTCCAGAGACTTCATATGGTCACAAGGTCGAGCCCCAAATCCTATTTATAGGAGACTTGAAGAAACCTAGTTGACCAATAGATCAAACCGGGTTGATCCCGAATGGTGTCGATCGACACCCACCATTGGTGTCGATCGACACCCTCACAGAAAAACGATATCGACGTATATCTTATATACATTGATCATGATCATTACTCTAATGATCAAACCCAATTTATATTATCCAGTTTGCTTAGGTGTGTGACCCTATAGGATCATATGATAATGGTAATGAGTTCATAACTCATAAGTTATAAGCGGCTTCTAGCAAAACATTATAACCGTCCAATATCATATGATTGTCTTATCTCGACATCACGACTCTACTAGAGTAAATACAAGTCTGATTTCAGGACATTCCCTTCAGATATATCATGGTTTTTAGTGTTTTTAGCCATGATATAAGTTGTATATATAGAGTATTTTTAATGTTTTTGGAGTCTTTTAGAGTCTTTTACAGGTTTAGGTATGTTTGGAGCTTAATTGGAGATTATGGATCATTCTGGAGCTAAATAGGAAGCTGTGCTGAAGAATGCAACTCGGAGCCAAATTATAGAGACGGTGTCGACCGACACCACCCATGTTGTCGGTCGACACCAATTCCTGACGGCAATTTCAATACGAGTTTTCCAAGCTTTGCAGAGTTGCAAACAGATCTCTGAAGCTCCTAATATTTACAGTTAAGTGCCAAACGTGTTTTCCATATTTTTAGACTATTTTTATGGGTTTTTAAGGTCATTGTTTTAAACCAATTTTTATTGAAGCTTTTGAGAGAGATTCCAAGCTAGAGTTTTGTAGAGAAGAATTCAGACTCATTCAGAGAAGATTCAGAACTCCTTTAACCTATATTCTTATTTCTTTTATGCAATCTTATTCAAACATGTTTATTGTTTCAATCTCCATGTCTGAGTAGTTTGCTAGTTAGGTTTAGGGTTTCTCATTAGGGATTTCATGGATTGCTAAGTTGATTGGTTATTTAAGGATTCTGGAACACTAGTTCTTCATCTAGGTTGTGATTAATGCTTGATCTGAACTGACGAGTTAGATTATTGATCATAGGTTGATTCTCGCAACGAAAGTTGGTTAATTAGCTAGAAAGAACCTTAGATGAGCAAAATAACTATTCGCAAAGAGATTTGGTTTAGGTATTTTGTGAATATATCGAACTTGAATTTAATGCATGTCTGAGCCTTTGAATTTGCAAAGAGATTTGGAATTCTAGGATCTAGACATAGAAATCTCTGCAACGAGAGTTGATTGATTTGAATATTGTGTTTCGAGTTCTAGAACATAGCAGAATCCTGATTTACTGATTAGCTTGCATTCCTGATTTTCTGAGAATTCCCTGAGCCTGACGCTTTTCCCATCTAATCTTAAAACCGAATTTAATTGCCTTGTTGTTTTTAATTTACAATCATTCTCGTTTAGCTTAATTCGAATACTATAATATATTGTGCAAATCTTAAGTCTCTGTGGAATTCGACCCCTAAATATTACTGATGCTGCGTATTTTCGGGTGTGAAAACAACAAACAAATGTTATTTTATCGGTCCACGAGGAAAGCAAGAATAGGCACACCAAGAGTACAAGATTCTAATCGAGCTAAAAGATTCAAGATTGTTTTTGTTTTTGGTTTCAAAGTTTAGTAAATGTCACAAAGCAGAATTCTAAAAATTAAGAACAGTAAATAAACAAGATTCAGTAACAAGCTATTGCAAAATAAGACAATGATAAAGATTGAAAACAAGAGCAATAAAGATATAAGACTTTTAATGACAAGATGGATCCTTGGTGAGACAATTTGACAAGGGTGAATTTCAGATTGATAAGTTATGATTTAACAAGAGATCTATGTTCTATCTTATGACATGAGTTACATAATTTAGATTAGTTCACTTTTGGTGATACTAACCCTTTTACATGCAGTTTTAGCTAGCTATAGATTTCTCAAATGCAACCAAACCTTTATGTAAACAATGAACAAAAACCCAATAAATATCATCATCCTTATTTTAGACTCAAGTTTCCAATGGTTTAAGATAAGGAGCATGCAAGAAATAGTCAGGTTGAAACAGAATACCTTTTGGGTGCTTGAACAACCTAAGATCTTAAGATTCTCTCTTTTGAAGTTCAATCTAAGCATTAAGAACAATACATGCATGAACATAAACATAGACTATCTATCAAAACTTTACTTAATCAATCCTCCAAACACCCATGTCTGCCTAACCAAGAATCCAAAATAAAACTACTCAATCATATTGAAACTAACAAGAAGAGAGGTTATAGAAATCATAATAAAAACTTGAATAGATAATAAAAGCTGAATATAAACTTATAAGAACTTAATTAAAGCATAAGTATAAATATAAGAACTGAAAGTAAAACTTAATTAAAGCGTAAATGTAAGAACTGAAAGTAAGAACTGAAAGTAAGAACTGAAAGTAAAGCATATATATAAAAGATAAGAACTGAAAGTAAAACTTGATTAAAGCATAAATGATTAAATCTTAAAAGAAACTAAATAAAACTTAACAAAAGCATAAACATAAAACTTAAAACTGAAGATAGAGCAATGTTTATAAGCTAGAGAAGAGAGGAGGAAGAAGAAGGTGTGATTTTGAACATCAAGAGTGGTTTCTATTTATAGGCCAAGGTGAAGGGGAGTAGGTAAGACGGGGAACGGTCGTTCTAGGTGGAGAACGATCGTTCCCCTTGGTCGATCGAAGTAGGTGAGATGCGTGAGAGGGGAACGATCGTTCGGCTGTGTGGAACGGTCGTTCCGTGGTGTTTTGTCGGCAGAGTTGGTGAGGTTGGGAACGACCTGCATGGGAGAGAACGGTCGTTCTCCCATTGATGTCGGCAGGGTTGGTGAGTGATGGAACGACCGTTCCTTGGAGGGAACGATCGTTCTGGTTGGTCGTTCTGCCCCAAGAACGGTCGTTCTTCACTTTGGCCTTTTCTCGTGTTTTCCGCATTAACTCGACTCGAACATGTCCGTAAACGCCAAACTCCTTCGGAACTCCATGAAATCTGTAAAAAGACTCAAAACAATAGAAAATACTCGAAAAACCAATGAAAGATGCAAATCAAAACTCAATCCGAATACTAAAAACGAATCAAAATACGTTAAAAACCGATAATATCAATTACAACTGATCTCTTAATTTGAGAGAGTAGTTCAAAGGGTAAATTTGAGCATATCACCAGGTAGCTTCTGAAATAGCATTGGCGACACCACAATATTCGACTTCGGCACTAGAGCGAGAAACCGTGTGCTGACGTTTTGAGGACCAAGAAATCAGATTGTCACCAAGATAGATACAATATCCAGAAGTTGAGCGGCGAGTGGTAGAGCAGCTAGTCCAATCCGCATCAGAGTACGCAATCAAACCAGTGGTTGTGGGGCGATATAAGCGAAGACCATGAGTGACCGTTCCTTTAATGTACCGCAGAATACGCTTCAAAGCATTTAGGTGATGTTCACGAGGATCATGCATAAAGAGACAGATTTGCTGAACTGCGAAGGAGATGTCGGGTCGAGTGAAAGTCAAGTATTGAAGAGCACCTGCCAAACTACGGTATAAAGTTGGGTCAGAAACCGGAGGACTGCCATCTGCGTCGAGCTTGGTACTGGTGTCCACCAGTGTTTGACAAGGATTGCATGTGTAAAGGCCAGCACAGTGAAGAATATCGGCTGAATAATTTTGCTGATGAAGAAAGAGACCATCTTTATCGAGTTGAACCGTAATACCAAGAAAATGATGAAGGGTGCCCAAGTCTGTCATCTCAAATTCAGAACTAAGGGAAGTGATGATACGTTGGAGAAGAGAACGGGAGGAGGCAGAGAGCATAATGTCATCCACGTACAAAAGCAGGTACGGAATATCAGAACCCGAGGAGCAAACAAACAGCGAAGCATCACAAAGACTTTGACAGAAGCCCAACGTCTTGGCAAAGGTAGCAAACCGGTTGTTCCAAGCACGGGGAGCTTGCTTAAGACCATACAGTGACAGCTTGAGGAGGAAAACATGATTCGGATGGGTCTGATCAACGAAGCCAGGTGGCTGACACCGTTTCCTCGAGATCACCATGAAGGAATGCATTCTTGACATCAAGTTGATGCAAAGGCCAATCACGAGCAGTGGCAACGCCAGAACCGTGCGGATGGTGGCCGGTTTGACTACAGGGCTAAAAGTCTCATTACAGTCAATGCCAGGTTATTGTAACTTCCCATTGGCAACAAGCTGAGCCTTGTACCGGGATAATGAGCCATCTGCATTAAACTTGTGTCTGTATAACCAAATAAATAGAATAATATTAGTAGCAGGAGGCCGTGGAACAAGGTTCCACGTTCCGGTTTTAATAAGAGCATCCTATTCCTCTTGAGAGCCATTACGCCAATTCGGATCACAAGCAGCCTGGACATGAGACAAAGGTAAAGGAGAAATGGTGGCGTCAAAGTGAAGACACAAGGGACGTCGTGGTTTGAAAATACCACTTTTGCTGCGAGTATGCATCCCTTGGTAGGTAGGAGGGGGTGGAGGTGGAGGTGGTGGTGGTGGTGGTGGAGATGGTGAAGGTGAGGGAGAGGGTTAAGGTGAGGTATGAAGAGGAGAAACGGGCGTAGTCTGTGTAAGAGGAGAAACAAGGCGAGAATTAAGAGGAGGAACTAAAAGAGGAGGTGAAAGAGAACTTACAGAAGAAGAGATAATAGAGAAAGGAAAAGATAATTCATCGAAAACGACATGGTGGGAGAGTATGATCTTGCGTGTGTGAATGTCCATACACCGATAGCCGCGATGATCACTAGGGTACCCAAGAAAAACACAGGGTGTGCAACGAGCTTCAAGTTTGTGTGACGTCCGAGGCAATAGATTAGGGTAACATAGGCAGCCAAACGTCCGCAGATAAGTGTAGGTCGGGGGACATTGGAACAGCTTGCGGTTGGGAATGTCATTTGCAATGGCGGAAGATGGCAAAAGGTTGATGGTGTGAACAGCGGTATGGAGTGCTTCAACCCAATATGAATGCGGCAGATGAGCTTGAATGAGAAGAGTCCTCACCAAGTTGTTGATGGTTCGTAGCATGCGCTCGACACGACCATTTTGCTGCGAGGTGTATGGACACGAGAACCAGAAAAGTGTGCCGGTGCTAGAGAAGTGATCTTGGAACATACGATTATCGTACTCCCCACCATTGTGGCATTGGAGAGATTGGAAAATGTTTCACTCTTTCGAGTAAGAGGATAAACCCAACAGAAATGAGAATATTGATCAAGAAATAAAAGGTAGTACTTTATTCCACTAACATTAGACACCGGAGATGTCCAAATATCAGAGTGAATAATTTCAAAAGGTTTAGAAACAATAGATACAAAAGAAGAAAATGGCAATCTAATGTGTTTATCCATTTGACATACTTGACACAGAGTTGTCAAATCAGTCGATTTGCAAGATATAGAAAGAGAAGATAAAAGACTACGAAGGACTTGATCATTGGGGTGACCGAGCCTGTGATGCCATAGAGAAGAAACAGTAGCAGAAGAAATTAGAACATGAGGAGCTGATAGCGGTCGAGATGGAGTGACTGTGTAGAGTGGTCCAGGACTATCACATCGGAGCAGCGGAGTTTTGGTCCGCAGATCCTTAACAGAAAAACCAAAAGGATCAAACTCAATAGAGCAGAAATTATCAATAGCAAACTGGCGAACAGAGATGAGATTTTTAACAATGGAAGGACAAACAAGAACACGTTTAAGATGAAAATGGCAAGTGGAGGAGTGAATGATTCCTTGACCTAATGTCTTAGCAGGCGCATTTGATCCGTTAACAACAGTGATAGAGGGTAAGATGCTCGAATTAAAAACAGAACGTTGAATACCTGTGTTCGTGGCGATGTGATTTGTTGCACCCATGTCCATGTACCATGCCGTATCGTGCGGATCCTGAAGAGACATGGTATTGAAAGCTTGAGTCAAACCGTGAGGGATGGTAAAGGTTGGCTTTGATGGTGTAAGCGTATGTGCTTCAGGACGTGGCTGATATGGAGCACAGACAAGAATCCCTTGTTGTTGATTAGAGGGGTACGGAGTCGTAGTAAACTGACCACCACGATAACCTCGTCCTCCTCTATGATTATGATAATGTCCACCATTGTTGTTGTAGGTACGAGAAGCAGGAGGAAGAGACACATCCAATTCACGAGCAGACGGTGGAGACGAAGCGGTGTAGAGGAGAGAGGGTGCAGATGAGTTTTTAGTATTAGTTGGTGACGGTTTGTGATGACGAGCGAGGCGCTCCTCTTCCATGGTGAGCATTGAGCGAGTTTCCAGAAAACTTGGGAAGGGGACACGGTGCTTGATATCATTAAGAATGCTATCAAATTTCTCGGAGAGGCCGTTCAGAACGTGCATAACAAGAACACGGTCAGAGATAGAGGAGTCGAGGTTGGCTAGCAAATTGGAGATAGTCTTCATTTTGGTGCAGTAGTGGTGAACTTTGAGATCACCAAGGACAGTTGAGCACATATCGTTCTCAAGTTCCAGCGCACGAGCCTCCTTGTTATCTCGGAAAATATTTTCGATCGAGATCCATAATTCATTTGCTGTGCATTTAGGTTTTACGATGGTTTCGAGAATCGACTTGGAGATGGTACCATAGAACCATGTTTTCACAAAACCATCGTGCTCCTTCCACGTTTTCTCAGTCTCGGGGTGGAAGAAATGGTGCCGTCAAGATGGCTGGGAACACCGAAACTCGTGCAGTGCGTCTCGAACAACTCACACCACACTTGATAGTTCATCTTTTCCATATCGAGAGTGATGGGAATGTAGGCTTTGATTTGGGATATGCCAAAGCGATACTAGAGCTGATGTATCTCATTTATTGGATTTGTATTTTTTTTCTTGGATTTCCCTAGGGTCATTGTCTAAATCTTTCTATTGTGGATTTGTATTTGTCTTATTAGGCCATGATATTATGTATTTTTAACATATTTTGATTTGCTTTTAGTATTCGGTTTGAGTTTTGATTTGCATATTTCGTTAGCTTTTCGAGTCTTTTCTATTGTTTCGAGTCTTTTTACAGATTTTATGGAGTTCCGATGGAGTTTGGCGTTTACGGACATGTTCGAGTCGAGTTAATGTGGAAAACACGAGAAAAGGACCAACTGAAGAGAACGACCGTTCTTGGTGTAGAACGACCACAGAGAACGACCGTTCCCTTAGCAGAACGGTCGTTCCCCACCTCACCTACCTTGCCGACAAAAGCCAGAGAATGACCGTTCCATCAACAGAACAGTCGTTCCCCATCTCACCTACTCCACCAACAACCGAGCAAGGAACGACCGTTCTCCACCAAGAACGACTGTTCCCCGACTCACCAACACCCACCTACTTCGATCGACCAAATAGAACGACCGTTCTCCTCCAGAACGGTCGTTCCCCGTCTTACCTACTCCCATACACCTTAGCCTATATATTGGACTCACTCTTGATGCTTCAAACCACACCATCTTCTTCTCTCACTCTTCTCTAGCTTCAAAACATTGCTCCTCTTCTCTTTTAAGCTTTAATGTTTATGTTTTTATCAAGTTCTTATTAGTTTCTTTTAAGCTTTAAACATTTTATGCTTTGATCAAGTTTTACTTTCAGTTCTTATTATCTATCTTTATGCTTTAATCAAGTTCTCATAAGTTTATTTCCAGCTTTTGTTATCTATATTTGCACTTTGTTCAAGTTCTTATTAAGTTACTTTCAGCTTTTATTATCTATTCAAGCTTTATTGATGAACTATATAATCTCTTTGTTTTCTTCTTCTTTAATTATGTCTGAGTAGATCTCTTAGTTAGGTTAAGGTTTGTCAAAGGAATTCATGAGCTTTAGGGTTAAACACAAATAGGCTATTCAAATCGATGTCTTCACCTTTGTTATTCTTAATGCTTAGATCGAATTGATCACTTGATTTTATGATATTGGGTTTAACTTAGACAGCGAGAGTTGCTAGGTTGCTAGAAGAAACTTGAGTGAGCAATTTATTCATTACCTGCGAGAGTAGATGTATTGGAGAATTGTGAACAAATCAAACCTATCCTTAATGCTTGTCTACGATTTCTAGTACCAGCGAGAGTTAGGATTTCTAGGTTGATAGACGAAGATATTGATACCACGAGAGTGGATTGATATTATCTTAGTGTTTGAGTTCTAGACTTATGCTTAATCATTGCCTGAATAGTTGTTTGATCCTTTGCTCTGAATCTCCTACGATATTCCTTGACCTAACGCTTGTTTAACATTATCTTTACAACCGAATTTGTTTTTATTACTTACTATTTACAAAACCAAAAACATAATTGAATTGTCTTAGCTTTTGATTTAGCTCATTAGATCAAAGTGTGAAACTGGTCTTCGTGGGATCGACCCCTAAATACTACTTAGTATGCTGTGCACTTGCAATAGGAAATAAGGGTTTAAAACTCGTGTATCAGACCATAGAGAGCCACAATATATAGAGTACAATAGAAAGATCTAGACAATGATCCTAGGGAAATCCAAGAGACAAATACAAATCCAATAAATGAGATACATCAGCTCTAGTATCGCTAATATGAAATACATCAGCTCTAGTATCGCTAATAAAAAAATGTGATTAAAGAGGAAAGAAGTTACAATGAAGATGAAACTAAGGAAAAAAAATTTGTGACTAAGTTTAGAAGAGAATAAAAAAGAAGAATGGAAGAGAAAAGAATAAAAATAAAAGGAAATAGAGGAGAGAAAATAAGATTTCTTTTGTTAGAGAAGAAAGAAAGGAGAGACGAAAAAGAGGAGAGAAAAAAAAATCAGAGAGAAGGAAGAAAGAGAGACAACAGCTCTGATATCATATTGATTATGTGGATTTTCCCGTCTTATTAGGCCATAGAGAGCCACAATATGTAGAGTACAATAGAAAGATCTAGGCAATGACTTTAGGGAAATCCAAGAGACAAATACAAATCCACAATAGAAAGATCTAGACAATGACCCTAGGGAAATCCAAAAGACAAATACAAATCCAATTAATGAGATACATCAGCTCTAGTATCACTAATACCAAGAACCAAACTAGCTCAGTTACAAAAGTCTTAAGCTATGCCTTCATAACTAAAAGACTTGCATAAGCCTCACGTCTTCTACATGATTTAAAAATATGTCTACAAATTCATTCCTATTAGCTTCCATTCCTTGGAAACCAACTTTTACGATCGTGTTTCTCTCGAGACTGTAGTAGAAAATGCAGTAAGTTAAGTGGTTCCCAATATATTCTGCCACAGACGAGAACACAACTTCATTTGTCCGAGTCATTCCAAGACAGCGTAGATAAGTGGCTCCCAGTGTATTCCGACCAGAGCAGGAAAACATATGTATTCTTCGACCATTGCTGCTTCTCGTCATCTTCTAAAACCCACAGCTCAATGTTTCTTCCAATTTCTTCAAATCTTACATCAACACAGCCACTGTGTTGAGTTAGAATCAAACCTAATTTACCATTGTAGTTTATCAGAGCACCTCTACTCACTTCCCTATATAAACCTTCCACGATTCTAATAGACCTAAATAAACCTTCCACGATTCTAATAGACCTGAACTTTTCGGACCTAACATCAAAGCGAACTATCATAGAAAAAAGTGAATACTTGTAGGGTCCAGCTAGGTAATACAAAACACCGTTGATGCAAATTCCATTATCTGAAGAGTAATGAGGTACGGAGCATTCGATCATCCTCCACGATGGTTTGTTTCCAGTTCCTAAAGACAGAATCTGATGCTCATCAAACACATGACTATTCACTGTGTGATTCAACCAGGTCATGGACAGTATTTTGAATATTTTGTCAATTGGATCATAAACCAAATAGCTCTTCACACCAACCCTCCTCGTCCTCACTTTAGGTAAAGCTAAAGATTGTCCCGTGCTAGGGTTACATATCACAAGCACATTTTCTTTCTTCTGTTTGCGATACGCTTATCTAAAAGACAGACCAAGCCGTGGACAGGACCCGAGACTTCACAAGAACCATCATATGAGAAACGCGTAAGACGATTGAATACTACAGGAGACGAGTTCTCATCTGTTTCTGAGGCTGAGGCGACGACAAGAAGACGAATTTGCGGTTGTCACGGCAGGCCAACAGTATCTGAGGACGAGAAGAAGATCTTTCCAAGAACAACTCCGTGAAATCTTGACGGGAATTGTGGACGCCCAGAGTTTCGACAGGCAACGGTATCTCGCTATGGATTTCGCGGCAATCTTGAGAGTATCTCGATGATGAGATCGAATGGGATCGGGTCTGTGTTTTCTGTTTCGTTCGCTGAGACCGTCTTCGATCGAGTATTGCGTACTCCGGTCTTGGTAACAGGATCTTCCTGCGAGGCGTTCTCAGCCGTGTTTTCATGGCGGATGCTTTGTCGTTGAAAACCCCACGGCCACTCGGCGATCTTCCGGGAGAATTCTAAAAGTAGAAAAGTTTTTGTTAAGTGCTGAGATGAGAAGTAACCACTCAAGGCAAGACCCTTAAAAAGGAAGTTTGACCTAAGCTTAACGAAGGTTAGGGCATCTGGAGCCTGGAGGTATTAACTTCTATCTATATATTTTGGGATCAATACACTCTTATCAAATGCGTTTACTATTCTCCATTGTTTTCCTCGTTGCTATTTCTCTAGGTCTCATGAAACAAACCTATTGACAGCTGGAATCATAAACACACATTTTCCCAAATGATTGCAATTTCTCAAGTCTCTTAAAATCTTTCTAAATTCATAAATCTATCGAAACAAATTCAAAATCAACTCTTAAAATCTTTTTTGTTTGTTAAAAATCAAGTCTTGTTGAGTTGTACATTTCTAAAAGTCTTATAAAATGGGGACTAAAATAACGACAAAACAGGGGATATCTTGAAGAAAAACTGATACATATTGTTTTTTGGACCAAAGTTTTATTTTGTTAAGAGACTTTCTAGAAAGGAATCTAGCTACTACAGATTTCTCACCAAAGAGAACACAAGTCAGAGAGGACTATGAAGAGGAAACCCGAGATGCTATCAATCGATACATAAATCACCCGGACCCGCAGGAAAGCAGAGCAAGAAGATATAGAGTAACTCAAGCGGACCTAGTAATGAGAGTCACAATCAAAACAGAGAGAGGAGATCATGTCGGAACTCATGAACCTTACAACACAATATATCAATTGTGCTGACCCCAGAGAGAAGGTTGGCAAGGGCTGAGAGAGTGACGCGGGGAGAAACGAATGGGCTTGAAAGAAACTAACTATTCATAGAAGATATTTGGGCGTTTGAAAGAAGACTTGAGGACCAAAAGTATTCCGCAAACTAAACAAGTCAATAACATCCTTTTGTACCTTGCAAAACAAAACAAAAAAAGGTGTTGAGAAAAGGCTCTACAATTTATACAATATATTCTTATAAACAGATCACTTAGGAGCAGCAGTGGCAGTTAGGGCCAACACTGGAACATCTTCCAAAGAATCTCTCAAGGACTGCTGATGAGATGCTGACACAATCACCTGAAGTCATGTCTCCATGATGAGATGCAATGTGCCTGAAATATACATAAACAGTCGAGAGATATTAAAACCAACGACTTGAGGTTTCCGGGCATACTCTGGTATAGGGGGCACTACATGGCCTTAGCTCATCTATAGCTATAAGCCTATAAGATTTAGTAATCCCCTGGCATGAAGAGTTCTCTCAGCTTCAACATAACTCCTTTCATTGCGACCAATTCTGAGTAACATACAGCAACCCTACTGAGTGTTCTTCAGAATCAAGGTCTTCATGGATCCAAAAACCAAATAAATCACATCAAAGGAGATCAAACGAAAACTACAATAATTGATAATTTGGCTCATCCAAGATATTTTAAGAAATAATCAGCACAAACACTTGAAGTGAAACATAATGAAGAGGTCCGAACTCTATCAACGTTATAACAAATCACATTGCATGGAATTTTGAATTTTAACAAAGGGTATTCATTTTGGTTAAAGAGGTCAGATCGTAGACAAAACTTAGAATCAGGTTGCATATTCGCATACACTGTAGCCAAATCTGTTATATCATTCTTTTAACATGAACCCCAAGATCTTGATCATCTAAATTAGTCACATAATAGAATCATAAAAAGAATTTAATAAGTACCTCCATTCATTGTAGAAGTGAAGCCTCCTTTGATCTTTCCTTAGAAGTGAAACTTCCTTAATGATTTATAAACTAAAGACAATGAACTCTTAGTTCTTTAGGTAGGAGATAAGGTTTCTCTCCCCTTCCTATAAAGCTCTCTCTTTTATGTGTTGTTTTTCTTTTCTTGTTGTGATGAATTGTGATGAAGCAAAACATCTATTTATAGGTGGGGAGAGGACCTTATTCCTCATTCATTGATTCAATCTCTACCATCCATCATAGTGGAGATGAATACATTAGTGATAAGTGGGAGGATACCAACAATCCATTAGAAATTTATTGGTTTTCAAATGTCCATTGAAATACCACTAACAATCCCATTAAAAATTTATTGGTTTTCAAATGTCCATTGAAATACCACTAATAATCCCATTAGAAATTTATTGGTTTTCAAATGTCCATTGAAATACCACTAATAATCCCATTAGAAATTTATTGGTTTTCAAATGTCCATTGAAATACCACTCACAATCCCATTAGAAATAACAATCCCATAGAAAAATAACTATAAGACCACATTATGGGTAAGAAACAATTATTTTCTTACATTCTTCCACTTGGTCGTTAGTATAGTTCTTGTACAGTTTTCAATTGGAATCATAAGGCGGCATGATGTTATATTTTCATTTGGTCTTTCATAAGTGTCTTAACTAATCTAGTAATCGATGAGAGTCATGGCGGTCACCCATTATTTTGCAACATGATTCCTTCCATGTACTACTACATCGATTACTTTCATAGCTAGACCATAATCATAAGTAGGAGTTATCATAATGGTCTCTTTTATGTCTTTTTCTAAAGACTTATTCTGTTATCAATAATACCAACTAACATATTGTGTGCACACGTTGGAAACAGAATATGCATAAGATGTAAAAGTCATAAGAGAGCTCTTATAAATGTCAAACATAGGCTAATTCGTAACCAGACAACATAATTAAGTGCTATCCTCCAGACCCATACTTTCAGCATGCTTTATAAATGTCTTTGGAGGTAAAGCTTTCGTAAATATGTCTGCGACCATTAGCTCAGTGCCTATGTGTTCAATGACAAACTTTTCTCTTTTAACATCTTGCTTTAATGATAGATATTTGTGCTCCATATGCTTCGCCCCTTTAGACATCCTATCATGCTTCGAGAAGAAGATTGCGGCTTGATTGTCATAATAAAGAGTTAGGGGTTTGTCAATGAAGTTCAAAACCCCAAACTCTGACACGAAGTTCCGCAACCAAGTTCCTTGGATAGAAGCCTCATAACATGCAACATACTCAGCTTCCATGGTGGATGTATAAATCAAATCTGACTTTTGGCTTTTCCATGATATGGCACCTCCGCAAAGGAAGTACACATAACCGAGAGTACAGTGCTTAGAATCTTCACATCCACCGAAATCTGAGTCTGAAAATCCAACTATCTGTGGATGTGTTGATTTTCGATATGTTAGCATGTAGTTTCTTGTTTCCTTCAGATATCTTAAAACTTTCTTCGCAGCTTTCCAATGAGCAAGTCCTGGGTCACTCTGAAATCTACCCAACATCCCGACTGCATGGCTTATATCAGGCCAAGTACAGACTTGTGCATACATTAAACTTCCCACAAGAGATGCATAAGGGAACTTTTGCATTTCATTACGTTCCATTTCATTCTGCGAACATTGTTTTAGGCTAAGTTTATCACCCTTTTGCATAGGAACATTGTTAGAAGAACACATCATCATGCCAAATCTCTCAAGAATTCGATCAATATATGCTTTCTGAGACAATCCTAAAATTCTGAGTGATCTATCATGGAATATTTCAATTCCTATCACATAGGATGCCTCACCTATATCTTTCATACCGAAGTTCTTTGAGAGATAGCTCTTAGTCTCACATAATAAACCAAGATCACTGCTGGCTAATAGAATGTCATCGACATACAATACCAAAAATATGAACTTACTCCCACTGATCTTGAGGTATATACATGGATCTACAATGTTTTCTTTGAAACCGAATTTCATAATGGTTTCATCAAACTTAAGATACCATTGCCTCGAAGCTTGTTTCAGTCCATATATTGATTTCTTTAATTTGCAGACCATGTTTTCCTGACCTTCGATTATAAATCCTTCAGGTTGACGCATATAGACTTCTTCTTGCAAGTCTCCATTAAGAAATGCAGTTTTCACATCCATTTGATGCAGCTCAAGATCATACTGAGCTACTAATGCTAAGATAATTCTGAGAGAGTCTTTTCTAGACACAGGTGAAAAAGTCTCACTATAATCGATGCATTCCTTCTGATTAAACCCCTTGACTACAAGTCTAGCTTTATATCGTTCAATATTGCCATTACAATCGAGTTTGGTCTTAAAGATCCACTTACACCCGATTGCTTTGTGTCTTTCAGGCAATGGAACGATGTCCCAAACTTCATTCTTAACCATTGAGTCTATTTCTTCTTTACTGGCATCAATCCATTTATCAGAACTAACATCTTTCATAGCTTGTGAAAAAGAAACCGGATCTTTAATATTCCATTCTCCAGATTCTACTTGATAAATCATGTAGTCATCAGAAATAGCAGATCTTCTCGTACGAGTTGATCTTCTTAATGCTGGTTCTTCTTGTACTTCATGATTATCATTGGCGGTACATTCATTATGGAGTGTGTGACCATTCAATGCATTTTCCTCATTGTTTAACGGTTCAACAATAGGAGCATTTCCAACATTCGAAACTAAGGGTAAAGGGATATTTATCCCAATTTCCTGAATGGTCACATCTTGAACTTTATCACTCCCACTAATCTCGCCATTCTCATGGAACCTTGCATTACCGGTTTCTACAATTCTCGTACTATGAGTCGGACAATAAAACCTATATCCTTTAGATTTCTCAGGGTAACCTATAAAGAAACCACTGATCGTTCTGAAATCTAATTTCTTTTCATGCGGATTGTATATTCTCACTTCAGCTGGACATCCCCAAACTCAGAGATGTGACAGACTGGGTTTCCAGCCTTTCCACAGTTCAAAGGGTGTCTTTGGAACTGCTTTGCTTGGAACCCGATTCAAGATATATACTGCAGTACGTAATGCATCCATCCACAAAGATACAGGTAAGTTAGCATGACTCATCATGGATCTTACCATTTCATGTACGTACGATTACGCCTTTCAGCTACACCATTCTGCCATGGAGAACCAGGCGTTGTGTACTGCGCAACGATTCCTAATTTTTGGAGGAGTTTGGCAAAAGGTCCAGGATGTTGTCCTGTTTCATCATACCTGCCATAATATTCACCACCTCTATCTGACCTAATGATTTTCACTTTTCTATCTAATTGCCTCTCTACTTCTGTAATGTACATTTGTACAACATCCACAGATTGAGATTTCTCATGCAACATATAAATAACAATAACGTGAATAATCATCGATAAAAGTAATAAAATATTTTTCACCTCCAAAAGTTGGAACGTCAAAAGGTCCGCAAATATCTGTATGTACGATTTCAAGAAGCTGTGTACTTCTTGTGGCTCCTTTCTTGGTGTGCTTAGTTTGCTTACCCTTAATGCAATCTATACACGTTTTAATATTGGTAAAATCAAGGTTCGGAATGACTCCATCTTTTACCAATCTTTTGATTCTTTCATGGGAAATGTGTCCCAATCTTTTATGCCACGAGAAATACGAATTATCAGTACATGTTTTATTTTTAAGTGTACACAGTAAGCAAGGAGAGATGTGTTTCATAAGGTTGATCAGCAAGTTTTAACATATAAAGACCGTCAACTAATATTCCAGAACCAATTCGATTAGAGTTCAGAAATATATTAATACAACCATCTCCTTGGGTAGACTTAAATCCAGCCAAATCAAGTTTGCTTACAAAGACTAAATTACGGGAAATAGATGGAACATAAAGTGTCTGAAATAAATCAAGACAAAATCCACTATCTAAAATGAGACGATAGGTGCCAATAGCCTCAATTGGCGCCTTGTCACGATTTCTCATCAATAAGTAGTTCTTACTTGACTTTATGCTCTGGATCGTAAGGAATCCCTGTACAGAATTCGTTACATGTACATTAGCACCGCTATCAATCCACCAAGATTTCGAAGAAACATGAGTAAGATTAGATTCGAAAAAACTTACGGAACCCATAGGATTACCTTTCTTTTCAAACCATTCTTTTCTTTTAGGGCAATCTTTTTGAAAGTGTCCAACCCTTTACAAAAGTGGCATCTGTAATCTTTCTTTGCCTTTTTCTTCATATTAACTTGATCAGAATCATTCATTTTGGGTGGTGCTCTTTTATGGTTCGCATGATGCCTTTTTCCAGCTTTAGATCCAGCTTATTGGACATAATGGGCCACTTTAATACCTTTACGGCCAAGTCTAGCCTCCTCTTGGACTAGTTTATTAGCCAATTCATTAGACGTCCATTTTTCATCTATTACATTATAATTGATCTGAAATGGTCCGTACTGAGGAGGTAGTGAATTTAGGATAAATTGGACAAGAAATGAATCGTCCACTTTCATTCCTAAATTCTTTAATTTGGCTGAAAGGTTGGTCATCTCAATGCAATGTTCATGCATAGACTTTGTCCCATTATACTTTATGGTTGTAAGATCTGCCATAAGTTTCCCTGCAAGGGATTTGTCTGCAGTCTTAAACCGTTCTTCTACAGATGCAAGATAATCTTTAGCCTTATCTGCATTTGGAAGGGAAGTTTTTATATTGCTAGCTATTGTCATCTTTAAAAACATCATGCTTAATCTGTTTGCTTTTTCCCAAGCTTTATGGATAGCCATTTCTTCCTCAGTACTATCTATACTTAAGGGATTTTATTCTTCTTCACGAAGCGCCAAATCCATATCTAGTACTCCTAATGTGAACTCAACTTTCTCTTTCCATTCTGAGAAGTTGGTTCCAGTGAGGATTGGAACAGTAGCAACCATAGATGACAAAGTAGCGGGAAATGATGCTGTGATTTAAAGATATAACAAGCTTTAATTAGACTTCTAATTTTAAACAACACATTAACTTAAATTATTGAATGCATATGACTATGGATTATAGTGCTCTTGTGGGTAGTCACTATAATCGATCATAAGATCATGCTTTCAGAAACTTTTTATAGAGATCTGTATTAGACTAATTAAGTTATCTGTGGATATACTTAATTATCTTATATACAAATACTCTTATAAATTATTGATCATGTATTATGTCACTAGCCTACCTGTGGGTAGCTAATTAATACATAAAACATATCAAAATTTACTTAAATATATTTGTTTTCTTTTATAATTCATTATATGATAAAACCATTTTGGTGATATCAAAATCTTAATTTTGCACATTATGAAAAACCAAGCTTTATTCTTTAAAAAAAAATCTCATAAATTTCTTTTGTATATAACTAATTACTTTCAGAATTCTTACATATATATCTTTCTTGTAAAACTTATGTACAAATTTTTTTTTTTTAATGATAATTTCTTCACAATTTATGAAAAGAACAATCCTTTATGAATTCTGAAAATTTCTACAACTTATGTACATGCAAAAGTTATGTACAAAATGAAAATTAAGCAAAGATTCAAGTTTACAAACATGCTCAACTTTCAGGTTTAATTTTCAGTTATTTAAACCATAAATCTATTACTCTTAATGGATTAATTAGATGTTCATAACCAATAGCTCTGATACCACATGTTATATCATTCTTTTAACATGAACCCCAAGATCTTGATCATCTAAATTAATCACATAATAGAATCATAAAGAGAATTTAATAAATACCTCCATTCATTGTAGAAGTGAAACCTCCTTTGATCTTTCCTTAGAAGTAAAGCTTCCTTAATGATTTATAAACTAAAAACAATGAACTCTTAGTTCTTTAGGTAGGAGATAAGGTTTCTCTTCCCTTTCTATAAACCTCTCTCTTTTATGTGTTGTTTTTCTTTTCTTGTTGTGATGAATTGTGATGGAGCAAAACATCTATTTATAGGTGGGGAGAGGACCTTATTCCTCATTCATTGATTCAATCTCAACCATCCATCATAGTGGAGATGAACACATTAGTGATAAGTGGGAGGATACCAACAATCCATTAGAAATTTATTGGTTTTCAAATGTCCATTGAAATACCACTAACAATCCCATTAGAAATTTATTGGTTTTCAAATGTCCATTGAAATACCACTAATAATCCTATTAGAAATTTATTGGTTTTCAAATGTCCATTGAAATACCACTAATAATCCCATTAGAAATTTATTGGTTTTCAAATGTCCATTGAAATACCACTAATAATCCCATTAGAAATTTATTGGTTTTCAAATGTCCATTGAAATACCACTCACAATCCCATTAGAAATATAACAATCCCATAGAAAAATAACTATAAGACCACATTCATGGGTAAGAAACAATTATTTTCTTACAAAATCACCTTGTTCCTAACATGTGTAGCTTGTGTGGACGATAGATACTCAGCAGCAATACCTTTCTCCTTCAGTGCCATCATTTGATTTTCGTTTAGCAAAGAGAAACAAAGAATGGTCCTTCCTTCAATATTCACTAACAAGAAAGCTTAGAGAGAAGAGTATAAAAAAGCACTTACCAACCATAAGAGTTGTGCAAAAGCAGAAACAGAGCACATAGTCAGAGACCTAACCAAGAAAACAGATTCAGAAAGAACCTGATTACCAATCAAAGGAGAAACAACAAGCACAATCCCAGTTTGCTATTGAGTCCTGGGTGATATGCTGTAAACATAAAGATAAAAAAATGTCAATCAATGGTTGTGGCTCACTACTGAAGTAGAAAGGGACCTAGAAACAGAAACAGAAAATATGATCATTGTACCGAGCTAAGCATCATCTAAAGATGATGTTTCTACCGAACTGCACCAACAGAACGATAAATATAATATAGAACTACTAGAGTTGCTTTACTGCTTCTTCCACTATAAGCAGAGCTTTATATGCCAGAAAGAAGATGAACACCCCGACATATATCTCACGGACAGACAAGAGTTTAATAAAACCAAGTCAAGGAAAACAAATTATATAAATTACACTGTATTTTAGAATGAAAAAACCTATCACACAGACAAAGATACTCAAAACACCTGAAATAACTTATATCCTGCAATGTTTATACATTCCGCAGATGATATAAATAATAGCTTAAAGTACAAAGATTGGAAATTCAGACATGGACAGAAGCAGAAAATAAGACCTTAATGCTATCTGAGTGTGAGCGAGGATCAAGTTTGAAGACAGCATCAGACCATTCAATATTCCCCCAAATCTCGGTTCCCTCGCGTCTCTCCACGGAAATCTCGGCAGACCAGAGCTCCAAACTCTCAGGACCTCCAAGCAGCTGCTGTTTGTTCCAGAAGATGACAATGTTCCCAGCAGAGTTGCTGCAGAGTCTGCTGATATCATATTTGAGATTGGTTGTGCATTTATGGAGGACTGGCCTCGAACCAAAGAGAGTCTGTTGCAGCTCTTCCAAACCCTTGACTTGTTCCCAATCCAACTCATTTGGGTCACACCACAATATTCTCCCACCAGTACCACGACAGAATAAGAGCTTCCCTATAGCGCATCAATCGTTTCTGTCTCAGTGTCTCCTGGCTTAAAATCTACTTTTATCATTGTCAAAAACATACATTCACTTGGCATAAAGTAGAAGCTGCGATGCGCCCCATCCACCCCGTGAAGCTTATTCTCCTCTATCACCACACTTTGGTCGATACTGTAGCGTACTTGCGGGATGAACCAGTCACCCCAAGTTTGGGTCTTTAGATCGAATATCTCTGCCCAGGTTGAGGAATCAGCCTCCTCCCCACACCCTCCAAACACGTATATCTTCCCGTCTATCAAATTTGCAGATGCGCAAGCACGAGGCATTCTCATGGACGGGACGCGTGTGGAAGAAACAATCGAAGAACAGTACATCCGAAATGCGATTGCCATTTATGACTCCACCGATTACATAGATCCCTTGATCCACCACCACGAACGAGGATGATTCCGGAGGGTTCGACGGAATCGGGATTGCTCCCAGCCGACGATTACGGTTGAGAATGAACCACCGTGGGTTTGGATCAGGAGAGATGCGCAGACACACGTAGAAAGATGTCTCTCTGTAACCCATCCGCCATCTCAAGTCCCAGAGGTCAGGGGAAGCTACAACAGAGCGGTGGCACTTGGAGGCCACCGCTAAGGCCGCGAGGTCCACTCTCGAGGCACGAGCCAGGCAGTTCACAGCCAACTCATCTGGCAACAACGACCATAACCCAGACCACGACGGAGACCCCTCCTTCTTCGTCTTCTTCCAGTTTTTATTGAAAGGCCGTGGAACTTCTGGGGCTTCATTCAACATCGTCAGGAGCCTGAAATAGCAGATCTTCCTTCCATTGATTGATTACCGGTGGGATACACTCTGCTTCTCGGTTAATTCCAAATTTCAGGGCTTTATACAATTTCATTCCTCTTTCTCCAAACTAATTTGGATTAGTAAAACCGTAATTTCTTTTTTTTTTTTTTGTCAACTGATATGATATGATTTGTTTAAACTAGACGTCCCAGATGTTAAAACGGGCTTGTCCAAACGGATCAAATTCTCATATGACTCTGAAGAGAAAAAAGTGTTCTCAAATGACCTTCCTATATTTTATATTTTCTTTTTCATTTTTGTTTTAAATAAAAAGTGATGAAAATTTCTATTTTGTCCTTCATTTAATCTCAATTCGATGGACCTAAACATAATTTAAATAAAGCTCAAACCAAACCCAAATAAAAAAAAAATTATTTCATAACATTTATCGTACTAGTGTTCCTAATTATATTAATCATATCAGTTATACTAATCATACTAGTTATACTAATCATACTAGTTATACTAATTATATTAATCATACAAGTCATCCTAATTATACTAATCACACTAATTATACTAATCACATTAATTATACTACTTGTCCTAATCATACTAGTTTGACATAGTCATACTAATCATACTAAAACGATGAGGTTTTATTTTGGTTTTGGGTTCAGGTATCTCGAGTTTTTTAAAACCGAAATAACCATGTAATGAAAAATTGAAAAAATTGGTAATTAGGTTTTGGTTTATTCGGGTTTTGATTTTTGGATTTATACAAATAGAAACCGTTCGGGTTTTTTAAAATTTATTAATCAGGTTTGAGTCGAGTTTGGGTAGGTTTATTTCGGTTTCAGGTTTAGACAAATACAAACCAATCGATTTTTCTAATATTTTTTTGGATTCGGTTCGGGTATTTCCTATTTAAACTATTTATGAATTAAATCTTTTTCAGACTTAATATGAATTTAAGTATTTTTAACTTAATATGCTTTATATGCTTAATATCGCAAGTACAATTAGAATTACTACGTCCAACTACAATGTAAAATACTTAAAATCATCACAAAGAAATTTTAATGAAAAAAGATGCACCCACATGTGTAGATTCAAGAAAAAACGTGCTTATTTTTAACAGAAAAAACAAAAAATTGAATTTTGAAAATTGAATTAAAAAAGGAAACACAAACAATTTAATAAAATTATTAACATACTGTCAAGATGTGGCATTGTACTAGTCGTACTAGTATTAGTAGTACAACTAATACAACCACAAGTAATTGTACCAGTCATATCAGTAATACTAGTACAACTAGTACTAGTCGTGCCAGTCATACAAGAAATACTAGTTCAACAAGTACAACTGTTGGTGGTTGTACCAGTCATACCAGTCATACAAGTAATACTAGTACGACTAGTACAACTGTGTGTAATTGTGTGTAATTTATATGAATTGTGTTGGGGTTTTGGAGAAGGCTGCCGAGGAGAAGGTAGCCATAGAAAAGAAGACTGATGAGGAGAAGGCAGCCATGGAAAAGAAGTACCACTAGGTTTCTTATATTCAACTAATATAACAACTACAACTAGCATTACTCGTGTAGTTGTAAACATATGAATAAAAATTGTGCGACGACATCATGATACATAGCCCTGTGAATTCGGGTAATTTTTCGGCTTCGAGTCGGGGATTCAGGTTTTCAGTTTTTTGGGTTTTGACGATACAAACCAATCGTGTTTTTGCTAATTGTATTTCAGGTTCGGTTTATTCGGGCTTTGATTTTTGGGTTTGGACAGATAGAGACCGTTCAGGTTTTTAAGTTTATTCATCGGGTTCAGATAGGTTTATTTGGGTTTCAGGTTTTTATATTTTTGGGTTTCAGGTTTAGACAAATACAAGCCGATCGAGTTTTCTAATATTTTTTCGGATTTGGGTTCGGGTATTTCCTATTTAAACTTATTATGTGTTTAAGTATTTTCAGACTTAATATGCATTTATATAATTATTGCAATAGTATAACTAGTATACCTACATACAGCTACTATTGCTGGGTCCAATAATATAACTAGTACAATTAGTATTAATATCGAAAATTTTAGTACCAAAAAATGCACCGACGTGTATAAACTCATGAAAACGTGATTAAAAAAAATTAGTTCTTTGTTTTATGTATTTTCGACTTGTTATGTACTTGAGTATTTAGACTTAATTAGAAATTTAATTATTTTGAGACTTAATATGCATTTATATAATTATCGCAATAGTATAACTAGTACAGCTATTATTACTACTTACAATAGTATAACTATTACAATTATTATTAATATCGGAATTTTTAATAACTAAAAAAGTGCACCAACATGTGTAAACTCATGAAAAACGTGTTAAAAAAAAAACCATTCTCGTGACAAAAAAAAAATTTGTGAAGAGTTATACCAATGATGCAGTTATACCATTTGTTTTTTTTTGTAAAGAGTTGTACTTTCGTCATAATAACTTGTAACTAGTAGTACCATACTGTAAATGAAATTCACGTAGTTGTACTTTTGAAATTAAGTATATAAACTACATATTACATATTCCTATACAATCAAATGTGTAAAACATAATTTGGTAGTAAAATTATATGTTATTATGTCTAAGATTGTGAAAGTAACATTAGAAGTATAAGGTAGATGATGGAATGATAACATCTTTATCAACCCAAAAAATGAAATTTGCATTTAAATCACAAATAGTGGTAGAAATGTGTTTTCAGTGTTTTGTTGGCCTTGTAAGGCTTTTTCAGGAGTATGAGTGTGAGCCTCTAGAACCTTTGCAACCACTCTGTTCTTTCTTTAGATCGTCGGAGTATGTAAAATTATGCACTTTGGCGTCAAAATGCACTCAATATTATTTGATTCATGTCATAAAAGACTTTGAGGACAGCGAGAAGGAGTGGTTTCTCAATCACCGTCAGTTCAGGCACATCTTCCATAAGTTTAGCCACAAGACGAGGAAAGTTATAGGCCTAAGAGAGTGCTAAAACCTTCACATATGTTGCAGTCGCCATATGTTCGGAAATAATAAATTATTTTCTTTGTTTTATGTATTTTCAGACTTTTTTATGAATTTAAGTATTTAGATTTAATTATGAATCTAATTATTTTCAGACTTAATATGCATTTATATAATTCTCGCAATAGTATACTAGTACAAGTAGTCTTACTACGTAAAAAAGTGCACTTACATGTGTAAACTCATAAAACCGTCCTTACAAAAATTATTCTCGTGACAAAAAAAAATTGTGAAGAGTTGTACCAATGATGTAGTTATACCATTTTTTTTTTGTAAAGAGTTGTACTTTCGTCATAATAACTTGTAACTAGTAGTACCATACTATAAATGAAATTCACTTAGTTGTACTTTTGAAATTAAGTATATAAACTACATATTACATATTCATATACAATCAAATGTGTAAAAAAACAATTTGGTAGTAAAATTCTATGTTATTGTGTCTAAGATTGTGAAAGTAACATTAGAAGTATAAGGTAGATGATGAAATGATAACATCTTTATCAACCCAAAAAATGAAATTTGCATTTAAATCACTAATATAGTGGTGAAAATGTGTTTTCAGTGTTTTGTTGGCCTATTTAATATAAGAATTGTATTATAAATGAATTTACAAATGCATTTTCATATATTAATTACAATACTACAATAGTGTTGTACGAGTTATACTACGCATAATACCAGTTATACTAGTTCGACCAATTTTACCGATTGTACTACGACAGAATTGTACCAATCATACCAGTTGTACTAGACATATTCAACACATAATATTGAGCTGTACTAGTTGTACCTAGCCGTATCTGATTGAAATAACATGCATGCTTACATCCATAGTGTAACATTCAGTCATACAAAGCTTACACAAATATAAAGTAGATTACAAACCAAACCAACTCTGAAATGGCACGCGGGTCTTCTTCCTCCTCCTTCGAGGTTCTCCAACCCCTAGGTGACGGGTCACTTGTATTATTCTTTTCTTTTTCTTGTAAGGCTTTGGTAAGACACGCCGATATTGTATTTCCTCCGAAACATCCCAAGTAGAATGACGAGGTACCAGATATACTCGTTTTGCTCATTTTACCAGTCGTACTAGTTATACTAGTTGGACCAATGAAAGGAGTTATACCAGTTACACTTCTCTGCTCTATTATGATCTGACGTTTCAGCCTATAGAATCTACAAATTCTCGTTATAACACCCTATTAGACTTCGAAATCAACTTTACTATGTATATATACCCGTGGGTAATTCAAAAGAGGAAGAAAGGAAGAGAGTAAGGGTTTGAGAGAGAGAGAGAGAGAGAGAGCATAAGAAGAAAGAAAAAGAACAAACCTTTATCTCTCTAACGCTGACTTCAATTCGCGGATTTGGAATCTGGAGATGAGAAAGAAAAGAAAAAAACAAAGAACAAGGAAGAAGAAAGAATAAAGAAGAAGAAAGAAGAAGAAATGAATTAATGGTGTGATTTGGTGTGGTTGGGGAAAGTAATGGGGTTTGTTTACGTGACATGAGAGGGAAGAGAGAATGTTTAATGTGTGGGGTCATGAAGAGATGATGCACGCTTTAATGAGGACCGTTAGATCTTGATTTGATCTGATGACTCAGATTTGTTTTATTTTCTTCTTTTCATTAAGGGCAAAATCGGTATATCATATTCACAAGGTCATTGAGAATTGAGAGAGCTACTTTTGGTTACCTTTTTGTACAGAAGGTCACGCCAAGAATTTGATCTACGTCGGATCTGTTTATAGTTTATAGGGCTTGGGTCTTACTGTTCTTTTTTTAATCCTGGGCCTTACTGTTCTTTTTTTAATCTAGGATCTTCGGCTAAGTTCGGCTTAGGCTTTTTGTGTGTTTTTGTTTTTGTTTTTTTTTTTTCACCGTCGGCTTTTCTCTGCTCTAATTTTACGGTTTGTTTTAAATCTTTGTGTGGTGACGACGCCAAGCTACTTTAAGCTTCATGTTGTATGGTTTTGCCTTTTGAGGTTAATCTGGTCAAACTTAAAAGATCATCCACCCAATTATCTCAAAACAAAACAAACAAATTTGTGAAATGTACGTAACTTAGTTTGCAATTTTTTTCCTGCTGTTTAGTTCTTCGCAAGTCGAAACCAGAACACATTCTACGAACACAATATAGTTTGAGTATTCTTAACTTCAAGATTAATTAAGGCTAGAAAAAGAAACGCAAACATTACCCTCTGGAACCAAATTGCTCCACTAACAAAAAAACAGAAAAAGAAAAACACACTTAAAACTAAGGAAGCATCAAAGCGATCATGAATCTGAATCCGAAAACAAGAGGTTTTAACTTAGAGTCAGAGGAGGAGTCAAAAAGAGAAAGTACTGGAGACTGTATCCAAATAAGAGGGCAGAGAGAAGAACACTATCATAAAAAACAGAACATTAATAAGTTAAGGAAACCAATGAGTTCCCAAAGGAATTGATGAGAACCAAGAACCAAATTAGCTCAGTTACAAAAGTCTTAAGCTATGCCTTCATAATTAAAAGACTTGCATAAGCTTCACGTCTTCTACATGATTTAGAAATATGTCTGCAAATTCATTCCTATTAGCTTCCATTCCTTGGAAACCAACTTTTACGACCGTGTTTCTCTCGAGACTGTAGAAGAAAATGCAGTAAGTTAAGTGGTTCCCAATATATTCTGCCACAGACGAGAACACAACTTCATTTGTCCGAGTCATTCCAAGACAGCGTAGATAAGTGGCTCCCAGTGTATTCCGACACAGAGCAGGCAACACATATGTATTCTTCGACCATTGCTGCTTCTCGTCATCTTCTAAAACCCACAGCTCAATGTTTCTTCCAATTTCTTCAAATCTTACATCAACACAGCCACTGTGTTGAGTTACAATCAAACCTAATTTACCATTGTAGTTTATCAGAGCACCTCTACTCACTTCCCTATATAAACCTTCCACGATTCTAATAGACCTAAATAAACCTTCCACGATTCTAATAGACCTGAACTTTTCGGACCTAACATCAAAGCGAACTATCATAGAAAAAAGTGAATACTTGTAGGGTCCAGCTAGGTATACAAAACACCGTTGATGCAAATTCCATTATCTGAAGAGTAATGAGGTACGGAGCATTCGATCATCCTCCACGATGGTTTGTTTCCAGTTCCTAAAGACAGAATCTGATGCTCATCAAACACATGACTATTCACTGTGTGATTCAACCAGGTCATGGACAGTATTTTGAATATTTTGTCAATTGGATCATAAACCAAATAGCTCTTCACACCAACCCTCCTCGTCCTCACTTTAGGTAAAGCTAAAGATTGTCCCGTGCTAGGGTTACATATCACAAGCACATTTTCTTTCCTTCTGTTTGCGATACGCTTATCTAAAAGACAGACCAAGCCGTGGACAGGACCCGAGACTTCACAAGAACCATCATATGAGAAACGCGTAAGACGATTGAATACTACAGGAGACGAGTTCTCATCTGGTTTCTGAGGCTGAGGCGACGACAAGAAGACGAATTTGCGGTTGTCACGGCAGGCCAACAGTATCTGAGGACGAGAAGAAGATCTTTCCAAGAACAACTCCGTGAAATCTTGACGGAGAATTGTGGACGCCCAGAGTTTCGACAGGCAACGGTATCTCGCTATGGATTTCGCCGGCAATCTTGAGAGTATCTCGATGATGAGATCGAATGGGATCGGGTCTGTGTTTTCTGTTTCGTTCGCTGAGACCGTCTTCGATCGAGTATTGCGTACTCCGGTCTTGGTAACAGCATCTTCCTGCGAGGCGTTTCTCAGCCGTGTTTTCATGGCGGATGCTTTGTCGTTGAAAACCCCACGGCCACTCGGCGATCTTCCGGGATAAATAAAAGTAGAAAAGTTTTTGTTAAGTGCTGAGATGAGAAGTAGCCACTCAAGGCAAGGCCCTTAAAAAGGAAGTTTGACCTAAGCTTAACGAAGGTTAGGGCATCTGGAGCCTGGAGGTATTAACTTCTATCTATATATTTTGGGATCAATACACTCTTATCAAATGCGTTTACTATTCTCCATTGTTTTCCTCGTTGCTATTTCTCTAGGTCTCATGAAACAAACCTATTGACAGCTGGAATCATAAACACACATTTTCCCAAATGATTGCAATTTCTCAAGTCTCTTAAAATCTTTCTAAATTCATAAATCTATCGAAACAAATTCAAAATCAACTCTTAAAATCTTTTTTGTTTGTTAAAAATCAAGTCTTGTTGAGTTGTACATTTCTAAAAGTCTTATAAAATGGGGACTAAAATAACGACAAAACAGGGGATATCTTGAAGAAAAACTGATACATATTGTTTTTTGGACCAAAGTTTTATTTTGTTAAGAGACTTTCTAGAAAGGATCTAGCTACTACTACAGATTCTCACCAAAGAGAACACAGTCAGAGAGGACTATGAAGAGGAAACCCGAGATGCTATCAATCGATACATAAATCACCGGACCCGCAGAAAGCAGAGCAAGAAGATATAGAGTAACTCAAGCGGACCTAGTAATGAGAGTCACAATCAAAACAGAGAGAGGAGATCATGTCGGAACTCATGAACCTTACAACACAATATATCAATTGTGCTGACCCCAGAGAGAAGGTTGGCAAGGGCTGAGAGAGTGACGCGGGGAGAAACGAATGGGCTTGAAAGAAACTAACTATTCATAGAAGATATTTGGGCGTTTGAAAGAAGACTTGAGGACCAAAAGTATTCCGCAAACTAAACAAGTCAATAACATCCTTTTGTACCTTGCAAAACAAAACAAAAAAAGGTGTTGAGAAAAGGCTCTACAATTTATACAATATATTCTTATAAACAGATCACTTAGGAGCAGCAGTGGCAGTTAGGGCCAACACTGGAACATCTTCCAAAGAATCTCTCAAGGACTGCTGATGAGATGCTGACACAATCACCTGAAGTCATGTCTCCATGATGAGATGCAATGTGCCTGAAATATACATAAACAGTCGAGAGATATTAAAACCAACGACTTGAGGTTTCCGGGCATACTCTGGTATAGGGGCACTACATGGCCTTAGCTCATCTATAGCTATAAGCCTATAAGATTTAGTAATCCCCTGGCATGAAGAGTTCTCTCAGCTTCAACATAACTCCTTTCATTGCGACCAATTCTGAGTAACATACAGCAACCCTACTGAGTGTTCTTCAGAATCAAGGTCTTCATGGATCCAAAACCAATAAATCACATCAAAGGAGATCAAACGAAAACTACAATAATTGATAATTTGGCTCATCCAAGATATTTTAAGAAATAATCAGCACAAACACTTGAAGTGAAACATAATGAAGAGGTCCGAACTCTATCAACGTTATAACAAATCACATTGCATGGAATTTTGAATTTTAACAAAGGGTATTCATTTTGGTTAAAGAGGTCAGATCGTAGACAAAACTTAGAATCAGGTTGCATATTCGCATACACTGTAGCCAAATCTGTTATATCATTCTTTTAACATGAACCCCAAGATCTTGATCATCTAAATTAGTCACATAATAGAATCATAAAGAGAATTTAATAAGTACCTCCATTCATTGTAGAAGTGAAGCCTCCTTTGATCTTTCCTTAGAACTGAAGCTTCCTTAATGATTTATAAACTAAAGACAATGAACTCTTAGTTCTTTAGGTAGGAGATAAGGTTTCTCTCCCCTTCCTATAAAGCTCTCTCTTTTATGTGTTGTTTTTCTTTTCTTGTTGTGATGAATTGTGATGAAGCAAAACATCTATTTATAGGTGGGGAGAGGACCTTATTCTTCATTCATTGATTCAATCTCTACCATCCATCATAGTGGAGATGAATACATTAGTGATAAGTGGGAGGATACCAACAATCCATTATAAATTTATTGGTTTTCAAATGTCCATTGAAATACCACTAACAATCCCATTAGAAATTTATTGGTTTTCAAATGTCCATTGAAATACCACTAATAATCCCATTAGAAATTTATTGGTTTTCAAATGTCCATTGAAATACCACTAATAATCCCATTAAAAATTTATGGGAAATTTGGCTAAAAATGCTAGATTGAAAATCAATTTGTCCCATTATGTTTTCTTCATCTCAAATTGTCCAATTATGCTTTTAAAATCTTTAATTCCGATTTTGCCCCTAATTTAATAAATAATAATTGATTTTAAAAACAAAATTATCATTATGCTTATTATATGTTTACTTTATTAAATAAACTAATTAAAATTAATAAATGAAAACTTTAGTTTAAAAAATCATATAAACTAAACATAAACTTTGACCCAAAAAAAAAAACCTAACCCCTAAAATAAACTAAACATAAATTTTTGCCCCTAAAAAAACCTCGTCTTCTCCGCCTCGTTTTCTTCTCACTGGTTTTTTTTTTTTTGCCGACTTGTGTTCTCTTCTCCGGCGACTATCAAAGCCGTTCTGGTGAGTATCGCTTCTCTCGTCTGTCTCTATTTCATCTAATCTCCATCTCTTTTTAAACCTCTTTCGTATTTCTCCCAGAGCTCTTGAAGAAGGTTCTGAATCTCTCTCTCGTCGGAGTTCTTCTCTCCAATTTGACGCCGATTCTCCTTGAGCTGCGTAACCGGTGAGTGGAAGTTTTATGGTTCCGATTTGTGAAGTTTCCGATGTTTTATGGTCGACGATGAGAATTTTTTATTTCAAAGTTTCTTACTTTCGAGTTACAAATCCTCGAAAACTTGGATTTGAAATTGTGATTCATTTTTGGGTTTTCCTGTGTTAGTTTTGTCTGAATCCGTTTTCATATGAATGTATGTATGTAAAATCTTTAGAAAAACTATGGAGAAGTAAATTTTAGATATATCGAATTAGTATTGAAGGTTAAAACACTTTGCAAATGGGTTTCTTTCCCGTGAGTATCATATTCGTAGCAGAGAATCAAAGTCACAGAGAGCTTATGACAATCGTTTAGCTTATACCTAGATTGACGAGGAGAAAAAAGGGTTTCATTAGTGTGTTTGTCACCTATTCTTACCTTGTTACAGAGAGCAGAAAGAGTTATAGGAACGGTTTGTTTGATCCTGACTCAACATAGTCCTTGCTTCTGATTAGGCATTATGATCCTGTGAGTGTAGCATTCCTAGAAAGAATAGGTAAACAAGAAAGAATGAGATTTTCTGATATTTTTGATTCCTTGTTTCCGCTTACATTCTTTGGATTCGCTACCTATGAACTTATATCAGGGAGACTTAATCCCTGACTTGAACAGTGATCCCGCCATACTTGTATCTCAGTTTCAGATTTATTAATCACATCTTCGGGTCTTGAGAAAGCAAGGGGACAGATTAATCTTGCAACCTCGTGGTCTTAAAAAAAAAAACAGAGGTGCGTTTTTAGAACTAAATCTTATTACACCATAGCTTAGAGCATAAAACTCTCAAAAAAACCTTCAGTATTCTGAGAAACTAGAAACTTTTAGTTTATAGAAGCCTTTGGTCAAACTGCCAAACTCCTCCAAATAGGAAAAAATAAATATAAACTCAGATTCAAAGTTGCAAGAGCGCAAAAGCTACAAACCCAAATTGTGAATTTGTAATCCCCTCATCTTAGTTGTTTAGAAGTAGACAAAACAAAACAGAGGTCTCAACGTTTCATCTTGGTCAAACTGTGTTTTTTTTTCTTGCTTATCACGTGGATAGCACTGGAAAGCTATTTAACTATAATTAAATTACAACATAAGCATCGTTTTGCTTTGTTTATGCTTTACGAAAGGTTTCTTCTTACCTTAGGGCCTTAGGTGGGAAAATAACACAACTCAGCAATGAATTTCCAACTTCTAGAATCAAACAGTATAATAACATATAAATACTTTAGTTATCTGTTTTGTAATACTTTAGGAACTGATAGAAGTGGTCTTTTCTTTCTAGTGTTAATCACATATGTTGAAAGAAATAGTCTAGTGCATTCTAGTGCATTCCTGTGTGATTTTTTTAATGGGTGTTTGATTTTTCTGTTTACAAACCCTCGATTTTGTTGGTTCATGATTCAATTTTAATTCATAATATGTAGGTATGGCGTCGGAGCTTCCAAAACGTCTTTTACGACCAGGGAGAGAGCCTCGTGTTAGGCAGATCAACAACAAGTGTACAATGGCAACTTTGACTAAATTAGAGGAGCATCTGCCCAACGAGCTGAATCAAATCAAGCGAGATCCTGTCTTTGGTCCGATTCTGAAGATTCCTGACAACGGTCTGTTTTATTCTGCAAGATTGATACACAGTTTCTTGTGTAGGCAGTTGGCTACTGATAAAAAACAAGAGATGTGGTTTGTGTTCGCAAGAAGGCCACTGCGATTCTCGCTGCAGGAGTTCCATGCAGTCAGTGTTAAGGTCGTGTCTAATGAGGATGAAGATGTTGATCTGGAGAGTTGGGTTTATGATGGTGGTGTTTGGAGTCGTCTACTTAGAAGAGACGAGAATATCAGCCTGGATAAAATTTGGAAAGAGTATATTACAGTGGCTAATACGTGGATGCGTGAAGATAGACTGCGGCTAACTTACATCTGTGTTATTGCGGGTCTGGTTATGGCTATAGTGATACTGCCACTATCCCTCGCGAGTGGATCATATTGGCAGGGATATGCGGAAGATTCGTTCCTATCGGTGGGGTGTGGAAGCCTATGATATTCTTTGAAGGCCTTAACGAAAGTGCGACACAAATACCTAACTGCAGAGGAATCAAAGCGAAAGGACACGTATGTTCTTTGAAGGGTTTTCATGCATTCCAGATTTGGATCATGGAGGCAATTCCAGTCCTTGGAATGTTAGTAGCAAGAAACTCACGGACAGAAGCGAAGGTCCTAGATGCAGTAATTGGACAGATGTGGGAGAGTATCGTATGAACAGATCGACCAGCTGGAGAAGTCATTCGATCCGAGGTTAGTAGCATTCACATCCCAGCTAGAAGAGAGTACCAAGAGTTTTTAACACATTTTTATAACACATTTTTCTCTTTCATACAGGACAAATATATCCATTCATCTCTATCACAGGGTATGCTGATGTGGTCCAAGATGCTGACTGCGTATACGCCAAGAAAATGCGGATGCCAGAGTGGATCAAATGACTCTGTTATGAAGGAGGGAACATGACTGGACTGGTCATGTTTGGGAAGTAGAAGTCATTTCCGGATCTTCATCACCTGTCAATGAGTCTCCTTCTGAGGAGCCAATGAAGAGGAACAAAACGCTTCAGTGTCGACTCCTGCAACTCGCAAGAGAAAAATCCCAGATCATGGTGCAGAGGAACGGAAGCGGAGGCTGCTTTTTGAACGTTCAGCACCAAAACAAAGTCAGTGCAATGAAGAAATTATTAAATCCTTGAAGGAGATGTTTTGAGACTCTTTCAGTTCGTGGGAGGCTAGACTGTGGACGAAAATAGATGGAAGAATGAGCAATATGGAGCACGAGATCACACAAATCAAGGACTCGGTAATGCCTTGGCTGCTACAACACCCACGCATGAGACAGTGACGCCTTCAGATCCGAGACCGGTGGACACAGCCAGCCAAAACGTGTGGTAAGTCCGAAGGGAAAAGGAAAAAAAAAAAATATTAACCATGTTTTAAAATGCTGATTGTTTTGTTATGTATGATATTAACCATGTTTAAAATGCTGTTTTTTTTGTTATGTATGATATTAACCTTGTAATATTATTGACCTTGTAACCTTGGCTAATGTTTGTAATATTTATGACCATGTAACTATAATAGTAAATGGACAGATTCTTGTGATATGTATTGTCTTACTTGTACTTGATTGCTAAAGAAGAGGGTTTATTGTTTTATTTGAACAGGATGTAAGAGTCAATCGGTGGGACAACCTTTATGAGGTCCCTTTGAGTCAGAGTCAGAATGAGGATATCGATAAAAATTTGGGTACACAGGAGTATTTAAACAAGACCATGGATGGGCTATCGCAAGATTCGTACGTTGCTGATGTCGACCCAGCTCAGAATCTGAAGCCCAAAGACTCTTTTCATTGGAAGACTCCTTTGACATCATTCAAGTCTGGCAGAAGTGATATTTCGGAACCACAATCTTCGAACATTGACGACTCACTTGATTGGTTGCCTCCACCGCCAACTTCCAACGAAAAAGTACCAGAATCTTCGAACATTGACGACTCACTTGATTGGTTGCTTCCACCGCCAACATCCTCCAAAGCAAGTCACTCTAAATCTGCTAAAGTTGCTACTTCGGCATCAAAGTCTAATCCGACATCAAAGGCTAAATCTAAGGCTAAATCAAAATGCCCGACACTGTCCGACAGTCCAGTACGAACACCGGAAGGTGTGGTTCGCCTAGTTGCTCATATCACGGATGAAGAGTTTGACAAATTCAATGCTTGGAATCTAACCCAAACGTAAGTCTCTAGTTATTATTATTTTTCCATAATTTGATGTTCTTTTTTATAGGGTATAATATTAAATGAATTATTTTGTGGGTTTTACTTTTTCAGAGAGCTACAACTTGGTCCGAGTAAGATTGATTCGAATACGTTCAGTCGTATAATAGGACCATTCAGCTGGCTTCGTAACGATGTGAGTCATATTGCAGTAATTTTTTTATTTTAAAAATGAGATAACATGAAATAACTAATTCCCGTCTAATTTGTAGGAAATTGATGCGCTTATGTTCTTATTTCGAGAACGGACAACTTTGCGCCGGTGGGAACCAGATCGTGTGGGATTCATGCCATGTCCATTTTCCACTGAAGTCAACGCTGCCTACCAGACATATTTGGCTGATAAAAAAGCATTCAACTTGCCTAACGTGCTTTTAATGTACGGAAAAGGTGAGCTTTCATCACATGGAAGAACGAATAAAGTGTGGGGAGTTGACGTTGATGTGCTCTACATTCCACTCTTTGTCAATCGAAATCACTGGATTGCAATGCGTGTGTCATTCCTGGAGAAAAAATTGAAGTCTTCGATTGTGTAGGTAAGAGAGTCTTTACTTTGTCAATCATTCAGAGGATTTCGATGTGTGTCAACAATTTCAACAAGTTTAGTGATTTTTTCTGTTGTTCAGGCGGAAAAAATAGACAACACGTAGAGAAATTTGCATTATTGATCCCTCGAATTGTAAAAGCGGTTCAGCCTGCAGGCGTCAAAAACCACCTGTCCGTCCAGCAATATTCACTTGTCAATGTGCCGGTCCGGCGGAGACTGAACAAGAATTGTAGTGATTGCGGTGTCTACGCACTGAAATTCATCGAGTGTAGTGTGCTTGGATTGGATATGGAAGATATTGATGACATGGCGATGAGCGGAGCACGGTTGAAGATTGCCTACGACCTATGGACAGCTGCACAAGATCCAGAGTTGATTGAGAGAATGTCGAAGTACGAACGTCCGGAATTTGAGCCTGCTGTTGTTGTCGAACTTGACTAGGTAATAGAAGTTTAGTGTTATTGTTAAACAAATGTTAACTTTGAACGAGGTTTATTAGTTTTTAATTTTTTATTATTTTATTTGAATGCAATTGGGGATACATTCAAAACATACATTTGCAGTGGCCTTCTTGTCTTGCTTTATCAAAAGAGTTGAACAAGAAATGAATGTCATAAATCAGACATAAAAGATAAAAGTTAAAAGAAATGAATCTCGAGAAAACAAAGTGAAACTAGAAACGATCTTCTGTTTTTTTTTCTTGTTTCACTCAAACAATTAGCTTAATGTAATACCCTATGATCATACACGTAATTAGTGTGATCATAACCATGGTCTTCAACATCCTTGACATAGCTTCCTTTATCCTTTTTTCCATCTTCACAGACAATTCAGTCTCAATCTCCCTACATTCCTTTAGCCCATTTTCTATCTTGACAGACAATTCTCTGAACTCTTCTTCAAGTCTAACAAGTTTCAAACCTAAAGCCTCGATTTCATTGAACAAAGCCTCATCAACCCATGAGAAATAGTGGTTGTCGTTCTTCAACTACGAAATGAAAATCGACCATATAAGAATAAATAAAAACGTGAAATCCAGGAACACATGAACCTGAGACTTGCATTTACCTTCTCTCTCACTGCAAAACCACATCGATGGTACATTCGGTATGGATTGTTCTCTGATTTTGACATCTTCGAGACGATAAGTTCCCCACACCAACATTTTCTCGGCAGACCGATAACTCTGTGACTTGATCGTGCACCCGATCTTCCGGTTGAAACTCCTGAGTGGTGGCTCATACTCACCTTCCGTCCCAATTTTTGAATTTTTTTGTGTTTCTGCAACAGCCGTCGAGTGTTTCTTACAGTAGATAAACCTACTTTAACGACGGTTCTATTGAAGGGTAGAAAACCGAACAAAAACGTTAACCGCTCGGTCTGATATTTTCGGCGTTTTAATTAAAAAAAAAAAAAGCTCTCCTCCACTCAGAAGGAATCGAACCCAGGTTTGGCCGACATTGAAAAGACGAAGGGAACCAGTTATGCTATGCGTTTCATTCAGTAATTGTTAGAACGAAATATACTTAACAGCGTAGACATACTTTTTTAACTTTCGATTTTTTTAAAAAAAGTCCTTCATCCACTCAGAAGGAATCGAACCCAGGTTCGGCCGAGCTTGAAGAGAGGAAGGGAACCAGTTATGCTATGTGTTTCATTCGGTAATTGTCTAGCACGAAATATACTTAACAGCTTAGACGTACTTTTTTAACTTTCGATAATTTTTTTAAAAAAGTCCTTCATCCACTCAGAAGGAATCGAACCCAGGTTCGGCCGAGCTAGAAGAGAGGAAGGGAACCAGTTATGCTATGTGTTTCATTCGGTAATTGTCTAGCACGAAATATACTTAACAGCTTAGACGTACTTTTTTAACATATGTTTCGAAATTTTTGGCTTCTAAATGAACGCAAGTGGCTACAAAAAACCCGAAGTTTGTGTTCTCCAAACGGAGAAACAGAGACAAATCACCTAGAGGAGACCGACGAGATCTGAATTCAAACCACAAACTAGACTGTTTTGTCTTCTCAAATTGCATAAAAACGTAAAGGAATAGAAACTAAAACTGAAATTGTTAGAATCTGAACCTGCAACTAAATCGAAAAAAAGAACAATCAAAGATGGACAAGCTGTGACTATATTGGTATATCACATGTTGCCCTGTTGTGTCCAGGATGTCCACACCGGCTGCACTTGTGCATTTTAGGCCCTTTTGATCCTTGCCTTCGTATCTTGTCTTCCACTGACTCATGTCGTCTTTTTCTTCTCCTTCCAGCTTGCCTTCTTGTTTCAGGAGGAAGAACTTTGTCATGTTCAAGTTCCACAGCAACATCCCAATCAGCCTCTGGAACACTTACTGGATTAATGCTTTCCTCATACGCCTTTCTCCATGCTGAAGTGGTATAGATTTCATCTGTGAATCGGTGCACTTCCTTTCCTCGGGAAAAAATCGTTGGAATAGCATGTCTGCAAGGAATTCTTCCTAAGTCATATTTTCGACATGTACAGCTTCTTGTTTCCAAATCAACAACGCAGTCATAGGTGTCTCCTTTCACTACAAAACGGGATTCGTTAACCGGAAGCACATTAATCCTTGAGCCTTTGCAATCCTTCTGTCAATCTTGTTCTCAACGTCAACGTTAGAGGATCCTTCTGCTTTGAGCTTAAATTCTTACGCTCATAAAACCACCTTGTTAGCATTTCTCGTATACTATCTAGCAAAGGTATTACCGGATACTCCCTAGCTGTTTTCAGCGCAGCATTTATGGACTCAGCAGGGTTATTGGTCCTGATATCAAACCTGAATCCCGGGAATAGACAGCGAGCCCACGTACTTGGATTAGCTTCCTCTAGATATGTTCCGATAGCAGGAGACATGCTGCAAATTTGGCTGAATGTAGTCTGAAAATCGACAAGTCTATATGCTTTTGAAGCTTTTTCAATCAACGCCGAATACCCTTTCTCTTGAAATATGTCACAACATTATTCAACAAATGGTGGATGCAGATTCCGTGCTTGGCTGAAGGGTAAACGCTTGCAATGGACTTCATAATTGAGGAATTCCTATCCGACACAAAAGCTAATCCTTCCTCATCAGCAATTACCACCTTCAGTTGCATTAAAACCATGACCATGAACTATCATTCTCTGAATCAACAACCCCAAATGCAATAGGATACAAATTAGAGTTACCATCTACAGCTGTAACTACAAGTAAACTCCTTTGTAAGTACTTTTCAAAAAGTTCCATCAACTACAATCACCCTTCGGATAGCATTGTAGAACCCTCTAATAGATTGACCAAATGAAAGAAAGAGATACTTGAAGTCACCATCGGAATCAGTTTCATAGTGAGTGTGGGTACCAGGATTAGCTTCTTTCAGCAAGTGCAAGTACTTTGGTATTTTACCATAACTTTGTCCTGGTATGCCTCTAACAGCGGCCACTGCATACTCCCGAGACTCCCAAGCGTGGTTATAGCTGATATCGCAGCCATGTTCCTGACGCATAAATTGCATAATGTCAGCTGGTCGTGGTCCTTCCTTAACACCCTCATATTTATGCTTAATCAGATTTCCTATTGTTTTCGCAGAAGGTGTTTTTTCCGAATCCAGTTTTCTTTGAAGGAGCACATGTATGCTGATCCACAAACTTGGTTATTGTGAAATTTAGAACCTGGTAAAACCGATGCACAGATACCCCAACTGCATAGTCTATTTTGGCAACGAACATACCACTTAGACGGGTCAGATCTACCAACCTTGTACTTGAAGTTAAACTTCATTGCCGAAATTTGAAGAGTTTCCTGCAAAACCTCTTTGCTCTTAAAAATTTGCCCCATCTTCATAGAATTCAGCATCGAAGTCCGAACATTATTTGAAGCTGGTTCCTTGGTTTCGGAAATTAGACCATCATCAACACAATCACCCTCAGCCTGAACGCCTTTCCCCTTGCTTTTGAAGTCACGATTCATACTTCAGCCGGTTTCACAAATTCATCAGCTGATGAGGTAGTGCAATTGGCTCTGCTGTCCGTTTGATCAACAGTAGATGCAAAGGTCACACAGAGATATAAGGATGAACACTTCTTTGCACAACCCGAAAAATATCCAGTTGAGCCTTGTCTGTGATAACAACAGGGGCAACGCCTAACTTCATCAGATCAGTTGGTAGATAACTTAACTCAACATTGACTACAGTGTGGTCCATTCCAAAATACTGTGCAACAGTCCTCTGTTAACCAATCTAACGTAGCGTTACGATCCAAAGAAACCATTCTCCCTCGTTTTTGTTCATCTGTAACGAAGTTCCAGTTGTTGTTGACAGATGTTCTCCACACACACCATGAAACTAGGTATCCATGTTTTTTGGAACAAGAAAAAACGACGATGAAGATGGAATGAAGAGAAGAAACGATGGAGGAAAAAAAGATGAGGATGAGGGAAAAAACGACGATGAAAACAGTTTTCCTTTCCTTTTTTTTTTTTTGGTCAAGCCAAAAACAGTTTTCCTTAATTTCCAAGATTTTTTTTTTTTAAACGGTTTAAATGTTATTTTCGTTTTTAAATATATTTACTTTTTTTTTAATGGAAAATTAGTATTTTTAGAATATAGTTTAGATTTTGTAGGATATTCAGTAACCATATCCGATTTTTATTAGATTTTCTTAACTGAATTATGCAGAATATGAATTCTAACCAGGATAGAACAATGACAAATAAATAGAATATATAATCTACAGAAGGTTAGAGCAAAGAGAAACGGCTAGAATATAATTCTAAACCTTTTAGAACATAGAGTAATATATAGAATAGAACGGAACTTATTCTAACCAAGTTAGAACGAAGACAAAAGATAGAAGATGCATTCTAGCACGAATAGAAGATAGAGCAAAGTTAGAATAGATCGACACGTATCTAGCGAAGTTAGAACATAGACAAAAGTGTAGAATATGTATTCTATCCAGCTCAGAACATAGACAAAGCTTTAGAATATATATTCTATCGAAATAGAATGTAGAACAGATGATAGATAGAACGGATACATTCTATGTCACCCTAGAATTTTTAGAAAAACTAGAATCTACATTCTACACAAAGTAGAACTTGACTAATACATAGAGTGTATTCTACTCTAAAATCGAAAATATTTTAAATAATCCATTATTTACAAATTTATATGAAAAATATTTATTGAATCTTATCTTTCCTTTTCTATATGTTTTGGATTTTTTCAAATTTTAAAAATAATTTTTTATGTATTTTCGAAATTAAAATAAGGGCAATAAGTCCAATGTTGCCCAAAAAAGAAAAGCATAATGGGACAATTTGGTTTTCAATCTAGCATATTTAGATAAATCTCCCTATTGTTTTTGAAGAAAAACTGATACATATTGTTTTTTGGACCAAAGTTTTATTTTGTTAAGAGACTTTCTAGAAAGGAATCTAGCTACTACAGATTTCTCACCAAAGAGAACACAAGTCAGAGAGGACTATGAAGAGGAAACCCGAGATGCTATCAATCGATACATAAATCACCCGGACCCGCAGGAAAGCAGAGCAAGAAGATATAGAGTAACTCCAGCGGACCTAGTAATGAGAGTCACAATCAAAACAGAGAGAGGAGATCATGTCGGAACTCATGAACCTTACAACACAATATATCAATTGTGCTGACCCCAGAGAGAAGGTTGGCAAGGGCTGAGAGAGTGACGCGGGGAGAAACGAATGGGCTTGAAAGAAACTAACTATTCATAGAAGATATTTGGGCGTTTGAAAGAAGACTTGAGGACCAAAAGTATTCCGCAAACTAAACAAGTCAATAACATCCTTTGTACCTTGCAAAACAAAACAAAAAAGGTGTTGAGAAAGGCTCTACAATTTATACAATATATTCTTATAAACAGATCACTTAGGAGCAGCAGTGGCAGTTAGGGCCAACACTGGAACATCTTCCAAAGAATCTCTCAAGGACTGCTGATGAGATGCTGACACAATCACCTGAAGTCATGTCTCCATGATGAGATGCAATGTGCCTGAAATATACATAAACAGTCGAGAGATATTAAAACCAACGACTTGAGGTTTCCGGGCATACTCTGGTATAGGGGGCACTACATGGCCTTAGCTCATCTATAGCTATAAGCCTATAAGATTTAGTAATCCCCTGGCATGAAGAGTTCTCTCAGCTTCAACATAACTCCTTTCATTGCGACCAATTCTGAGTAACATACAGCAACCCTACTGAGTGTTCTTCAGAATCAAGTCTTCATGGATCCAAAAACCCAATAAATCACATCAAAGGAGATCAAACGAAAACTACAATAATGATAATTTGGCTCATCCAAGATATTTTAAGATAATCAGCACAACACTTGAAGTGAAACATAATGAAGAGGTCCGAACTCTATCAACGTTATAACAAATCACATTGCATGGAATTTTGAATTTTAACAAAGGGTATCATTTTGGTTAAAGAGGTCAGATCGTAGACAAAACTTAGAATCAGGTTGCATATTCGCATACACTGTAGCCAAATCTGTTATATCATTCTTTTAACATGAACCCCAAGATCTTGATCATCTAAATTAGTCACATAATAGAATCATAAAGAGAATTTAATAAGTACCTCCATTCATTGTAGAAGTGAAGCCTCCTTTGATCTTTCCTTAGAACTGAAGCTTCCTTAATGATTTATAAACTAAAGACAATGAACTCTTAGTTCTTTAGGTAGGAGATAAGGTTTCTCCCTCCCTTCCTATAAAGCTCTCTCTTTTATGTGTTGTTTTTCTTTTCTTGTTGTGATGAATGTGATGAAGCAAAACATCTATTTATAGGTGGGGAGAGGACCTTATTCTTCATTCATTGATTCAATCTCTCCACCATCCTCATAGTGGAGATGATACATTAGTGATAAGTGGGAGGATACCAACAATCCATTATAAATTTATTGGTTTTCAAATGTCCATTGAAATACCACTAACAATCCCATTAGAAATTTATTGGTTTTCAAATGTCCATTGAAATACCACTAATAATCCCATTAGAAATTTATTGGTTTTCAAATGTCCATTGAAATACCACTAATAATCCCATTAAAAATTTATTGGTTTTCAAATGTCCATTGAAATATGACTCTCAACTTCCTCTTCAAGTCTCAACTGCACTCATCAACATATAAAAGATGGATGATTGATTTACGCCGGTTAAAGCAAAACGTAAGTTACTTTCTCCTACATCAGTTTTTTTTCTTCCTAAATTAAGGATTCTGGTGATTAGGGATTTGTTAATTAGTGATTTGATTCTCAGATTAGTGTTATTCGAGCTTAAAATCTTATGATTTTCTCCATCTTTTGTGTCTCATGGCGACACCGAATCAGGAAGCAATCGACACTTTCATTAGCATCACCGGCGCTTCAGACGCCGTCGCCGTTCAGAAGCTCGAGGTGATTTGAATTACTCATCTGGATTCATCTTTCTCTTCTTTTTTTTCGCGATTCTCCATGTTTTTAGATGCGATATTGTTTGCTTTGGGCTCGAGTCGATAAAGTGAAAGTTCGATCGTTTGCTTATTGGATGCAGATTTGGTCAATTATTCGGATTTTCAAATTGATTTCTTCTTCGTTTCTTTTTTTTTGCAGTGACAGAGAGTATCAAAGAGGAGATGAAGTTGCTTGGTACCCTGATGGCGATACGATGGTCAGGCACGAGTACAACCCTCTCACAGCTTACGCATTCGGTATTGGGTTCTACTCAATTTTTATTTTTTTATGATAATTACTTTAAACGTTGATTGAGATCATATCAATTTTTTTCCACGAATTGATTATGTTGTCGAGTGAATATTCTTCCAAATTTGTCGATTTCAGATACAGTTTTTGGACCACAAGCAAATACTATGGATGTATATGACGTAGCTGCAAGACCAGTAGTCAAGGCAGCAATGGAAGGTATTAACGGTAAGGAATATGGCTAGAAAAATTTCAGCTAAGACCAATTGATCTCCAAGTTAGTATTGCTTGCATCTTCTGAATCAGTGTTTAGATTTGACAGGAACCGTTTTTGCCTATGGTGTTACAAGCAGTGGAAAGACCCATACGTGCATGTAAGTGGACTTTTTTGTTCCCTTTTATACATACGTTTCTCTCTTTATTTTTTCTGTTCCCTTTTATACATATATATCTGAGATTCCTTTTGTTTTGCCATTGGTTCCTTTGCAATATGCATAGGGTTAGAATCTCCTGGGATCATACCGCTAGCTATGTTCAATATCATCCAAGATGTAAGTGTTCCCTAATTTCTTTTCTCATCATATCACCTCTTTATTCTTTTATGATTTTTATGTTCCCTAATTGTCTGCGTCATGATACTTCAGACTCTAGGAAGGGAGTTCCTACTCCATGTTTCATATCTTCAAATATACAACGAGGTTAGTGGAACTTTCTATCTTTGACATATAACTCGCTTAGCCGTGAAAAGTATACTCTTAGGTTGGGATTTGTTTTCCTCCTGCTCTTAACTTATCACTGGGAACTCAAATGAAGGATTAAGTTGCTAGCGGTATGATCCTCTCTATCACTGCAAAAAAGAACAATGATTGAAACTTTGTTAAACCGCTACTAAATATTGTAATAAAATTTTTGGCCACATCTAATAATTTTTAAAAAAATTTACATCTCTTTATGCAAATATATATAAAAATATCTAGATTTTAAATACCCGATATAAATGTATAGTGTAATTATATTTTTTATTTTATCTACTAACAAATTTAAAATTGGTATTCTTTATCTAATTATATTTATAATATTTTCGTTAGAATAGCCGATGCCCGTGCATGGCACGGGGCATAATACTAATATATATATATATATCTTTACACAAGCCACTCAAATCTCTCTACATATATCTTTGCATCTCTCCAAACGGAATCTTACTCCATACTTTAACCTCTCATTTCTGTCTCATCTCTCTTCAGTCTCCTCTTCCACTCTTCTCTTGTGTCTAGTAAAAAGGGGAGGTAGTAAGAAACATGGCGTCTCAAAAGCCTTTCTTCTCTTTCTATCGTCTAAGCAAATCCTGACAACGAAAAGGGTTGTCCCAATTGACGCACCGATTGTATCTTTTACAATGACCGAATCAGGCCGTTGCTTGACACTGTGGACAGTTTGAGGAACACCTCAACGATGAAGGAAGGGATCCAGCTTCCCACCATTGTTGTGGTTGGAGACTGATATATCATGGTTTTTATGGTTTTAGCCATGATATAGTTGTGTATATAGAGTCATTTTAGTGTTTTTGGAGTCTTTTAGAGTCTTTTACAGGTTTAGGTACTTTGGAGCTTAATTGGAGATTATGGATCATTTTGGAGCTAAATAGGAAGCTGCGCTGAAGAATGCAAGTCGGAGACCACTTTTGAGCTTGGTGTCGATCGACACCACTCATGAGTGTCGATCGACACCGATCGGGATTTGACAAACCGCCGACTTTGAAGAAGAAAATTGCCCAGAAGTTTTACATATTTGCAATTAAGTCCCTGGTCGAGTTTTTAGGATATATATACTATTTTAAGTCATTGTTTTAGACCTATTCCATTATTCTAAGCTAGAGCTTTGAGAGAGAAGAATTCAGACTCCTTCAGATAAGATTCAGAACTCCTTTAATCTCTATTCTTATTTATTTTATGCAATCTTATTCAAACATGTTTATTGTTTCAATCACCATGTCTGAGTAGTTTGCTAGTTAGGTTTAGGGTTCTCATTAGGGATTTCATGGATTGCTAAGTTGATTGGTTAATTAAGGATTCTGGAACACTAGTTCTTCATCTAGGGTGTGATTAATGCTTGATCTGAACTGACGAGTTAGATTATTGATCATAGGTTGATTCTCGCAACGAGATTGGTAATTAGCTAGAAAGAACCTTAAATGAGCAAAATAACTATTCGCAAAGAGATTTGGTTTATGTATTTTGTGAACGTATCGAACTTGAATTTAATGCATGTCTGAGCCTTTGAATTTGCAAAGAGATTTGTAATTCTAGGATCTAGACATAGAAATCTCTGCAACGAGAGTTGATTGATTTGAATATTGTGTTTCGAGTTCTAGAACATAGCAGAATCCTGATTGACTGATTAGCTTGCATTCCTGATTTCCTGAGAATTCCTGAGCCTGACTTTTCCCCATCTGATCTTAAACAAATTTTAATTGCCTTGTTGTTTTTAATTTAGCTTAATTCGAATACTATAATCTATTGTGCGAATCTTGA